>JAKGGE010002947.1:0-52189 GCA_023748175.1 Hoolock leuconedys | reverse complement strand
TGGGATTACAGGTACGAGCCACCGCACTGCCTGTAATCCTTTCTTAATACTGCTTGTTTTCCCCGCACTCGTCCCGATCACTGATGAACTCTCACTGCACTGATGAACTCTACCATCGATTGGCACGTAAAGAAGCCCCTAGGCTTCTCAGAAACAGGGCAGGCAGAGCAAGAGGGAGGACAGAGCAGAGGCCAGAGCCCAGGCAGGATTGGCGGCAATGCTGCCACCACCACGCCATCCGGGAGAAGTGCCCAAAGGGTGAGCTGGGCAGAACGGCCAGCCTTGAGCCACACCAGACGCTTTCCCCTGATCCTTCCTGGCCACCGCCTCCCCTTCTCCCTCCCCTGTGTCGAGCTCTGGCTAGATTTGTCAATGAGGGCACAGGGCAAGAGGATAGAAACCCTTCCTTGAAGTTCCCATGTGCACCCTCCCGCGGGTGGACAGTGAGCCCCTCTGAGGTTTGTCCCTGGCTGGTGTGGTCTTCATGCTGGCAAAGAGGCTGCCCAGGATGGGGAGGGGATGAACAGAACTACCGCTCCGACACAGATGCCAATGTTGCCCACGCCTTCACCAACCCAAACTGGAACCGCCTGGGAAACGACTGACAGTGGGCAGCACGACCCAGGCAGAGCCCCGGGGAGAGGGTGACCAGAAGAAAGGGCGACATGCGAGAAACCACCCTCCGGCGCATAGGGCACCTGTGTCCCAGCAAACAGGCACGCACAGACGGACAGAGATAGTAACAGAGTTTAATGGAAAGAGCGAAGTGAGAGAGTGATAAATCAGAGAGACGTAAGGGGCACCTGCCACACAAACACACACACACACACACACACACACACACACACACACACACACCCGAAATGAACACAGAGATACAGGCAGCAGTAAGTCAGCCACGCCCAGGCAGCTCCCCGGCTGCCGTCTCTGCTCTCATGCACCTCTACCCACCGGGTGGAGAGTTACAGCCCACGCCCACGCAAGCAGACCCGCCCCTCTACATCACAAGGGCACCACTTTGGGGACTCCACGGCACACCGTCTCACCGACTGAGCCTGGGATCCCGCGCTGCCTCAACGGCCATCCGTCGGAGGTTTCTTCCTCCTGAGGCTTCTTCATTCTGCTGGACCCTCCGCGAATCCAGCGCTCCGGACACCATCCTGTTAACGACCTGGCCAGGACTGGTCTCAGCCCCACTGCAGGCACCCAGACGCACAGGGTTCCTAGTTCGACGCAGGGGTCTCAGGGACCCACCCCCGGGCAACGGGAGGCGGTCACTGTGACCCAAGCGGCGGATCGGGCCTCGCGCAAGCCCACTGGAGAAGACCCCTCACGCTGGCTCCGAGAGTCAGCCGCGACGCCTTTAAGAAATCGCGGAGACGCGTAGCGCCGGGGTGGATGGGCGGGTGGAAGTGGCGCAGTCGGAAGGCTGGCGGCGCTGCCAGAGGGCGGGGAGGCGGATCGCCAGCGGCGCTTCTGGCGGGAGACTCCAGGGCCGACCAGAGGTCCGTGGTCAGGACCTCCTTGACGCCCTGCTCGTGTCTCCCGTGGCGAGCGTTTTGGGTGCCGCTGATCGCGCGACTCCTCTTCGACCATGATGGATCCCACCGGGTGATCGGGCATGGGGTTATGGGTGCCGTGGTGGAAGGGTCTACAAGTAATGGAATCCATCCACAGGGCGGCAAGGCGCGGCCGCCGGGCGAAAATGTACTCCGACTGGGTGATCCCACTCCTGCCTCCCTCCTTCCTGGGTGGAGCAGTGGCCTGCCTTCACCTCCAAGGCATGGGGGCTCGGGCCCCACGACACTGCTATCTGCCACAAGTGCAAAGACAGAGAGGCGGGAGTCCTAGGGGGAGCCAGTGTGAGCACACGTGGCACCCACGGCCTCCAACAGCAGATGGAGTGAGCGGGTGTCTTCGAGGCGCAGGTGGCCAGGCGATGACAGTGATGTCCAGCCGTTCGCCCGGAGGCCAAGGGAGACGTCCGCCACAAAGCTGAGGAAAAGCCAATCGCACCTGAAAACATGCGAGACAGGGCCTGCACCCGAATCCAAGCCACATGCAGGGATGCCCGCCAGAGGGGCCGAGGGGTTTCCAAAAACTACGCCCCACCACCACCCCGCCACCGACTGGGTACCCCTGATGCCACCTTCCCAGCGACCCAGGAAAACCCGGTCCCTTTGGCTCCCTGACATCCGTGGCAGCCAGAAGATTCACTGTTTGAAGGCTCTTGCCCAGGGCGAGGAACTGCCCCTCAACAGTCAGAGAGGAAGTGCAGGTGGGATGTGACGCAGCCCTTCCTAGAATGCAAATGTCAGAACGGCTCGGGTTGCCTCAAGGCTCTTTCCTGGACCTACTCACCTGAGCTATCACCGGGCCACGAGACCCGGAAAGCTTCCCCTCCCAGACGCAAGGAAGTGGAAGCCCAGAGCTCCAGGATCACCACACCTGCCCCATCATGCTGGAAAAGGTTGTACAGGGAAACAATTTACCCCTGACATCCAGGAAGTTTCTCCCGATGGACTGGGAAGTCTTCTATGTGGAAGACATTGAGAAAGAATAAGAAGACCCAGGCTTCTCAGAAACAGGGCAGGCAGAGCAAGAGGGAGGACAGAGCAGAGGCCAGAGCCCAGGCAGGATTACGGCAATGCCGACGGCACCACCACGCTGTCCAGGAGTAGGCGCCAAAGGGTGCTGGGCAGAAGGCCAGCCTTGAGCCACACAGACGCTTTCTCCCCATCCTGCCGCTGGCTTCCTTCTCCTCCCTAAAAGCCGAGCTCTGGCTGGATTTGACAATGAGGGCACAGGGCTTAGAGGAGTGAGAACCCTCTTCTTGAAGTTCTCTAGGCACCCTCTTGCGTTGGGACAGTGAGCCCTCTGAGGCCTTTGTCCTTCGCTTGGGCTGTATCGTCGCTTCTATCCTGGCAAAGAGGCTGCTCAGGATGGGAGGGGATGAACAGAACCTGCACCACGCAGATGCCCACGCCCACCACCAACCCAAACTGGAACCGCCGGGGAAATGACGGCCAGCGAGCCACACAACCCAGGCAGAGACCCGGGAGGCTGACCACAAGAAAGGGCGACGGGTACAGAAACTACCTCGGGCGCGAAAGTTATCACCTGTGTCCCAGCAAACACGCACGCACAGACGGACAGAGATAGTAACAGAGAGGACGGAAAGAGCGAAGTGAGTGAGAAATCAGAGAGACGTAAGTGGGCACCCAAGCACACAAACACACACACACACACACACACACACAGACACACACGCACACACGCCTGAATTCATACAGAGGTACAGGCAGCAGGTAAACACCTATACCCAGGCAGCCCTGAAGCGCCGTGGGTTCTGCTTCCAGCGACTACGCCGCCACTGGTGGGAGAGCAGCCCACGGGCACACAGGCAGACCTGTCCTGACATCACAAGGGCACCACTTTGGGACTCTACTGGCACACCGGCCCACGCGACGACTGAGACTGGGATCCCGCGCCGCTCAGCGGCCATCCGTCTTTGAGCTTTTCCTCCCCTGAGGCTTCTTTCATTCTGCTGACCTCCGCCAATCAAGTGGCCTTCCTGGACGAGTTAACGCCCTGGCCAGGACTGGTCTCAGCCCCGACTCCGAGGCACGATCGCACAGGGCTCCTAGTTCGACGAGTCTCAGGGACCCACCCCCGGGCAACGGAGGCGGTCACGTGACCCAAGCGGCGGATCGGGCCTCGCACAAGCTCATCTGAGAGGCTGCTGGACCGCTGGCCCGGAGAGTCAGGCTGCGGACCCTTTAAGAAATCGCGGAGACGCGGCAGGCTTGGGGGAACGGGGCGGGGGTGGCGCACTGGGGCTGGGAGCCGCGGCAGCCAGAGGCTGCTGGGGCCGCGCGACTGCCAAAGGCGCCAAGCGGGGACCGAGGGTCAGACCCAGAGTCCCAATTGCCGACCTACTTGATCAGTCTTCTGCTTCGTTCCGGTGAGGAGCAGCTGGGTGCCGGGTTGACCACATGGGACTCTCTTCGATCCGATGATGGATCCCACCGGGTGATCGGGCATGGTTACGTGCCGCAAGGGAAGTGTCTGCTGGGGCAATGGAACGACTTGTGGGCTTCATGGCGTACATCGTATGAAAAAATGGACCGACCTCACAGACCCCACTGCCTCCCTCCTTCCTGGGTGGAGCAGTGGCCTGCCTTCACCTCCAAGGCGCAGGGGCTTGGACCCCACGACACTGCTGTCCGCCACAAGAGCAAAGACAGAGAGGCGGGAGTCCGAGGTGGAGCCAGCGTGAGCACAAGTGGCACCCACGGCCCCCAACAGCAGATGGAGTGAGCGGGTGTCTTCGAGGCCGCAGGTGGCCATGGCGAGTCGGACAGTGACGTCCAGCCGTTCGCCCGGGGGCCGAGGGAGACCTCCGCCACAAAGCTGAGGAAAAGCTACAGACTGAAACATACAGACAGGGCCTGGCACCAATCCAAGCCACATGCAGGGATGCCTGTCTGAAGGGTAGAGGGGGGTTTCTGCACTCCGCTTCCTCCTCCTGACGCCAAGTAGCATCCCCCCCTGCATGCTTGTGGTCTGTGGTCTGCCTTTTAGCAATCAGGCGCTCCATGGTGGCAGCTGGGAGGCTGCAGAGGCATGGGTGTGCAAGCGAAAGCGGAGCGGAGGCTCAGACGTGGCAAGCCCTGGGGTTGAGAGAAGGCCTGGACGGTGCCCCGGCCTGGTGTTTCGCTGGGATTTGAGGCGCCCCACCCCACCCGCTGGAGGATCGCATACGGTCGGGCGGGGGCCGGGCTGGGGCTGGGGTTCAGCCTGCGTTGGGTGGCAGAAAGACAAGAGAGCTCTGCCCAGGCAGCTCCCAGAGGGAGGCTTGGTGGGTGGCTGACCCAAAACCGCTACAGTGGTAGACTGCCCAGCTGCTGGTACCTGGGCCAGAAGGCGTTCGATCCCCTGGACTACCAGAAAAGAATGGCCGTCTCCATGATTTTCCACCGGCCCAGGTCTAGAAGGCAGGAATCCCAGGCGGGTCAGCCTAGAGGGAAGACACACGCCCCTCCTGGCCCAGCCAGGGTTTCCCCGCGAAAGAGAGGCCATGGCCCTGCTCCGATCCCCGCCCCCATCCCAAGGCCCCAGTCTCCTCCAGCAGAGCCCGTATTCTTCCCCTCACTGAGGGGTGGTTCCAGCCAGGCGGGTTTCTTCCCAAGTCCTTCAGCTCCCTGGGGCCTCGGTTTCTAGGAAAGTTTTTCTGCCTGATGCAGAAACTATGGGCACTGCATGAGCTCATCCATCAGGAGGTGGGGGAGTGTAGAGGACAAGGCCCGCCCTGGGACGGTGGGAAGGCTCGACTGCTTTATCTGTCTCGGCCAGGTAGAGCTCTCCAGAGGCTGCCGGCTGGCAGGTGGATCTGCCCCTGCTTGGGGTTCCCACACCCCAGCCTCCTCGCCACCTGGGGCCCCTGGTCGCAGGGCCCCACCACGGACCGCCATGGGAAGTGGGTGGCTTAAGCACACCTGCCCTGTGGCCCAGCTTCTGAGCCGGGCCTGGCTGTCCCACCCAAGGCCAAGGCCAGTCTCGCAGGTCAGCTGCCTGCTGGTCCCGGTCCACCAGGCTCTCTCAGTCAAGGATGCCACCCCAGGCCCCCCCAGGGTGTGAAAGCGCCCCTTCCAGGGGAGCCCAGGCGTCGTAGGCGAAATCCCCACCTGCCAGGGCGACCGACCAGGGAGCAGGGTTACACCAGCCGGGACGGCACTGGCTACCCAGGCGCCGGGCGCCCCTGCCACCCTGTACCTTGTGCCTGGCCCTTCAGTTCTGAAACCAAATTTGAATCCTGGACTCCGAGAGGCCCGTCTCTCCGGCCCCTGGTGGCTGCATGCTCGGAAAGCCGCATCCTTCAAAGGCTCTGACCAGCAGGGCGGTCTGGTTTGGGGTGACGGGGTTCCATTTCACCTGTCTTCTTGCGGGCCACGTCCCCCGGCAAGGGCCGAGATTCCCACCGGTGCTGCCTCAGCTGGCGTGACCTCTCATTCTGATACCAAATCTGGACACTGGGCTCTGGAACGCCGATGGCCTGCGCCAGCCATATTGTGGTGGAGATGCCCGGGAATGGATTCCGCTCAAAGCAGGCTCGCCAGAGGGTCCTCCTCGGCTTGGCCCGGGTCCAGACGAGTGTCCTGGGCGCCATGCTCGCCCTCCTCGGCTCCGGGAGCCTGCCGCCCGAAGGTGTCGGGAGAGCTACATCGGGTGGACCCGCCGGAATTTCACTCTGGACGGACCCGGCAGAGAGATTCCGAGGGCTCACCGCTCCCCAGCCAGGCTGCGCGACCGCGCCTGCGGTCCAGCCGGGAGGCCGGGCGAGACAGCCAGCGGCTCTGCGAGGCCCCACATGCTGGCAGGCTCCACCCCTTCTTGCCTGTCGCTGAGCACTGGGAGAGCCCCACCCTCGCTTCTCCGGGCCGAGGGCCCTGGGCGGGCACTGAGACCTGGGGGCGTCGGGGTGGGCTTCGGTGGGGTGGGCCGGAGGTCTTGAGTTGAAGCGGAAAGGGGAGAGGGGAAGGGCCAGGGCGCGGGTTGTGGGCCGCGCTCGCTCTCCGACCTCTGCAGGAACTCGCGCAGCTACCAGCCGCCTCGTGCTCGCGACGCCGCCTCGCAGTGAGAAAGCAGCCTGGAAGTGTGGAGTGGATTGTGGAACCGAAACTCCAGGAGGGTCTTGAGTTTTCCAGGCCCAGTCTCCGTGAAGACACCCAATGCCTGAGGGTGTCGCCGTTGCCGCGAGAATCTCCCACACGCAGGTGTGTGGCTCCCGTTTATTTCCCGGTCGAAGGCCAGAGGGAAACCCCAGAGAGGAGAAACATCGCAGGCGTGGTGGCCTGTCGATGGATTCCCCTGTCCTGCAACGTGGGGAATCTGCAGTTTGGCGGGTTTGGAGGCTGGCAAGAGGGCTGCCATTGGTATTTGGTCTTCCAACCTTCCCTGGAGATGTCTTACTGCCAAAGGGCCCGAAGCAAAACAGTCAACATGGTCAGCCTTTTGGGGGCCTGGAGAGACGTGTGAGCTTACTGGCCCCCTTTGCAGACGCAAGGCCGAAAGCCGATCGTGGAATCCGAAATCACGCTTCAGTCTTTCTGAGTGTGGCTCCTGTTTGGTCGGGGCTGTCGGCCTGGCGCTCTGCTGCATGGCTCGGCCTGGCCTGGAGATGTGTAGTCTGTAACCACAGAGGGTGAAAAACCCCATGCACCCCGAGGTCTCGGCTCTTTCTTTCGAGGGAGACCCCATTACGGCACTAAAACAGGGATCTAATGGTGCCCCTGGCCCGCCGGGCCGGCCAAGGCAGTGAGGGCCACTGGGCCCAGCCCCTGCACGCCAAGGTACTTGCCGCCTTGAGTGCGTGTCCTGTTTCTCCCAGGAGGCCGCGCTTGTTTTCCCCTCTTTGTCCCATGGAACCCTCCTTCATTTCTCCTTTTGTCGCTCTTTATTCCTCCTCGTCTTTACTTTCGTCTCTCCGCCCTTCTTCCTCTCCGTCACCTTCCATCCCTTTCTCCCTCCCCTTTTCCAACGTCCTCCGCACCCATCTCGGTCTCCTCTCCATCTTTAATTTGCCTCCCTCTGCCCAGCGGTCGAGATCCCTGTTAGCTCCAGTTCAGGTCTGCCGGCTGCCAGCCCGTTGGCAGCTGAGTCAATGCATGGCTGACTGGCGAGAAGGCGCGAGCCCCGGGAGTTAGAGAAGGCCTGGACACTGCCCAGGCCTGCGTTCTCGTAGGGGCTCCCACCCAGCCCGAAGCACCAGAGCCTCGGGCGGGATGTATCCTCACGGTGGGTTAAGTGGGGGTGGGGTGGAGGAAAGCCAAGATAGCTCTTGCTGGCCGGCTCCCACAGGAGGCCAGGTGGCTGCACGCACCCCGCGGTGTGCTGTAGACGGACCGCCTTGCTTGCGGGCCTGAGCTCTGTCTCCTGGATCCCCAGGACGCCCAGGAAAGAATGGTGGCCTCCTTTGCGCGAGTCTCACACTGGCCCCGCCCCAGGAGGCAGGTTCTGCCGGTGCAGGTTAGCCCGGAGGGAAGATACGCACATCCATGCCCAGCCAGGGGTTCCCCGCAAAAGAGAGGCCACCGCCCTGCCACGACGCCATCAAGAGCCCACATCCTAAACTCCTCCAGCAGAGCCCGGTATTCTTCCTCGCTGAGGGGTGGCTCCAGCCCGGGGGGCTCTTCCAAATCCTGCAGCTACCCCGGGGCCTCGGTTTCTAGGAAAGGCAGCCTAATGGCATACTCTGCACGCCAGGAGCTCATCCAGCAGCAGGCCGGAGGGGAGTGGAGCACTGCTCGGGATCCTGGGGTGGTGGGAGGAGTTCCCACTTTGCATGTGCCCCTGAGGCCGGAACTCCCGGGGTGCAGTGGGCTGGGAGGAGCCACCCCGCCTCGGGTTCCCACGCCCAGTTCTTAAATGGGTCTGTGGCCCCAGTCCCACAACGGACTGCCCTGGGACGTGGGTGGTGCAAGCACGTGTCCAGGCCTTCTCTCCCTCCCAGGGCTCGGCCTCTCTTATGTGCCTCTGTCTAATGCTCACCAACCAGCCTCTGCGCCCCCGGAGCCACGGCTCTGGTGGCTGTACTGAAGACCCCAGACCCGGCACACCCCCGTGAGCAGCTGACCCCTTCCATGCAGGGAGGCTGCAGGCACAGTGGTGGCAGAACGGACCTAGGGGATGGACTGGAAGGACAAAGGAGGGACTTTGAAGGCAGGTAGGGAGGGATTGAGGGGGGAGGGAAGGGAGGGACTGAGCGAAGGTGAGGAAAGGGAGGCAGTGAGAACGGAGGGAAAGACAGAGGGACACAGGGACAGAGGGTGGAAGGGAGGAGAAAGGGGACCGAGGGAGGAAGGCATGGACAAAAAGCGGTCCACCGGGACTCCTGTAGCAAAAAGGGGCCAGCTCGAGGAGAAAAGCTAAGCTCACGGCCAGCGGGCTGAGGGAGCTGTGTCTCTGCGGCAGCTGGTGGGTACTGGTTGGCGTTCATGTCCTTAAATGAGTGGATGGTTTCCTCAAAGACAAGAGATGGGGACTCGGGTTGCCGTGGGGCATTCACCCACGTGGTTTACTGACCACACAACCCCAGGCTGAGCCCCTGGCCGCGGAGCGCTGAGGCCGACAGGCCCGACTACTGACCACACTTAGGAGCCGCACTCAGGAAGACTGAAGCCTGATTTAGGATTCCCGCATTAAGCTCTGCCCTGAAGGGGGTGCGGTAGCTCTCCGGCCCCACCCACTCCGATAAGCTGACCATGTTGTGGTTATCTTCTACCGGGCCTGGTACCCAGAAACATCCACGGAAGGGAGGAAGAACATCCCTCTTCGCCCTCCCTCAAACTTCAACCACACCACAGACTCCCACACGTTGCGGGACCACGGGAATCCACATTGTCAAGCCATCATGCGAGGATGTATCTTGTCTCTGGGTTTCCATGCTGCTCTCTTGACTGCCAGCCACACTTGCGTGGGTGAGACTGTCCACCCGACGACACCCACAGGCTCCTTGTCTTGCTTCACATTGAGCCTCTAAAGCCTAGAACCAAACCGCGGAGGTTCAGTTCCACACACTCCACTCCACACTTCAGCTGGTTTCTCCCTGCTGAAGGCCATTAGGCCAAGGCATCTTCCAGTTCCCGCTGGATCCCTGCTTGAGCCGGAGAGCCAAGCCCCGCCCGAAAAGCCACCCCTCACCCCTTCCCCCTCTCCACCCTCTGCACCCGTCTCTCTGGCCTCCGACCCCACCTCCCCACCCCCCCCAATCCCCACACTCACCAAATACCCCCCCACCCCAACCAGCACCACACCACGCCCGGAGCCATCAGTGCGGGCCCTACGACAGGGGTAGGCTGTCTCAGGAGCTCAGTGGATGGCAGAAGGGGGTGCTCCCTATTGTTGCCTTTGCCAGAGCACGCTGGCACAGCCTGCGCCAGCCATCACAGCTGGACCCGAACTCCCGTAAGTGCTCCCCATATTAGCTCTGCAACACCTTCCAAAGAAACGCTTCCGGGAAGCCGGAGGAGACAGTATGGCGGAGGAGAACTTCGTCTAGACCCTTTGGGCAAAGCAAGGCCCTACGAGCCTGCTTTGAGTGGAACCATACCTGAGCATGCCACCAGAAAAGAGCTGGCCCAGGCCATCGCTTATTCGAGCCCAGAGATTTAGATCTGGTTTCAAACCTTGAGAGGTCACGCCAGCTGAGGCAGCGCCGGTGGTAATCTCTCCCGCACTGGCGAGGAGACGCGGCCGCAAGAAACATCTGGCGGACCTCGTCACAACATCCCCAGACAGCCCTGCTGCTCCAGAGAGCCTTTGAGAAGGATGGCTATCCAGTACATACATACAGGAAGGACTGGCCAGAGGCAGTCCTCCCAGAGTCCAGAGATTCACGTCTGGTTTTCCGCGAACGGAAGGAGCCAGGCACGAGGGGACGGGTGGCAGGCGCCCGGCGTAGCAGGCAGCCCCTGCAATGCGGCACCCGGTGTACCTGCTCCCTGTTGGTGGCCCGGCCCGGCGGGGCCTGCCTATACGCCCGGTTCCCTCCAGAGGGGCCTCTCCCACCATCAGAAGACTTCGGGCAGCCTGCGCACCCGAGCTCCCGGGGTCCGGGACACACAGCCGCTGACAGCACTGCGAGGTCCCTGGGAGTTGGCACAGCCAGAATTACCTGCTCAAGCTGGGCCACAGAGGCCAAGGCGTGCTTGTGCCTGAGTCCCATGGCAGCAGTCTGTGGTGGGGCAGAGGCCAAGGCCCCAGGTTTACTGAGGGCTGAGTGGGAACCCCAAGCCGGGGTAGCTCCACCTCCCCACCCCGCACCCCCGGATGGCTCGCGTGCAGAAGCATACAAAGCGTCCAGGCTGCCCGGGGGCCGGAAAAAGCCGTCTGCACTCCCCCTCCCGGCCTGCTGCTGGATGAGCTCCTGGTGTGCCCAATTTCTGCAGCAGGCGCCAACCTTTCCCACAGAAACCCGAGGCACCAGGGGGCACAGGTCTCGGAAGAGCCCGGCAGGCTGGAACCACCCACCTCAGCAAGAGAAGGAAGAATACCGGGCTCACTGGAGGAGATTTAGGGCATGGGGCTGAGGGTTGAAAGCCAGCAGCGGGGGGGGGGCTGGGCATGGAGGGGCGTGTCTTCCCTCCGGGCTGACCCAGCTGGCATTCCTGTATCCTGGGACTGGGCCCAGTGGGGCCTCTGCAAGGAGGGCACCATTCTTTCCTGGGCATACCGGGCATCCGAACCCGGCCCAGTACCAGCAATACAGCATGTGTGGGTTTGCGGGCAGCCCCCTGGCCTGCTGTGCGAGCAGCCCCGGCAGAGCTCTCTTGCCTTTCCGCCATCCCACCCCCGCGTGACCGCAGCTACCCCCACCCACCGGCAGTATCTGTTCTTCCCCGGGCTGGGTGGAGACCCCCGTTCCGTGAAACTCCGGGCCCTGGCAGCTTCCAGGCCTTCTCTCCCTCTCGGGGCTCGCCCCCTCTGCGACTCTGCTCCACCGTCGCTCGCCTCTGGCGATGCCTCTGTGTAGCCTCTGGGCTGCCACCGTGGGAGCGCCTGGCAGCTGTGCTCTGAGCCCACAGACCCGGGCACACCGGGATGCCTGACCAGGCGGTGGGGGAGCAGGCACAGGTGGAGAGAGGAGCGGGGGCCTAGGTGGCGGAAGGATGGGGAGGAGAAGGCGAGAGGGAGAGGGATGGAGGGAGGGGAGAGGGAGGGAGGGACTGACCAACAGAGAGGGGAGGCAGTGAGCGGAGAGACAGAGGACACAGAGCACAGAAGCCTTGAGGGGGAGAGCAAGGGACGAGGGAGGAAGGCAAGGGAAAATCGGTCTCGAGACTCCTGGAGTAACAGCAGCCCAGCTCCGGGAAGCGGTAAAGCGCCCGGCGTGGAGCTGAGGGGAGCTGGGGCGGTGGCTGGCGGGGGCTCGCGTTAGCCCATTCGTCGCCCCGAGGTATGGGCGGTTTCCCTCAAAAAGACAAAAAGGCGGGGAATCGGGTTACTGTGGGGTATTCACCCACGTGGTTTACCAAACCACACATTTCCAGGCGAGCCACAGCCGGACGCCAGGTCGACAGCCGACCACAGAGCCACAGAGAGTCACACTCAGGAGGACTGAAGCCTGATTTGATTCCCGCGTCGGCACCAGCCACTCTGCAAGAGAGGCGGTAACTCCTCTCTCAGCCCCCACCCCACCGAGAGGCTGACATGTTGACGGTTTGCTTCCGGAGCACTGCGGGCACCCAGAAACATCCAGGGAAGGGAGGAAGTGCAACCTCCTCTCTTCGCCCTCCCTCCAAACCCCAGCCACACGGAGACTCCCTACATTGGCGGGACGGGGAAATCATCGTCCCAGAAACCACCATCACGCCGAGGATATATCTTGTCTACTGGGGTTCCGGCTCTTCGGCAGGGGAGCCACACCCCTGCGCATTAGATTCAGAACCGTCCGCGGCGGCGACACCCACAGGCATCAGGTGCTCAACCGCCCAGAGAGCCTTTAAAACGCAGAAGACCCACGAGGTTAATTTGCACTCCAGTCCACACTTCCGGGACTGGTTTCTTCCAGCTGAAGGCGGTAGGGAGCGCGGGAGCTGCTTCCAGTTCCCGCAGCGGAACCTGAGCACCGAGGAAGCCAGCCTAAGCCCACCCCTCACCCCTCCCCCTCTCCATCGCTGCGTCTCTGGCCTCCGGCCAGCAACTTCCACCGCTCCACAGCCCACTCAGCCCGGCCCCACCCCCACCAGCACAGCCAAGCCCGGAAGGGCATCATTGCGCTTCTGGAAGCCTCTCGAGGAAGGCGGCGGTCTCCCGAGGCTCAGTGGCAGGCAGAGGTGAAGCATCCCACTGCCTGTGGGCATTCATAACGGCCTGGCTTTCTGTGCCGACACTCCTGAAAGCTGGACAGGAGGCATGCGTCGCGGTGATCCCAGCGATGGCTCTGCTGACTGCTTGAACCCCTACCGCGGGAGGCCCAGGGCCGAGGGATGGCGGAGACTCGTGGAACCGAGGCAGCGAGGCCCTAGGCCTGCTTTGAGCGGAACCCGTAACCGTGCATCGCCACCAGGGAATGGCTGGCCCAGGACATCGGTGTTCCGGAGCAGGGTCAAGATCTGGTTTCAGAGCGAGGTCCCATGCAGCTGAGGCAGCACCGGCGGGGAGAATCTCCGCTCTAGCCGAAGGGGCAACGGCCAGCAAAGAAGGCGGCGGCTCGGACATCCGTCACACCATCCCGGAGCAGCCCCTGCTGCTCCGGGAGCATTTGAAGGATGCGGCACCAGGCATCACCACCAGGAGCGACTGGCCAGAGGCAGGCCACCCGAGGTCCAGGATTCCCGCGTCTGGTTTAAGAAGCGGCCCTGGCACCCGGGACGGGTGGCAGGGCAGCCTGCGCCAGCGACCTGCAGCGTGGTCCCCGGATGGTGTCGCCCCTGCTCCCTGTGGGTGGCCCGGCGGAGCGGGATTTTGCCCTCGCCGCACTGGCTGCTCCCAAGGGCCCTCTCCCACCCTCAGACGCCTGGGGTGGCCTGCACCCCGAGGAAAATGCCCAGGGGACACAGCAGCGCCCAGCCTGAGGCGGCCTGCAGGGCCCCTGCTGGCAGTGGGACAGCCTGGGCCTGCTGAAGCTGCGGGCTTACAGGGCCAGGCGTTAACTTGCACCACCCACGTCCCATTGGTCCGTGGGGAGGTGGGGCTGAGGCCGGAGCCCGATGTTGCCATGGTGGCGTGCCCAACCCCAAGCTGACAGCCCACGCCTCCCAGCCAGCGCCCCGGTCCGCCACAGGAGCAGATGCAACATTCTGGACGCCACCGCTGCCACCAGGGGAGCCGAGCTCCTCCACTGCCCCTCGGCCTGGGGATGAGCTGCACTGGCGTGCCAGGGTTTCTGCAGCAGTGCACCCCGCTCCTAGAAACCGAGGCCCTGGGGAGCTGCAGGAATCGGAGAGAGCTTCCGCGGGGCTGGAACCACCCCTCAGCGAGGAAAGAGAATACCAGGCTCTGCTGCAGGAGCTTTGATGCCTTTGGGGGATGGGGACTGGGTCGCAGCAGGGCGGTGGCCTCTCTTTCGCAGGGAACTCCTGGCTGGACATGGAGGGGCGTGTCTTCCCTCTGGGATGACACGCCTGACATTCCTGCCTCCTAGGACTGGGCCCCGTGAGAGACTCCGCACAAAGGAGAACTGCCATTCTTTCCTGGGGGTCCCGGGGATCCCGGAGCCTGCCCAGGTACCAACGGAAAGCGTGGTCTGCCGCGCACACACGGGTTTTACTTGGCGAGACGCCACCTGTCCTGCACTGGGAGCAGCAGCGGTGGGAAGCTCTCTCTTGCCTTTCCGCCACCCCCACCCACTGACCAGCGGCTACCCCACGCCGGGCGGTATCAAAATCATTCCCGACGGGCCGGATACCCCATCCACGTGAAACACCGGGCCCGGGCAGCGTCCAGGCCTTCTGTCCCTCCCGGAAACCGCCCCACTGTGCCCTCCCACCATCGCTCTCAACAGCGACACTATGGAAGGATGCTGAAGGCCCTTCCAGGCGGGAGAAGGCGAGCACAAGTGGAGAGAGCAGCGAACTTGGAAGGACAGAAGGTGGGCGGGAGACTTTGGAAGGCAGGTAGGGAGGGATTGAGGGGGAGGAAGGGAGGGACTGAGCGACAGAGAAAGGGAGGCAGTGAGGAACGGAGGGAAGACAGAGGGTTTTGGGAGTAGAGGGAGGCGGGGGAGGGAGCAAGGGACTTGAGGGAGGAAGGCAGGAGAAAAAGCGGTCTCCATACTCCTGGAGGAAGAACATTTGCGCTCGGAAGTAAGAAGGCACCCGGCTGAGGGCTGGGCGTGGGTCACCGGATTCACCCCGTTCCATAGCGAAGGAATGGTGGTTTCCTCAAAGACAAAGGCGGGGACTGGGTTTTGCCGTGGGGTAATT
Organism: Hoolock leuconedys; assembly: GCA_023748175.1. Taxonomy (NCBI): domain Eukaryota; kingdom Metazoa; phylum Chordata; class Mammalia; order Primates; family Hylobatidae; genus Hoolock; species Hoolock leuconedys. Next base: position 37,262 of record JAKGGE010002947.1, on the reverse strand, counting down.
CACCCGTGGTTTTACCGTCCCACACATCCCCAGGCCAAGACCCCAGTAGGGCGCCAGGGCGTGTACACGACCACAGAGGGAGCCACACTTAGGAGGGACTGAAGCCTTATTTGCCCCATTATTCCATTCGCTCGGCCCTCTGCAGGGGCGTCTCCGTCTCTCAGCCTCCCACCCTGAGGGGGCTGACCATGTTGACGGTTATCTTCTGGAGCCCTGCGGGCACCCAGAAACATCCAGGGAAGGGAGGAAGAACAGCATCCTCTCTTCGCCCTCCCTCCAAACCAGCCACACCACAGACTCCACACGTTGCGGGACACGGGAATCCATTGTCAAGCCATCATGCCGGGGATGTATCTTGTCTCTGGGGTTTCACTCTGCTCTTCGACTGTAGCCACACACTTGCGTGGGTGAGACTGTCACGGCAACGGGCGACACCCAGGCATCGGGTAAGCCTCGCGGGAGGGGGCCTCTAAAACACAAGACCGACACGGAGGTTCAGTTCCACACTCCACTCCACACTTCCGCGCTGGTTTCTCCCTGCTGAAGACGCGTGGGAACCCAGGGAGCATCTTCCAGTTCCCGCTGGATCCCTGTAGAGGCCCGGAGAGCCAGCCCCCGCCGAAAACCCACCCCCCTCACCCCTTCCCCCTCTCCACCCTCTGCTGCGTCTCTCTGGCCTCCGACCCCACCCCTCCCCCACCCCCCAATCCCACCTCACCAAATGCCCCCCACCCCAACCAGCACCACCACGCCCCGGGGCCATCAGTGCACTGGGGCCCCTCGGAGGGCAAGGGTGGGCTGTCTCAGGGCTCAGTGGATGGCAAGAAGGGGTGGAGCCTCCCTACCTGTGTGCCTTTATAAGAGCCGCTGGCTGTCTGCGCCAGCCATCAGTCTCGACCGGAACTCCATGTGGTGCTCCCCGCGATGGCTCTCCCAACACCTTCCAACGGCACCCTCCCCGTGGGAGCTCCTCGAGGATCTAGCATGGCGGAGGAGACTCCGTTCCCGAGGCAAAGCAAGGCCCTGCGAGCCTGCTTTGAGCGGAACCCATACCTGGGCATCGCCACCAGAGAAAGGCTGGCCCAGGCCATCAGCATTCCGGAGCCCAGGGTCCAGATCTGGTTTCAGAACGAGGTCACGCCAGCTGGAGGCAGCGCCGGTGGTAATCTCCGCGACTGGCCGGGGAGACGCCGCCCGCAAGAAGGCATGTGCTGCAAAAGCGACCTCCGCCACAACATCCCAGACGCCCTGCTGCCCGGCCTTTGAGAGAAGGATCGCTATCCATGCATCGCCACCAGGGAAGGACTGGCCAGAGAGACGGTCCTCCCAGAGTCCAGGATTCACGTCTGGTTTCCCGTGAACGGAAGGGCCAGGCACCGGGGACCGGGTGGCAGGGCGCCGGCGCAGGCAGGCAGCCCCTGCAATGCGGCACCCGGCGGGTGTAAACCTGCTCCCTGTTCGGTGGCCCCGGCCGGCGAGGATTTTGCCTATGCCGCCCTGGTTCCTCCAGAAGGGGCCCTCTCCCACCCTCAGAAGACTCGGTGGCCTGCGCACCCCCCGAGCAAATGCCCGGGGGTCCGGGACACACAGCGCGACAGCCTGCCGGGTCCCTGGGAGTTGGCACAGCCAGGGCCTGCTCAAGCTGGGCCACAGGGCCAAGGCGTGCTTGTGCCACCAAAGTCCCATGGCAGTCTGTGGTGGGGCAGAGGCCAGGGGCCCCAGGTTGCTGGGGCTGAGTGGGAACCCCAAGCCGGGGTAGCTCCACCTCCCCACCCCGCACCCCCGGATGGCTCCGTGCCGCAGAAGCACATACAAGCCGTCCAGGCTACCACTCCACTGCCTCCCCGGCCCGGCTGCCTGCACTCCTCGGCCTGCTGCTGGATGAGCTCCTGGTGTGCCCAGATTTCTGCAGCAGGCGCAACCTTTCCTAGAAACCGAGGCACCAGGGGAGCTGCAGGTCTCGGAAGAGCCCGACGGGCTGGAACCACCCCTCAGCAAGGAAGAATACCGGGCTCTGCTGGAGGAGATTTAGGACGCGGGCTGGGGACATGGTCGCGGCAGGGCGGTAGCCTCTCTTTCGCGGGGAACCCCTGGCTGGGCATGGAGGGGCGTGTCTTCCCTCCGGGCTGACCCAGCTGGCATTCCTGTATCCTGGGACTGGGCCCAGTGGGAGACTCTGCACAAAGGAGAACTGCCATTCTTTCCTGGGCATACCGGGCATCCCGGAGCCGGCCCAGGTACCAGCAGGCGGGCCGTCTACCGCGCATGTGTGGGTTTGCGGGCAGCCCCCTGGCCTGCTGTGCGCAGCAGCCCCGCATAGCTCTTCGGGCCATCCCACCCCCGCCTGACCACCGCTACCCCCCGGCCGCAGTATCTGCTCCTTCCCCCTCGGCTGGGTGGAGACCCCTCGCCCGGGTGAAACTCCCGGGCCCCGGCAGCCTTAGCCTCTCTCCCTCCGCCAGCTCGCCCCTCTGCACTCTGCCCACCGCCGCCGCCTACGCTGCCTCTGTGGCCTCAGGAGCTGCCACCGTGGCTTCTGGCAGCTGTGTATGCAGATTCTTGGTGACCCCGGCACTGGATGCTGACCCTTCCAGGCGGTGGGGAAGGCAGGCACAGGTGGAGAGAGGAACGGGAGACCTAGAGTGACGGAAGGATGGGCGGAGAGGCTTTGGAAGGCAGGGAGGGAGGGATGGAGGGAGAGAGGGAGGGAGGGACTGACCAACAGAGAGAGGGAGGGGCAGTGAGGAACGGAGGGAAAGACAGAGGGACACAGGCACAGAGGGAGCGCGGGAGGGAGCAAGGGACCGAGGGAGGAAGGCAGGGAGAAAATACGGTCTCCGGACTCCTGGAGTAACAGCAGCCCCGCGCTCCGGGAAAACGGTAAGCGCCCGGCGTGGGCTGAGGGCTGGGCGGTGGCTGGCGGGCACTCGTTCGGCCTCCCATTCCGTCCGCCTCGAGGAAATGGGCTGTTTCCTCAAAGACAAAAGACGGGGAATCGGGTTGCTGTGGGGTATTCACCCACGTGGTTTACCGACCACACATTTCCAGGCCGAGCCCCGCATCGGACCGCCAGGTCGACAGCCCCGACCACCGACCACAGAGGAGTCACACTCAGGAGGACTGAAGCCTGATTTCGGATTCCACGTCGCTCAGCCCTCTGCAAGGGGGCCGGTAGCTCACGTCTCTCCGGCCCCACCCCCACACCGAGAGGCTGACCATGTTGACGGTTTGCTTCCGGAGCACTGCGGGCACCCAGAAACATCCAGGGAAGGGAGGAAGTGCAACCTCCTCTCTTCGCCCTCCCTCCAAACTGGCCACACCGGAGACTCCCTACGTGGCGGGACAGGGGAATCCATCGTCAAGCCATCACGCCGAGGATATATCTTGTCACTGGGGTTTCGCTCTGTTCTTCGACGGGAGCCACACCCCTGCGTGGGTGAGACCGTCACGGCAACGGCGACACCCACAGGCATCAGGTGTCTTCGCAGAGAGGGGGCCTTTAAAACACAAGACCCACACCGAGGTTAATTCCACACTCCAGTCCACACTTCCAGGCTGGTTTCTTCCAGCTGAAGACGCGCAACCCAGGAGCTGCTCCAGTCTCAAGGGATACCTGAGAGGCACCGAGCCAGCCCCTCGCCCGAAACCCACCCCCCTCACCCCTCCCCCTCTCCATCTTCCGCTGCGTCTCTCTGGCCTCCGGCCCAACCCTTCCCACCGCTCACAACCCCACCTCAGCCCATGACCCCACCCCCACCAGCACCAGCAAGCCCCGGGCATCATTATGCTGGGGCCGGAGGGCTGCAGGGGAAACCCTCCCGGGCCTGTGTGGCAGGCAAGAAGGTGAAGCATCCCTGCCTGTGGGCATTCATAACGGCCCCTGGCTTTCTGTGCCGGCCTCCTGGCTGGACCGGAACGCCGTGCGGTGATCCCCGCGATGGCTCTGCTGACACCTTCAAACCGAACCCTACCCGCGGAGGCCCAAGGACGAGGATGGCGGAGGAGACTCGTCTGGAACCCGAGGCAAAGCGAGGCCCTGCGAGCCTGCTTTGAGCGGAACCCGTAACCGTGCATCGCCACCAGGGAATGGCTGGCCCAGGACATCGGGTGTTCCGGATCTGTGGGTCCAGATCTGGTTTCAGAACGAGAGGTCACGCCAGCTGAGGCAGCACCGGCGGGAATCTCCGCCCTGGCCGGGGAGACGCGGCCCGCAAGAAGGCAGGCGAAATCGGACATCCGTCACACCATCCCAGACGGCCCTGCTGCTCCGAGCATTTGAGAAGGATCGCTTTCCAGGCATCACCACCAGGGAACGACTGGCCAGAGAGACGGGCCACCCGGAGTCCAGGATTCACGTCTGGTTTCAGAAGCGAAGGCCCTGGCACCCGGGACCGGGTGGCAGGGCAGCAGCGCACGCAGGCGGCCCCTGCAACGCGGTCCCCGGCTGGTGTCACCCTGCTCCCTGGTCGGTGGCCCCGCAGGCCGATTGCCCACGCCCGCACGGGGCTGCTCCCGAAGGGGCCCTCTCCCCACCTCAGACGCCTCGGTGGCCTCCCACCCTCGGTGAAAATGCCTAGGGGACTGGCATCGCCAGAAGCGACGGCTCACCGGGCCCCTGCGCGGTGGGACAGCCTGGGCCTGCTGAAGCTGGGCCACAGGGCCAAGGCGTGCTTGCACCACCCACGTCCCACGGCAGTCCGTGGTGGGGCTGGGGCCAGGAGCCCGATGTTGCCATGGTGGCGTCGCAACCCCAAGCCGGGGCAGCCCCACCTCCCCAGCCAGCGCCCCCGGAGGGCTCCGCTCCACAGGAGCAGATGCAAGCATTCTGGACGCCCTCCGCACTGCACCAGGAGCCCGGGCGCTCCTCTCCACTGCCCTCCGGCCTGCTGCGGGATGAGCTACTGGCGTACCCAGGGTTTCTGCAGCAGGCGCACCCTTTCCTAGAAACCGAGGCCCTGGGGGAGCTGCAGGAATCGGAAGAGCCCGCCGGGCAGGAACCACCCCTCAGCCGCAGGAAGAATACCAGGCTCTGCTGCAGGAGCTTTAGTACGCGGGATGGGGACTGGGTCGCAGCAGGGCGGTGGCCTCTCTTTCGCAGGGAACTCCTGGCTGACATGGGAGGGGCTGCAGTCTTCCCCGGGATGGCCACGCCTGACATCTCCTGCCCCTGTGACTGGGCCCCCGCGGAGAGAGACCTCCGCACAAAGGAGAACTGCCATTCTTTCCTGGGGGTCCCGGGGATCCCGGAGCCTGCCCAGGTACCAGCAGGCTTGTCGTCTGCCACGCACACACGGGTTTGCGGGCAGCCACCTGTCCTGCACTGGGAGCAGCCGCGGTAGAGCTCTCTTGCCTTTCCGCCACCCCACCCCGCCTGACCAGCGGCTACCCCCCGCCGGGGCAGTATGCGTCATTCCCTGGCCTTGGTGGATACCCCCATCCCGTGAAACACCGGGCCCGGGCAGCGTCCAGGCCTTCTGTCCCTCCCGGGGCTCGCCCCCACTGTGCCTCCGCTCCACCATCGCTCTCCAACCCGTGCCTATGGAAGGATGCTGACCCTTCCAGGCGGGAGAGAAGGCAGGCACAAGTGGAGAGAGGAACGGGAGACTTGGAGGGACAGAAGGATGGGCGGAGAGACTTTGGAAGGAAGGGAGGGAGGGAGGGATGGAGGGAGGGAGGGAGGGAGGGACTGACCGACAGAGACAGGGATGCAGTGAGGAACGGAGGGAAAGACAGAGGGACACAGGGACAGAGGGAGGGCGGGAGGGAGCAAGGGACCGAGGGAGGAAGGCAGGGAGAAAAAGCGGTCTCCATACTCCTGGAGGAAGAGCAGCCCCGCGCTCCGGGAAAATGGTAAGAGCCCGGCACCGGCTGAGGGCTGGGCGGCGGCCGGTGGGTCACCAGTTCACCCCCGTTCCATAGCCGAAGGAATGGGTGGTTTCCTCAAAGACAAAAGACGGGGACTCGGGTTGCCGTGGGGTATTCACCCACGTGGTTTACCGACCACACATCCCCAGGCCAAGACCCCCGGCGGAGCGCCAGGCCGATTGCCCCGACCACCGACCACAGAGGAGCCACACTTAGGAGGACTGAAGCCTTATTTCGTATTCCACGTCGCTCGGCCCTCTGCAAGGGGGCCGGTATCTCACGTCTCTCCGGCCCCTCCCCCACCCTGAGGGGCTGACCATGTTGACGGATTGCTTCCGGAGCACTGTGGGCTCCCAGAAACATCCAGGGAAGGCAGGTAGAGCAGCACCTTCTCTTCACCCTCCCTCCAAACCAGCCACACCGCAGATTCCCCACGTTGCGGGACACGGGAACCCATCGTCAAGCCATCACGCCGGGGATGTCTTTTCTCTGGGGTTTCGCTCTGGTCTTCGACAGGAGCCACACACCTGCGTGGGTGAGACTGTCACGGCAACGGCGACACCAACCGGCATCGGGTGTCTTTGCCGAGAGGGGGCCTGTAAAACCCAAGACCCACAAAGAGATTCAGTTCCACACTCCACTCCACACTTCCAGGCTGGTTTCCCCCTGCTGAAGACACGTGGGAACCCAGGTAGCGGCTTGCAGTTCCCGCAGGATCCTTTGAGAGGCCCGGAGAGGCAGCCCCTGCCCAAAACCCACCTCCCTCACCCTTTTGCCCTCTCCCCCTTCCACTGTGTCTCTCTGGCGTCCGGCCCCACCCCTCCCACACCCCCAATCCCACCTCACCCAATGCCCCCCACCCCCAAAAGCTGCACCATGCGCCGGGGCCATCTAAGTGCGATGGGGCCCCTCGGAGGGCTAGGGCGGGCTCTCTCAGGGCTCAGTGGAAGGCAAGAAGTGGCGGAGCCCTCCCCCGCCTGTGGGACTTTGGCAAGAGCCCCTGGTTTCCCTGCACCAGCCTCCTCCTGGCTGGACCGAATGCTGCTGTGCTCCTGCCATGGCTCTCCGACACCTCTCAACGCACCCTCCTCAAGGAAGCCTCTAGGAAGAGGACGGTGGAGGAGACCCGTCTGGACCCTTTAGGCAAAGAGAGGCCCTTTGAGCCTGCTTTGATTGGAATCTGTACCCTCGGCATCGCCATATCAGAGAACAGCTGGCCCAGGCCATTGGCTTCTGGAGCCCAGGGTCCAGATCTGGTTTCAGAACGAGAGGTCAAGCCAGCTGACGCGAGCACCGGGCGGGAATCTCCGCCCTGGCCGGGAAGACGCGGCCCGCAAGTAGGCAGGCAAAAGCGGGATTTCCGTCACCCTATCCCAGACGGCCCTGCTGCCCAGCCTTGAGAAGGATCGCCTGGCATCGCCACCAGGGAAGGATCACTGGCCAGACAGACGGGCCTCCCGAGTCCAGGATTCACGCCTGGTTTCAGAATCGGCGGGCCAGGCACCTCGGGACCGAGTGGCAGGGTGCCAGCATCTAGGCGCCCCCTGCAACGCTGCCCCGGCGCAGTCACCCTGCTCCCGGTCGGTGGCCCTGCATGTGGGGTTTTGCCTTGGGGCCCTGGCTCCTCCCCGGCGCGGCCTCCCACCCTCAGATGCCTCGGGTGGCTCTCCTCGCACTCTCAGCAAATGCCGGGGGACCGGGAATCGCAGCGTGAGGGTCTGCCATGCCCCCAAGGCAGGGGACAGCCAGGGGCCCGGCCTGCTGGGCCACAGGGTCACAGCGTGCCTGCAGCCTCCCATGTCCCAGTGCAGGCCATGGTGGGGCTGGGGCCAAGGGCCCCAGGTCCCCGGGGCTGCATGGGAACCGCAAGCCGGGGCAGCTCCACCTCCCCACCCTGCGCCCCCGGAGGGCTCCCACTGGAGCAGATGCAAGCCGGCCCTGGGCGCCTCCCCACCGGGCCCCTCGAGCCCGGGCACTGCCTCCACTCCCTCCGCCTGCTGGGATGAGCTCCTGGCCTGCCAACAGTTTCTGCAGCAGGCGCACCCTTTCCTAGAAACCGAGGCCCCGGGTGTGCTGCAGGAATCGGAAGAGTCCGCCGGGCTGGAAACACCCCTCAGCGAGGACGAATACCGGGCTCTGCTGGAGGAGCTTTAGGACGGGCTGGGGATGGGTCGTGCTGCAGGGCGGGTGGCCTCTCTTTCACGGGGAACCCCTGTCTGGGCGTGGAGGTTCGTGTCTTCCCTCAGGGCTGACCCGCCTGCCATTCGTGCCTCCTATCACTGGGCCCGGTGAGAGACTCCGGACAAAATAGAACTGCCATTCTTACCTGGGCGTCCTAGGGATCCCGGAGCCGGAACAGGTACCGCAGGCGGGCCGCTCTACCGCGGCGTGCGGGTTGGCGGGCAGCCACCTGGCCTCCTATGGGAGCAGCCCCGGCAGAACTCTCTTGCCTTTCCGCCACCCCACCCCCGCCTGACCAACGGGTACCCCCGCAGACCGGCAGTAAGCCGTCCTTACCCTGGCTGGGTGGAGAACCCTCGTCCCGCGAGACACCAGGCCCGGGCAGCATCCAGGCCTTCTCTCCCTCCCGGGGCTTGTTCCCTCTGCACCTCTGCTCCACCGCCGCCGGGCCAACTCCGTGCCTCTATGGCCTCCCAGAGCTGCGACCGTGGGAGCTCTGGCAGCTGTATGCAGACCCCAGACCCCGGGCACACCCGGGATGCTGACCTCCAGGCTGGGAGGGAGGCACAGGTGGAGAGAGTGACCGGGAGACCTAGGAGGGACAGAAAGTTGGCTGGAGAGATTTTGGAAGGCAGGGAGGGGAGGGATGGAGGAAGGGAGGGGAGGGGAGGGACTGACCAGAGTGGGAGGTAGTGAGGAACGGAGGGAACACAGTGGACACAGGGAGAGAGGGAGGGCGGGAGGGGAGGTGGGGACCGGAGGGAGGAAGGTAGGGAGAAAGCGTTCTCGGACTCCTGGAGCAACAGCAGCCCCTGCCCGGGAAACGGCAGCGCTCGGGCGGCTGGAGTGGCTGGGCGGGTAGCTGGCGGGCACTTCAGCCACAGCCAGCCAAGTGGAATGGGCAGCTTAAAGATAAAAGATGGGGAATGGCAGCGGAAGAATGGAAAGGAACATCCTGGAGGTCGGACCGATAGCCCCGACCACCGACCACAGAGGAGCCACACTCAGGAGGACTGAAGCCTGATTTCAGATTCCACGTCGCTCGGCCCTGTGCAAAGGGGCCGGCAGCTCACGTCTCTCTGGCCCCACCCCCACCTGAGAGGCTGACCATGTTGGACGGCTTGAGCTCTAGACCCCGGCACCTGAAACATCCAGGAAGGGATGAAGAGCAGCATCCTCTCTGCAGCCCACTCCTCAAGCCCCGTACACCGCCCGGAATTCCCCGCGGTAGCGGGACGGAAGCGACTGTCAACCGGGATTTATCTTGTCTCTGGGGGTTTGGCTCTGGTCTTAGGCGGGAGCCACACACCTGCGTGGGTGAGACTGTCCGCGGCAATGGCGACACCCACAGGCATCCAGTGTCCTTGGCGGAGGGGGACACACCAGCCAAACTCAAGACCAACACCCGAGGTTATTCCACACTCACTCCACCCATCCAGGCTGGTTTCTCCCTGCTGAAGACGCGTGGGAACCCAGGAGCAGCCCAGTTCCCATGGGATCACTGGAGAGGCCGAGCCAGCCCCACCAGCCACCTCAACCCCTTCCCCTCTCCGCCTTCCTTCGTCTCCCTGGCCACCCGGCCCCACCCTCCCATGCCCCCAAACCCACCTCACCCAATGCCAACACCTCCACCAGCACCACCACGCCTCGGGTATCAGTGCACTGGGGCCCCTCAGGAGGCAGAAGGCGTTATCCCAGAACTGTGGCAGGCAGGAAGGGGTGAGCCTCCCTACCTGTCTAGAGGCCTGCAGAGCCATGGCTGTGCCCCGGCCTCCTGGCTGGACCCGGGGAGCTCATCACGGTGCACCCTTAATGTCTCCAGTACCTGCCAGGCATTTTCTCCCTCACGGAAGCCCGAGGGAGACGGGGCGGTAGGGAGGGGCTAAGTCTGGACAGCGAGGAGCCAGCGGGCCTGCCATTGCTTTGGCGGAGTCCCATAACCAGGGCATCGCCACCAGAGAATGGCTGGCCCAGGCCATGTCCCAGTTCCGGGCAGGGTCCAGATCTGGTTTCAGAAAGAGAAGTCACGCCAGCTGAGGCAGCACCGGCGGGAATCTCCGCCCTGGCCGGGGAGACGTGTCCCGCAAGAAGGCAAGCGAAAACGGACCTCTGTCACCCCATCCCAGACGGCCCTGCTGCTCCGAGCATTTTAGAAGGATCTGTTTCCACTTGATTTCTGGGAATTACTGGCCAGAGACTTGCCTCCCAGGTCCAGGATTCCGCGTCTGGTTTCCAGAACAAAGAAGGCCAGGCACGTGGGACCAGGTGTGGGGCCAGTATGCCCATGACGGCCCACTAATCTTACGACCCCTGGAGGTGTCACCCTGCACCCACGGTCAGTGGCTGGTGAGGGGAGTTTTGCGGCCTTGACTTGAGCCCAGCAGAAGGGGTCCTCTCCCACCCTCAGACGCCTAGGTGGCCTCCGCACCCCCCGAGCAAATGCCTGGGGGACCGGGATGCACAGCGCGACGGCCTGCCGGCCCCCTGCGTGGTGGGACAGCCAGGGCCCCTCAAGCTGGGCCACAGGGCGAAGACGTGCGTGCGCCACCCACGTCCCAGGGCAGTCCATGGTGGTGCTGGGATGGGGCCCCGGGTCATGAGGAAGCGACATGGAGACAAGCTGGGGCAGCTCCACGTCCCACAGCTATGCTCCCGGTCTCCGTGCAGGAGGCAGATGCAAAGCATGATCGAGGCGCCCACCACCGCCCCAGGAGCCCGGGCGCTCATCTCCTCTCCCCTCCGCCGTCCTCGTCCTCGGGCTTCCCATGGGAGGGTGCAGACCAGGTGTGAGGAGGCTATGTGGTGAGCACCCATGCAGCCTTCCGGTCCAACCAGGAGGCGGCCAGAAAGCTCAAGCGGCTCTGCATTATGCCCACAGGCAGGGAGGCTCCACCCCTTCTTGTTTGCCGCTGAGCCCTGGGGCATCCCGCCCTCACCCTCTGAGGGGCCACAGTGCACTGATGCCCCCGGGGTGTGGCGGTGCTGGTGGGGGTGGAGGCATTGGGTGAGGTGGGGTTGGGGGGGTGGGAGAGTTGGGGCCGGAGGCCAGAGAGGAGCAGCAGATGGGAGGTGGGGAAGGAGTTGAGGGGAGTGAGTTTGAAGGCGCTCTCAGGACCTCTCCAGGGATCCCGCAGACAGGCTACTCCTACTTTCCCATGCGTCTTCAGCAGGAGGAACCAGCCTGGAAGGTGGGTGGGCTGGAACTAAGGAACCTACTTGTGGGTCTGGAATTTTGCAGGCCCCCTCTCCGCGAAGACACCCGATGCATGTGAGTGTCAGCGTTGCCGTGACAGTCTCACCCATGCAGATGTGTGGCTCCCGTCGAAGACCAGAGCTAAACCCCAGAGACAAGATACATCCCAGTGTGATGGCTTTCACGATGGTCCATTGTCCTGGCATTGGGAGACTCGCGGTGTGACCTGTTTGGAGGGAGGCTGAGAAGAGGATGCTGCTCTTCCTCCCTTACCTGGATGTTCTGGGTGCCACTTGGGACTCCGGAAGCAAGCGATCAAAATGGTCAGCCTCTCGGGGGTGGGGGTGGGGCAGGAGAGGCGTGAGCTAATAGCTACTGCTTGGGAGGCGGCGGCGTGAATCCGAAATCCAGGCTTCCAGTCCTCCTGAGTGTGGCTCTTCTGTGGTCGGTGATCTGGGCTGGCGGCCTGGAGCTCAGCTGCGGGGCTCGGCCTGGGGATGTGTGGCCGGTAAACCACGTGGGTGAAAACACCACTGCAATCCGAGTCCCCGTCTTTTGTCTTTGAGGAACATTCCTTGAGGCGATGCAGGGCGAGGCTGACAGTGCCCTGCCGGCCGCCCAGCCACCGACCCCGCGGCGAGCTTACCGTTTTTCCGGGAGGCCTTGGGGCTGCTGTTGCTCCAGGATTATGGAGACTGCTTTTTCTCCCTGCCATCCTCCCTCGGTCCTTTGCTCCCACCCGCCCTCCCTCTGTCCCTGTGTCCCTCTGGCTTTCCCTCCGTTCCTCACTGCCTCCCTCTCTCTGTGGGTCAGGCCTTCCCTCCTCCCTCCCATCCCTCCTCACCATCCAAATTCTCTCTGTCCTTCCAGACCCCTAGGTCTCCTGTTTCTCTCTCACGGTGCTTGCATTCCCTCCCTGGAAGGAGGTCAGCATCCCGGGTGTGCCGAGGTCTAGGATCCGCCACAACGCCAGGTGCTCCGCAGTGGCAGCTCTGGGGCAGGCCGCGAGGTTCGCGGCGACAGGTGGGCCCGAGGAGGCACAGGCTGGCCCGAGCCCAGGGAGGGAGAGGAAAACCTGGGCGGCCTGCCCGAGACCCCAGTGTTTGGCTGGGGCGAGGGCCTCCATCCCAACCAGGGAAGGATGCATACTGCCGAGAGGTTAGGAGGCAGCAGCTGGTCAGGAGGGGGTGGGGTGAAAGCGAGAAAAGAGCAGAGAAGCCTCTACCAGGGCTGCTCCACAGGAGGCCAGATGGCTGCCCACGCCAAACCCGGCGTGTGCAGTGGGCAACCACATACTGCTAATTTTGCATGGGCAGCTCCTGGATCCCAGGGGCCAGGAAAGAATGGCAATTCTCCTTTATGTGAGTCTCACGGGTGCAGTCCCTGGGATGCAGGATTGCCAGGCGGTTCATCCCGGAGGGAAGACACGCCCCTCCATGCGCAGTCAGGGGTTCCCCGCGAAACAGAGTCCACCGCCGTGCCGTGTCCCCATCCCCAGCCCACGTCCTAAATCTCCTCCAGCTGAGCCCTGTATTCTTCCTCGCTGAGGGGTGGTTCCAGCCCGGTGGGCTCTTCCATTTCCTGCAGCTCCCCCGGAGCCTCGGTTTCTAGGAAAGGGTGCACCGGCTGCAGAAACTCTGGGTACGCCAGGAGATCATCCAGCAGCAGGCCGTAGGGGAGTGGAGACGAGCGCCCAGGCTCCTGGGGCAGTGGGGAGGAGCGCCCAGATGGCTTGCATCTGCTCCTGTGGCACTGAGCCCTCCGGGGGCTTGGGTTGGGGAGGTGGAGCTGCCCCAGCTTAGGGTTCCCCTTGCATCCAGCCTGAGACCCTCTGGCCCAGCCCTCCTGAGGCTGCCAGGGGCGTTGGAGGGGCAAGCACACAGTAGCCCCTCTGGCCAGCAGTGAGCCCTGGCTGTCCCTGCCACTTGCCCAGGGGCCCGCGGGGCGATGGCTGGGCATCCTGGTTCCCCGGCATTTGCCAGGCGTCTGAGGAGGACGCGAGATCTGAGGGGTGGGAGAGGGCCCCGCCGGGAGGAGCCCGCGGTGGCGTAGGCAAAATCCGCCTGCCGGGAACCCCATGGGACCAGGAGCAGGGTGACATCCGCTGGGGGCCACCTTGCAGTGGCAGCGGCTAACATGCCCACATCTGCCCGGTCGGGTGCCTGTACCAGTTCTGGAAGCAGACGTGAATCCTGGGCTCGGAGCCTGTGTCTCTGGCCAGTCCTTCCTGGTGGCGACCCGGAAGCGATCCTTCTGGGGTCTGGGCAGCAGGGCGTCTGGGATGGGGTGACAGGCGTCCGGCTTTGACGACCTTCTTGCAGGCGTCTCCCGGCCAGGTTGGAATTCCGCTGGTGCTGCCTCAGCCCAGCGTGACCTCTCGTACTGAAACCAGATCTGGACCTGGGCTCGGGCATGATGGCCTCGTGGCCGTTCTGTGGTGGCGATACCCGGGTACAGGATCTGCCAAGCTGAGCTTCGCATGGCACCGCTTTGCCGCCGGGAGCTGGCGGGTCTCCTCCGCCATCACCGTCTCCGGACTTCCGCGAGGGGAGATTACTGTTAGAAGGTGTCAGAGGGAGAACCATGTGAGGGGAGCACCATGGGTGTTCAGTCCCAACCAGGAGGCATGGTCAGCAGCTCTGCCGAAGGCCCACAGGCAGGGCGGCTCCACCCCCTTCTTGCCTGCCACTGAGCCTGGGACAGCCACGCCCTAAGCCCTCGAGGGCCCCAAACACTGATGCCCAGTGCATGGGGTGCCCCGTGAGGTGTCGGGGCGTGTGAGTGGGGTTGGAGGCCGGAGTGGGAGGTGGCGGGAGGCGGGGGAGGCTATAGCGGAAGGGAGAGGGGCAGGTGAAGGGGGTGGGTTTCCAGGAGCAGGGCACAGCTCTCCAGACCTCTCCAAGGTGATCCCAGCAGAACTGGGAAGGCGCTCTGGTTTCCCCGTCGCCAGCAGGAGAAACAGCCTGTTGGGAGTAGGGTGGAGTGGAGCTGAACCTCGGTCTTGAGTTTCACAGGCCCCCTCTTGTGAACACCTGATGCCTGTTTATTAGCCGCCGTTGCAGTGACAGTCTCACCACATGGCTGGGTGTGTGGCTCCCGTCCCGAAGGCGAAACAGGGCAGATACATCCCTAAGTGATGGCAGCGATGGATTCCGTGTCCATAGCGTGGGGATTCTACGGTGTGGCCCGGCGGAGGGAGGGCGAGGGTCTGCTCTTACTCCCTTCCCTGGATGTTTATGGAGGTGCCTGCAGGGCTCGGGAAGCAAGCGACAACATGGTCAGCCTCTGGGGCGGTGGGGCCGTAGAGACCTGGCTACCAGCCCTTGCAGAGGGGCGACATGGAATCAATCAGGCTTCCGGTCTACGTGAGGTGTGGCTCCCTCCCTGGTGGGGTGGTGGTAGCTGTCGACCTGGTACTCCGCTGGAGTCTCAGCCTGGGGGTTGTGTGGTCGGTGGCCTGCATGGGTGGCTACAGCTTGGCCCAGAATGCAGTCTTTTGTGCTGAGGAAACCACCCACTCCTTGACGGAGCGAGGCTGACGGTGCAGCAGCTGTATCAGCAAGCTGGGCGCTTACCGTTTTCCTGGAGCGCAGAGCTGCTGTTGCTCCAGGAGTCCGCCTACCGCACGCTACTAGTTCCTTGCTCCCTCCCAGCCTCCTCTGACCCTGTCCCTCAGTCTTTCCCTCCTTTCCTCACATCCTCCCTCTCTCTGCCGGGTGGTCCTCCCTCCCTTTCTCCTCCATCCCACTCCCTCCTGCACCTTCCAAAGTCTCTCACGCCCATCCTTCCGTCCCTCGGGTCTGGGTTTCCTCTCTCCACTTGTGCCTGCCTTCCCTCCGCCCTGGTAGGGTCAGCATCCCGAGGTGTGAAGAAGGGGAGTCTCGCGTGGGCGCCAGCTCCCGGTGGCAGCTCCTGGGAGGAACGCGGGGGCCGCCGGGTTGTAGCGGTGGAGTGGAGGCGCCGAGGCGGCGGGAGGGAGGGCCCTGGATGTGCCTACGTTGCCGGTGTTTCGCGGGACGTGGGTCTCCACCCAGCCTAGGGCAGGCTTGCTCTGCGAGGAGCAGAGTGCTTCCTCGAGGCAGGGTTGGCATGGCAGAAGACAAGGAAACTCTGGGCTGCTCCACAGGAGGCCAGGGTGCTGCCGCCAGCTGCAGCGGCGTGTGCGGGAGGCGGCCGCTGCTGGAACCTGGGCGGCTCTGGGATCCCCGAGGACGCCCGAAACAGCCATTTTCCTTTGGGAGTCTCTTGTGGCATGATCCTCTGAGGCAGAATACCAGAAAGAGCCGATCAGCCGGAGGAAGACACGACCCTCCATGCAGCCTGGGTTCAGCGTGAAAGAGGCCACCGCCCGCAGCGAACCGTCCCCAGCCAGCGTCCTAAATGCCTCAGCGGAGCAGTGCTTCCTCACTGGGGTGGCTAAAAAGCCGGAGCTCTTCGGAGATTCTGCAGCTCCCCCAGGGCCTGGGTTTCACCAGGAAATGCCTGCAGAGCTTCCCACAGGAGCTCTCATCGCCTGTGAGGCGGGAGAGTGTGGAGACCAGCGCCCAGGCCCTGGGGCGGATGGGGCCGGCCGGCATCTGCTCCTGGGAGCACTGGTGGTGCGGCCTGGAGGGTGGAGCCTTTCTTGGTGAGCTGCCCATGCACACGGGCACAGGGGCCCCTGACCCAGCCTACCCTGGTTGCCCTGGGGCGTGTTTGAAGCAGAAACACGCCTTGGCTTCATGGCCCAGCAGTGGAGCTCTGGATGTCCGAACACGTAGAACCCGGGCATTGCCCGCGGTCCGGAGTCCCAGGCGTTTGCGGAGGAGTGCTTGGCGGAGGAGAGCCACTAAGGCGTCGAGGGTGGGAAGGGCCTCAGAAGCCGAGCCAGGGCGGCGTAGGCAAAATCCATGTCTGTCGGGCCACGACCAGGAGAAGGGTGATATCAACGATTGAGTGCGTTGCAGGGCAGCCTGCATCTCTTGCCGACTCCCGCACTCAGTCCCGGTGTCTGGCCGGTTCTGAAACCATTCGTGAATCCCCTGGCCTCCGGAGGCCGTCTCTCACAGCCAGTCGCTTCCCTGGTAAGCGTGCCTGGAAAGCCATCGCCTTCTCGACACCGGGTGGCAAGTGCGTCTGGGATAGTGGTTTCGCTGCCTTCTTGCAGGCGTCTGCAGGCCGGGCGTTCCCCGGTGCTGCTGCCTCAGCTGGCATGACCTCTGGTTCGAAACAGATCTGGACTGTGGGCTCCGGGAGGCATGATGGCCAGCAACACCGTTCTCTTAACCACCATGCCGGAGTGCGGTTCGATAAAGCAGAACTCGCGGGGACACCGCTGAACCTCGGGAATTCCAGGCGAGTCTCGCCGCTGTCCTCGATCTCCCGGAGCTTCACATGGGGAGGGGTGCCGTTCGAAGGTCCGGAAGCCATCGGCGGGGCTTTTCCACATGGCGTTCGGTGCAGGGCGGCGCTGAACAGCCAGCGGCTGTAAACGGCAGGCTCCACCGCTGTGCCTGCCGCTGTGCCGGGATGAACCGCCCTCACCCTCCAGAAGCCCCCAGCTACTAATGCCCGGGCGTGATGGTGGTGGAGTAGGTGTGGTGGCGTGGGTGAGGTGGGGTTGGGGGTGGAGAGGGGTTGGGGCCAGAGGCTTGAGGTGCAGCCTTGAAAGGAGGGAGAGGAGGAGGCAGGGGAGCTTGCTTTTAGGCGGGGGCAGCTCTCCGGGCCTCTCGGGATCCCAGAGGGGGCAGGCAGCCCTGGGTTGCATCTTCAGCAGGGGAGAAACCAGCCTGGAAGGGGGTGGAGTGGAGTGGGAACTGGGCCTCTGTATTGGGTCTTGAGTTTTACAGGCCCCTCTCACGCTGAGGCAACGAAGCCTGTGGGTATGTAGTTGCCATATGACAACAGTCTCTATGCGCAGGTGTGTGGCTCCCGTGGGCGAGCAGGAGCAAGATCAACACGGCATGATGGCTTGGCGATGGATTGCCCGTGTCCCATAGCGTGCGGTGTGGCCAGTTTGGAGGAGGCCGAGAGAAATGCTGCTCTTCCTCAATTCCCTGGATGTTTCACCAGTTCCTCCGAGAATAAGCCGACAACATAGATAGCCTCTCGGTGGGGTGGGGCAGGGCATGACTGCAGGCCACTTCAGAGGGCCGAGGACGTCGGGACCCGAAATCACAGCTAGTCCTCTGGGGTAATTTGAAGCCCTCTCTGTGGAGTGGGTGTGGTGGGGCTGTCGGCCTGGCGGCTCCTGCTGCAGAGGGGCTTCGGCCTGGGGATGTGGAGTGGTAAAACCAGGTGGTGCCGAGCAGCAGTCCCCGTGTTTTTCTTTGACTGCACCCATTTCTAGAGGCTGGTGGGCGAGGCGAGCGAATGCCCGGCCACCCGCTTGGCCTCTGGCCCATGCGGTGGCACCCCGTTTATCCTGAAGCCTTGGGCTGCTGTTTGCTCCAAGAGTCTGGAGGCAGCACCCTGCCACCTTCTTCCCTCGATCCCTTGTCCCTCCGCCCTCCCTCTGTCCCTGTGTCGTGTTTTCCCTCCATTGCTGCCTCCTCTCCCTGGTGGCCCCTCCCTCTCCTCCTCCTTCTACCTCCCTGCTTCCAAGATCTCTCCATCATCCTTCGTCCCTCTGCCCTACGGTTCCTCTCTCCTGTGCCTGCACCTTCCTCCTGCCCTGGGTGAAGCATCCCGTGTGTGCCTGGGGTCTCTTGGGATGTGCATACAGCCTGAGAGGCCCTGGGTGGCAGCTCCTGGGGAGGCATGAGGAGGTGGCCACAGGGTTTGTGATTGGGCAGGAGGTCTGAAGCAGGCGGCCGGGAGGGAGAAGGAGCCTGGAGCTACCAGGTGTGCAGGAAGGGCTCTCCCACCCAACTGCAGGGGAAGGCCCATACTGCTGGGGAGTTGCTCCGGTGGGCTGGGTATGTGGGTGTGGGGTGAAGAGCAGAGACTCTGCGGGGCTGCTGCTCTACGAGGCCAGGTGGCATGAAACCCGTGTATGCGTGGTAGGCGAGCCTGCTGGTACCTGGGCGGCTCCGGGATCCTAGGGGTGCCAGGAGAGAATGGCAGTTCTCCTTTGTGTGGACACTTTCTCACTGGGACCGTCTGGTAGGTTCCAGGCGGTTCAGCCTGGAGGCGACAGCCCTCGATGCCAACCAGGGGATTTGGCGAAGAGGCCTGCCCTGCGACCCGTCCTCCAGCCAGAGTCCTAAGCTCTCCCAGCACACCCGGTATTCTTCCCTTGCTGAGGCTGGCTCTCCTACCGAGGAGCTCTTCCAATTCCTGCTGCTGTTCCCCCAGGAACGCGCCAGGAACCTGCAGAGCCGGTGCTGCACACAGAGGCAATGGGCACGCCAGGAGCTCATCAGCAGCAGGCGGAGGAGTGGGGCCTTGGGCTCTTGGGGCAGTGGGGAGGCATGACGGCCTGCATCTGCTCCTGCAGCGGTGTGGAGCCTCAGAACTGCAGGCCAGGGAGGGTGGGCTGCCCGGCAGGGGTTTACCGCCTCCCGGCGACCTGGGGCCCCTGACACCAGCCCCACGGGGCTGCCTGGGGCGTGGGTGGCCAGCATGCCTTGACCCTGTGGCCCAGCAGGCAGGCCATCTGTCCATCCCCACAGCGTGAGGGCGGCTGAGGCCGCTCGCGCTGCTGATCCCTGGGGGTGCTCGGTGGGTGGGGGAGCCGCAGGTGTCTGAGGAGAGGTCCCTTGGCTGGGGTGGGGCAAGGCGTGGCCGGCTCCCCTGCGGAGACCCACCGACTCCAGGCTGCAGGGGTGACACCGCCCGGGGCGCGTGCAGGGGCTGCTCTGCATGGGCACCCTGCCATCCAGGTGCCGGGGTTTCTGGTCGCTGCAGTTCGAACCAAGGCGTGAATCTGGACTCCCGGGAGGCCGTCTCTCGGCCGTCCGCCTACCACCAGGTGGCTGATGTCTGGGCTGATCGCTACCAAAGCTCGGAGCAGCGTCTGAGATCGGGAGGTGGCGGGAGGTTCTCTCCAGCCTTCTGGCGAGGCGTCTCCCAGCCAGGGCCGGAGGTTGCGGTGCCTCAGCTGGCGTGACCTCAGTTACAAACCTGGATGGACCCTGAACAAACCCGATGGCACGGGTAGCCATTCTCTGATGGCTGATGCCTGGTGGGGGTTCCCTTTCAATGCAAGCTCACCAGAACCTACCGCTGCCTGAGGGACCAGATGAGTCTCCCTCATGCGTCCTTGTCCTAGAACTTCCACAGGAGAATTGCAGATTCCCGAAGGTGTTGGGAAGCTACATGGGAGGCAGGAGGCCAGCCTTGAACCTTGATGGCTGCTCTTGCAGTGGAAACCACTTCTTTGCTGAGCCTGGGAGGCCCGCCCTAAGCCTCCAGAGAATTTTGAGGCACTGGTCTTGGTGGGTGCCTGATAAGGGGGTGGAGTGCTTTGGGTGAGGTGCGTTTTGGGGAGGGTGGGAGGGAGTCAGAGATGCAGTGAAGGGGGAGAGGGGGAAGGGTCAGGGGGTGCTGGGTTCCGGTGGGAGCTGTCTCGCCGAGACCTCTCAGGTATCCCACAGGAGCAGGCTACTCCTGGGTTCCCGCATGCCAGCAGGGGAGAAACCAGCCTGGAAGGGGAATGGGTGTGGAACTGAACCTCCGTGTGAGCTCTTGAGTTTGGGCCCTCACCGAACATATCCGATGCCTGTGGGTGTCGCCGTTGCACTGAGCAGTCCCACAGCAGCGGGTGGCTGTGAAGCCAGAGCAAACACCAGGAACAAGGCCATCCCAGTGATGGCAGTGGATTCCTGTCACGTGGGGGCTACTGGTGGCGGTTTGGAGGAGGGGCAGAGAGGGGATGCTGCTCTTCCTCCCTTCCCTGGATGTTTCTGGGTTGCCTTGGGGCTCCGGCTGGAAGCCGTCAACATGGTCAGCCTCTCGGGGGTGGAGGTGGGAGCTGTAGAGACCTGAGCAAAGGGCCCCAGGAGGTCAAGGCGGCATGAATCCCGAAATCAGAGCTGCAGGTCCTCTGAGGTGTGGCTCCTCTGTGAGGTGTTGGGAACCCGGGGCTCGACTGGTGCTCGCTGGGGGGCTCGGCCTGGGGTTATTATTAGTGGTAAACCATGCGGTGTCACCCACGGCAACCGGAATCCCCGTCTTTTGTCTTTAGAGAAGCCGCCCATTCCTTGGGCAGAGCGGGGCGAACTACCGTGCCCGTCGGCCGCTGCCAGCCCTCTAGCCAGCGTTTCCGGGCGTGGGCTGCTGTTGCTCAGAGTCAGGGGCGGCTGTTGCCTTCCTTCCCTCACTCGTTCCCTTGTTCCCTCCCGCCTCCCTCTGTCCCTCTGTCCCTCTGTTTTTCCCTCTCCAGTTCTCCACTGCCTCCCACTCTCTGCTGATTGCTCTCCCACTCCCTCCCTCCATCCCTCCCTCCTGCCTTCTCTCCGCCCATCCTTCCCGTTCCCTCTAGGTGTGTCCGTTCCTCTCTCCACCTGTGCCTGCCTTCCCTCCCGCCTGGAGGTCAGCGTCCCGGGTGCCGGGGTGTGGGTCCTGCGTGCAACCACCAGGCTCTCCATGGTGGCAGCTCACGGAGCTGAAGGCACCGGTGGGCGGCGACGGTGGATCGGAGTGCAGAGGAGAACTCTTGAGAGCCCGGAGGAGGAGAGAACGACTGCCGGGAGCCCAGTATTTTGGTGGGGCCGGGGTCTCCTGGCCAGGGGAGGGCAGGATGCATGCACAGAAGTGGCAGCGATGATACAGAGGCCCGGGAGTTGGGGTGGCGAGAGGAAGAGCAGAAACTCTGCCAGGCTGCTCCCACAGGAGGCCAGGTGGCTGCCATAAGAGCGAGTGCGGCGGTGAGGCGGCCAGCCTGCTGGTACCTGGGCGACTCGGGGACGGGAAGCCAGGGGAAAGAATGGAGTTCTCCTTTCGCGCGTGATTTCACGGGCCCAGTCCCTGGAGACAGGAATGTCAGGCGGGTGGCGGAGGAAGACAGCCCTCCATGCCCAGCCAGTGGTTCCCATGAAAAGTCCAACATCGCGACGCCGACCCCTTCCTACAGCCAGCGTCCTGGCTGCTCCAGCAGAGCCTGCCCTTCCTGAGGGGTGGTTCCAGCCCGACAGGCTCTTCTGATTCCTGCAGCTCCCCACGGGGCCTCGGTTTCTAGGAAATAGTGCGCCTGCTGCAGAAACTCTGGGCACGCCAGGAGCTCATCCAGCAGCAGGGCGGGAGAGTGTGGCAGGCGCCCGGGCTCCCTTGAGCGGTGGGCTGGGTGCCCAGGCGGCCATGCTCCTGCGGCGCGGAGGAGCCCCTCGGACGTCATGAGCATGGAGGGTGGAGCTGCCGGCGGTGGTGCCGCCCCCGGCGCCCCTGGCCCCACCTGGGCAACCTGGGACCTGCAATGGCGGCAAGCCGCGCAGCCTGTGGCGCAGCTTGGCCGGGCCTGGCATCCCACTGCGCAGGGGTCGGGCAGGCCAACGCGCTGCAGGTCCCCGCCCGGGGAATTTGCTGTGAAGTGCGGGAGGCCACCGAGGCATCTGAGGGTGGGAGAGGACCCCTAGGGAGGAGGGAGCCGGGAAAAACGGCAAAATCACCACCAGCCAGGGCCACCCACCAGGGAGAAGTGTGACACCACCCGAGAACGTTGCAGAGGCAGCCTGCGTGAGCAGCTTCCCACTACGGTCTTCGTGCACGGTGCTTCGGTTCTGAAACCAGGCGAATCTGGACTCGGGAGGCCAGCCGTTTCTCAACCAGTCCTTCCCGATTGGCGATGCCTGGAAGCGATCGCTACGAAATCTCGGAGCAGCAGGGCCCTCTGGCATGGGAGTGGAGTCACTTTCGCCCTGCGCTACTGCGGGCTTCGTCTGCTTGACCAGGCGAAGATTCCACTTGATGCACTGCCTCAGCTGGCGTGATCTGGTTCTGAAACCAGATCTGGACTATGAGCTCCATTACACCCGATGACCTGGGCCAGCCGTACTCGGTATGCCGGGTAAAAAGGTTCCGCTCTAAACTATCAGGGCTTAAGCTTTGCCTCGGGGTCCCAGGCAGAGTCTCCCTCCACAGATCCCTCGTCCTAAGGCTGCGGGGAGGTTGCGTTGAAGATGCCGGAGAGCAATCCTGAGGCTTTGCCGCGGCATTCCAGTCCAGCTGGAGGCGGTTTTGAACCAGCAGCCACCTATGAGAGCACAGGAGGGCTCACTGTCTGCCTGCATTGAGCAGGACCGGCCCTGCCTCAGGGCTGTGATGCCCCAGAGTGGGAGGCGGGCTGGTGGGGGTGGGACCATTGGGTGAGGTGGTGTTGGGGGGGTGGGAAGGGTGGGGACAGAAGCCAGAGGCATGGCGGAGGGGGTAGAGGTGAAGGGTGATGGGGAGTGGGTTTACAGGGGCGGGGTTGGCTCTCTGGTTCCTACAGGATGGCGCCTTGGGAACTGGAAGCTGCTGCAGACACGTCTTCAGCAGGAGAAACCAACCTGGAAGGGGTGGAGTGGAGTGTGAACTGAACCTCCGTGTGTCTTGAGTTTTACTGGCCCCCCCTCTCATAGCACCTGATGCCTGTGGGTGTAGCCGTTGCAGTAACAGTCTCTTTTGCGGTGTAGCTCCCATCGAGACAGAGCGAAACCCCAGAGACAAGATACATGGCGTGATAGCTTGGCGATGGATTTAAATAATCCAGCGTGGGAGTCCAGGTGTGGCAGGTTTGGAGGGAGGCGAAGAGAGGATGCTGCTTTCTTCTCCCTTCCCTGGATGTTTCTGGGTACTGCAGAACTCCACGAAGCAAACCGTCAACATGGACAGCCTCTCGGGTTGGGGGTGGGGCCGGAGGGACGTGAGCTGCAGCCCCAGAAGAGGGCAGGCGGATTCTCGAGAATCAGGCTTCTGTCCTCCTGGGGTGTGTGAAGCTCCTCTGTGGGCGGGTGGTGGGGCTGGCTGGCCCGCAACTGGAGAGGCCGACCTGGGGTTTGTGGTCAGAGTGGCTTCACGTGGGTGAATACCCAGAGCAGCAGGGGGTCTCTGGGGCGCGACTTTGAGAGCACCCAGCCATTCCCCGGGTGAGCAGAGGCCGATCAGTGGCGCCCTGCCGACGCTGCCTGACCCTGGCCCTGGCCGGTACCTCCCAGGCATGGGGCTGCCTGCTCCGGAGTCTGGGGCGCTTACATTCTCCTGCCTTCTCCCTCAGGTCCCTTGCTCCTCCCGCCCTCCCTCTGTCCCTGTGTCCCTCTGTCTTTCCCTCCGTACTTCACCTCCCTCTCTGAGATGATCCCTCCCTCCCTCTCCTCCCTCCATGCCCCTGGCCTCCCTGCCTTCCAAAGTCTCTCTGCCCATCTCCTCTTCGTCCTGGTCGTTCTCTACTGTGCCTGCCTTCCCTCCCGCCTGGAAGGTCCGCATCCCAGTGTGCCCGGGGTCTGGGGTCTGCATTGCAGCTGCCAGGCTCCCACCGGTGGCAGGTCCTGGGTGGCCTCAGCAGAGGCCGCGGCGGGTTGGTGGCGATGGTGGAGAGCGAGGAGTCGCAGAGGGGTGAGCCCAGGAGGGAGAGGCCTGGGCGGTGCGGGCCCGGTGTTTCCGCGGGACAGGGTCTCCCACACAACCGGGAAGGGCGCGCTTTGCCAGTGAGGTGTTAGCCCGTGGTCAGGCGGGGGTGGGGTGGCCGGGAAGGCAAGAGAGCTTCGGCGGACCTGCTTCCCACAGAAGGAGGCCAGGTGGCTGCACGCAGCCTGCGCATCTCTTGTGATGAAGCGACCCATACTGTTACCTGGTCCAGGTCAGGGATCCCCGGGACGCCCAGGAAGGAATGGCAGTTCTCCTTTTTGCGGAATCTCTCACCAGGCCCAGTCCTAGTAGGCAGGAATGCCAGGCGGGTCAGCCTGGAGAGAAGACACGCCCCTCCATGACCAGCCAGGGGTTCCCTGCGAAAGAGGGGCCACCGCCATGCCGCGACCGCGTCCCCGTGAGCCCACTGCATCCCTTATTTCTGGGTGGAGCAGTGGCATGCTTTCAACTCCAAGGCGCGGGGGCTCCGGCATCCTGACATTGCTTCCCACCACACGTGCAAAGACAGACAGGTGGGAGTCCGATGTGGAGCCAGTGTGACCACACGTGGCACCCACCTCCCCCAACAGCAGATGGAGTGAGCGGGTGTCTTCGATGCCGCAATGGGCAATGGCGAGACGGACAGTGATGTCCAGCCATGCACCCGGAGGCCACGGGAGACCTCGCCACAAAGCTGAGGAAGGCCAAAACACGAAAACCTGCGAGACAGGGACTGCGCCCAAATCCAAGCCATGCAGGGATGCCTGCCAGAGGAGCGAGGGTTTCCACAAACTATGCCCCGCCACCACTCCGCCATCGGCTGGGTGCCAGCAAGCGCCACCACAGCGAACCCAGGAAAACCCGGTCCCTTTGGCTCCCTGACGTCTGTGGCAGCCAGAAGATTCATTGCCAGAAGAGTCTTTCCCAGGAGAAAAGGAACCGGCTGACCCTCAACAATCAGAGAGGAAGTGCAGGTGGGATCGCGACACATACATTCCTAGAAGAGCAAATGTAAGAGCGTTGAGGGTTGCCTCGCTATTCTAGAGCGACCACACAGCCATAACCGAATACGGATACCGGAAAGCTTCCCTGTCCCAGGCGGCTATGGAAGCACAGAGCTCAGGATCTCTGCACCTGCCCAATCATGCTGAAAATGGTTTGGAGGGAAACAATCCTGACCCTACATCCAGGAAGTTTCTCCTGGATGAGCAGGAGAATCAGGGGGTGGAAGATGAGCCAAGAATAAGAAGCTCCTGGGCTTCTCAGAGGCAGGAGCTGTAGAGCAAGAAGGAGGGACAGAGCAGAGGCCAGAGCCCAGGCAGGATTGTGGCAGTAATAAGCCAGCATCACCACACGACCATCAGGAGAAGTGCCCAAAGGGTGAGCTGGGCAGGAGGCCAGCGGTACAGCAGAGCCACGCAGGCAGCTTTCCCTATCCCGCCGCCCGACTTCCTTCTCCCTCCTAATGTGTCGAAGCTCACAATGGGTTGTCAATGAAGGCACAGGGCGGAGGTGAGAACCCTCTTCTTGAAGGGTTCTCCTGGGCACCCCTGCACACACACACACACACACACACACACACACACACACACACACACACACACACACACACACACACACACACACACACACACACACACACACACACACACACACACACACACACACACACACACACACACACACACACACACACACACACACACACACACACACACACACACACACACACACACACACACACACACACACACACACACACACACACACACACACACACACACACACACACACACACACACACACACACACACACACACACACACACACACACACACACACACACACACACACACACACACACACACACACACACACACACACACACACACACACACACACACACACACACACACAAACACACATATACACAAACACGCAGGGACACTCACACACGCACACACGGCACACAGGAGATACAGGCGGCAGTTTAACACCCCAGCTAGGCAGCCCTGAAGCTACGGGTTCTGCTCTCAGCGACTTCGACCACCGGTGAGAGAGAGCAGCCCGCGGGCTTTAAGGCAGACCAGTCTACGACATCCTGGGGCACCACTTTTGGGGAGACTCCACGGGCCACACCGTCGGCGCCGCATGAGAGCTGGGATCCCAGCTGCCTCCCATTCATCCGTCTGGTACCTTCCTCCTGAGCTTCTTCCTTCTGGTGGACCCTCCGATTCGAATACTCCAGACACTCATATTATTAGCGCCCTGGCGGGACTGCTCTCAGCCCGACTTAGAGAACACTTGATCGCTTTGGAGCTCCCCAGTTCAGCAGTCTGGGGATTTTGAAGACATGGCGGTCACTGTGACCCAGCGTGGCTCGGGCCGATGCATGTCACTGGAGGCCGACTCGCCGCTAGCTCCGGAGAGTCGAGCTCACGGACCCCCAAGAAATGGGCGGAGACAGCTGACAGGCTAGAGGAACAGGCGTGATGGCCGGCCGCTTAGGGCCACAGGCGGGTGCAGCAAGCGGCGGGGAGGCGGCCGCCATAGGCGCCTGCTTGGGAGACCCAGCGTCGGACCCGTAGGAGTCAGGTGGTCAGGACCTCCTTGATCAGTCTTCTGCTTCGGTTCCCAGTGGAGGAGCAGCTTCGGGGTGCCGGCTGGGCTGTGCGGACTCCTCTTCAGATAAGATGATGTATCCCACCGGGTGATCGGACATGGGGTTCACCGGGGTGCCATTTTAGCCGGGAAGTGTCTGTGGGGGCAAGGGAACGTTACAGGGCCGCAAAGGCGTCACCATCAGTGGAAAATGCACTGACCGTGGAGCCACTCGTCCCACTTATCCCCTGGGTGGAGCAGTGGCCTGCCTTCAACTCCAAGGGGCGGGGGCTCCGGCACCCCGTCACTGCTTCCCTTAAGCGTGCAAAGACAGACGAAGCGGGGAGTCGAGGTGGAGCCAGTGTGAGCCTGCGTGGCTGCGTCCCCCAACAGCAGGCGGTGAATGGGTGCCATCCGAACCGCTTGAGGCGATGGCGAGCGAACGGTGATGTCCAGCCGTGCAGGGGCCGGAGACGCCTCGCCACAAAGCTGAGGAAAACCAAAGCGCCTGAGAAACCTGTGAGACGGGCTCGCCCCAATACAAACCCACATGCAGGGGATGTCTGCAGGGGCGAAGGGGTTTCCCACAGAGCTTCACAGCCCCACCACCACCCGCCACCAGCTGGGTTCCTGACGCCACCTCCCCCACCCAGGGCCCGGTGCCTGGCATCCGTGGCGGCCAGGCTGTCCATTGCTAGAAGGCTCTTTCCCCAGGAGCAGAGAACCGGCTGGCCCTCAGCAATCAGAGAGGAAGGGCAGGTGGGATGCGACACGCTTTCTAGAAGGCAAATGTCAGGAAAGGTGGGTTGCCTCATGCCTCTTCCTGGACCCGTGCAGCCATCCCTCGGGCCACGGGAGACCCGGAGGCTTCCCTGTCCCCAGGCGGCTATAGGCAAAGAGATCCTGGATGTCCGCACCTGCCCAATCATGCTGAAAAGGTTTGAGAAGAGAAAAATCACGACCCCGACATCCAGGAAGTTTCTCCCGGATGGACTGGGAAGTCTTCTGGGTGGAAGACATTGAGATTAGAAGCCCCTAGGCTTCTCAGAAACAGAGCAGGCAGGGCAAGAGGGAGGGACAGAGCAGAGCCAGAGCACAGGCAGGATTGGCAGCAATACGCCCGGCACTACCATCCGGGGAGAATTGCTGAGGGTGACTGGGCAGGAAGGCCAGCATTTGAGCCAAACAGACGCTTTCCCCGCTCTAGCCGCCCGGCTTCCTTCTCCCCTCCTGTGTAGAGCTCTGGCTAGATTTGTCAATGAGGGCAAAGGCTGAGAGGGTGAGAACCCTCTTCTTGAGGTTCTCTGGGCACCCTACTACTTGGTGGACAGTGAGCCCCTCTAAGACCTTGTGCCCAGCTGGAGTGTGAGAGTAGTCTTCATCCTGGCAAAGAGACTGCTTTGGATGGGAGGGATAGAACAGAACTGCAGCTCCGACCAGATGCCACGTTGCCCACGCCTTCGCAATAGCTTCTGGAACCGCCGGGGCAGCGACTGCCAGAGCCACCGCGACCAGGCAGGGAACCGGGAGAGAGCTGACCACAGAAAGGCGTGCGATGAAACCACCCTCAGGCATAAGGGCACCTGTGTCCCAGCAAACAAGCATGCACAGACAGTTGAGAATGGTATCCAGAGAGTGACGGAAAGAGCGAGAGAGTGAGAAATCGAGAGACGTAAGGAGTGGGCACCCAAGCACACAAACACACACACACACAGAAACGCTTTTACACCGCGCACCGCACACCCGAAATGAACACAGAGATACAGGCAGCAGGTGCCACCCCACCCCCATGCAGCCCCTGAAGCTGCGGGTTGACTCTCCAGCGACTTCTGACCCACCAGTTGGAGGGGCAGCCACGGACACCTGGAGCAGACCCGTCACCGACATCCTTAAAGGGCAACACTTTTGGGGAGACTCACGGGCACACCGTCAGCGCCGCGCCTGAGCTAAGGATCCAGCTGCCTCCCGGCCTACCGTCTGAGGTTTCTTCCTCCTCAGGCTTCTTCCTTCTGCTGGAACCTCCGCGAATCCGGGCCTCCAGACCCCATCCTGTTAATGCCTTGGCCAGGACTTGTCTCAGCCCAGACTCTGAGGCGCGAGCATACAGGTCTCCCTGGATTCGGCGAGTTTCAGGTACCCAGCGAACAGCGGCGGTGGTCCTGTGACCAAGCGGCAGCGGGCCTCGCGCATGCGCGCCTGGATAAACCCGACTTCGCCGCTGGCTCCCGAAGTGTCGAACTCGCGGACCCATTAAGAAATAAGCGTGACCGTCTTGTAGTAGTTCCACCTTGTTATCAGCACTGGGAGAGCGAAGCGGGCGGATCCGAGGTCAGGAATCAAGACCATGGTGAAACCCGTCTCATGCAAAAGAATTAGCGGGTGGGTTGGCGAATTTTCGTCCCAGCTACTCGGAGGGCTGAGGAGTCGGCGGAACCGGGAGGCTGAAGGCTGCGGTGAAACCAAGGTGCCACTGCACTCCAGCCTGGTGACAGAGCAAGACTCTGTTTCAAAAATAGCGCGACGCGACAGGCTGGGAACAGTGCGGTGGCGCCAGGGCCGATGAAGGCGCCCAGCCCGGTGCGAGACGGTGCCAGAGGCGCCTGTGGGAGACCCAGGGAATTCGGACCCTTAGGAGTCCAGTGGTCAGGACCTCCTTGATGCGGTCTTCTGCTTCGGTTCCCGGTGGAGGAGCACCTTCGCGGTGCCGGCTGGGCTGTGCCGACTCCTCTTGGGATCCGATGATGGATCCCACCGTGTGATCGGCAATGGGGTTACCTGCGGTGCGATGTGGCGGAAGGGTCTGCGCTGGTGAGCAGGCGATCCCCAGGGCATAAGGCATGCGATGGGTGGAAAATGCACTGTTCCATTGAGCCTGCCTCCCTCGCCTGGGTGGAGCAGTGCCCTGCCTTCACCTCAAAGGCTCTGGGAGGCTTCGAAGGCACGCTGATACCTTCCGCCCTGCGTGCAAGGAACCAGACAGGCGGTGATGCGAGGGAGTGGAGCCAGTGTGACCACCGTGAACCCCATCCTCCAACAGCAGATGGAGTGGCCGAGGTGTCTTGAGGCCACAGAGGCGATGGCGAGATGGACAGTGATGTCCAGCCATCGCCGGGGGCCAGGAGGTGCCCTCCGCCACAAAGCTGAGAAGCCAAGCCCACCTGGTCCCTGCGAGACAGGGCCTGCACCCGGGCTCCAAGCCACATGCAGGGATGCCTGCCAGAGGGGCGAGGGGTTTTCCTGGCTCGGCACCCACTGCCAGCAGCTAGGTTCCCCTAGCCACCTCCCGGCTGGAAACCCGACCCTTGGGCTCCCTGACATACGTGGCAGCCAAAGATTCATTGCTAGAAGGCTCTTTGAACAGGAGCAGAGGAACAGGCTGGCCCTCAACAATCAGAGAGAGGAAGTGCAGGTGGATCACGGCTTTGCGCCTTTCCTGAAGGCAAATGTCAGTCCGGGTTGCCTCAAGCTCTTCCCCGGACCCGATGCATAGCCATCACGGGCCACGGAGACCGGAAAGCTTCCCCTGTCCTAGCGGCTATGGAAATAAGCACAGAGATCTCCGCTGCACAATCCTGCTGAAAAGGTTTGAAGGGGAAACAATCACGACCCGACATCAGGAATTTTCTCCCGGATGGACTGGGAAGTCTTCCTACCAGGAGGTGGAGACGTGAGCCAGAATAAAGCAACTTGGCTACTCAGAAACAAGTGAGCAGAGCAGAAGGAGGACAGAGATTCCAGAGCCAGGCAGGATTGGCCGGCAATGCAGCCAGCGACCTGACCATCCGGGGAGAAGTGCCAAGGGTGAGAGCTGGGCAGGAAGACAGCGTTTAGCCACAGGCGCTCCACATCCACGCCGCTGGCTTCTTCTCCCTCCCTGTGCTGGAATTTATCAATGGAGACGCAGGGCGAGGAGGTGAGAACCCTCTTCTTGAATTTCTCTGGGCAGCCTCCTGCGGATGTACAGTATGTGAGCCCCTCTGAGGCCTTGTCCTTGGCTGGTGTGTGGTGGTCATCCCTGGCAGCTGCTCAGGATACCGAGGGATGAACAAGAGCACAAACATGGGTGCCCACATTACCCTTCACCAACCCAAACTGGAACCACCCGGAAAGCAGCGGCTATGGCGTGCCACGAGCCAGAGCAGAAACCAGGGGTGAGGCTGATGACAAAAGAAGCAGTGACGAGAAAACCCACCTCAGTACCAAAGGGGTCCTAATGTCCCAGCAAACACTACGCTGGGATCAGTGATGAAGTGAGGGAGAGCCGGAAAAGCGAAAGGAGAGAAAAATCAGAGAGACTTGGTGGGCACCCAAGCACAAACACACACACACAGACACATGCGCACCGCATACATGGCACACACCGAGAAATGCACACAGAGGCCGGGCAGCAGGTTGTTTCGCCCCCAGGCAGCCCTGGGCGGCGGGTTCTGCTCTCAGCAGGCTTCAGGCCCACGGTTGGAGGCGGCCGCGAGCAGGCAGACCAGTCCCTCCCTGAGCATCATGAGGAGCCTGTTTGGGGATACTCACGCGGCTGTAGCGTCCAAGCAGGCCTGAGGCTGGGATCAGCTGCCTCCCGGTGATCCTTCTGAGGTTTCTTCCTCTGAGGCTTCTTCCTTCTGCTGGACCTCCCAGAATCCCGGCCTCCCAGACCTTCCTGTGCGCCCTGTGGGACTGGTCTCAGCCCGACTCGAGTCCTGGCAGACTCTGGTTCTGGGCAGTCTCAGGGACCACCCCGTGCTTGGCCGGTCCACTGTGATGACCCAGCGAGCTGGTCCTGCAGCGCATGCTTTTGCCACTGGAGAGGCGACTAAGCTGTAACTCTGGAAGAGTCAGCACAGGACCCTTAGAAATGGCGGCAGAGGCTGGGCTAGAGGGGAACAGGGGGAGGTGCGGAGCTTGGAGGCCATGGCGGCACAACCCTTGGCGGAGTGCAAGGCCCGGACTGCAGGGGCCTGGGAGGCCAGGGTGGGGACCCGGTAGGAATCGGTGGTCGGGAACTCCTTGGTCGGTCTTCTGCTTAGAGGTTCCCGTTTGGAGGAGCAGCTTGGGGAGTGCAGGCTGGGCAATGCGGACTCTCTTCCGAATCGATGATGGATCCCACCTGGAGATAGGGCATGGGGTTCACAGTGCCTGATGTGGTGGGAGAGTGCTGCAGCTGGGGCACAGAACGATTCCCAGGGCATGAAGTCATTCTGTCGTGAGGAAAATGCACTGACTTTTGAACTCTCTGCCTGCCTCCCTTCCTGGGTTTAGCAGGCAGCGCCACCTCAGGCAGCGGGGCTCCAGGCACCCGACACTGCTATCCACCACAAGTGCAAAGACAGAGAGTCATAGGTGGAGCCAGTGTGACCACCGTGGCACCCGTCCCAACAGCAAATGGGTGGTGTCTTAGAGTCTGGAGGCTGATGTGAGGGCCGGACTGTGATAGCCGAGTGGGCAGCCGAGGGGAGCCAGGCGTCTCTGCCTGAAGCTGAGGAAAAATAGGCGCACCTGAAACCTGCTTTGAACAAGGCCTGTAGTCTATACATGCAGGGATGCCTGCCAGAGAGGGGCGAGGGGTTCTGTACCTGCCTTCCCTCCGGCCTGGGAGACGGCATCCCCAGTGTGCCTGGGAGTCATCGCCTGCGTTTAGCCACCAGTAAACTCCATGGTGTTGGCAGCACAGAGCTACAAGAAGAGGCATGGGTGAAGGCTGAAAGCGACAGCAAGAGCAGGAAACTCAGCAGCCCTGGGAGGGAGAGAAGGCGGGGCAGTGCAGACTGGCAGTGTTTGTTGGGCGTGGGTCTTCCCACCCACCACAGGAGAACCCAGCTGGGTTGGGAAATGAGGGGCACTGGGGGTCAGGCGGGTGTTGGGTTGCAGAAAGGCAAGAGAGCTCTGCCCGGGCAGCTCCCAGAGGAGGCCAGGTGGCTGACCTAAAAAGCAGCGTCTGCCCGGTGTAGCTTAACTGCTGGGTACCTGGGCGAGCTGCAGCTCAGCCCTGGGGCCTTGGGAAAAGAATGGCCGTTGTCCGTTGCAGCGGAGGTCTCTCCACCCGGGCCGCGCCTAGAAGGCAGAATCCAAAAGGCTTCTCAGCGGAGGAAGGCACACCCCTCCTTGCCAGCCAGGGTTCCCAGAGCCACGCGCCTGCCCGTGATCCCCGCACCCCGTCCTAAAATTTCCCAGCAGAGCCTGGTATTCTTCCTTTGAGGGGTTGGTTCTACCAGCCAGGGCTTTAAATCCCAGCTCCCCTGGGGCCTGGTTTCTGGGGAAAGTTTCTCGCCTGATGCAGAAACTCTGGGCTGGCCATGAGCTCATCCACCAGGAGGCCGGTGGGGAGGAGAGTTGACAAGCGCCAGTGGGCTCCTGGGGCCGGTGGGGAGGAGGGGACTGCCTCTGCTCCCGTGCGCAGGCTCCAGAGGCGCGGGATGGGCAGAGCTGCCCAACACCCAGGGTTCCCAGCCCCACGACCACCTGGGCCGCTGGCTAGCCCACCACTGACTGCCATGGGGCGTGGGTGGCTCAGCTGCCACCGGCCCTGTGGCCCAGCAGTGGGGTCTGGCTGTCACACCCCCAGGGCCGAGCGGAGCTGTGGCTTTGGGTCCCGGTCCCTCCGAGCATTTGCTCTACAGGTGCCAGGTATCAATGGTCATCTGTGGGTGGGATAGCGCCCCTTCTGGGGAAACCGGGGGTGCGTGGGCGAAATCCCCACGCCTGCGGGTGACCGGGAGGCAGGGGTTACACCAACGGGGCCGGCTGCCGACGCCTGTGTCGCCAGCCCTGCCACCATCAATACTGCCTGGCCTTAGGTTCTGAAAACAAATTTGATTCCTGGACTCGAGGCCTGTCTCTGGCCAGTCCTTCCCTGGTGTGATGCCTGGAAGCGATCCTTCTCAAGTCTCTGACCAGCAGGCGGTCTGGGCTGGGGTGACGGTCGCTTTGGCCTGCCTTCTGCGGGCGCATCTCGGCAGGGGCGAGATTCCCGCCCGGTGCTTGCTGCCTGGCTGGCGTACTCTCATTCTGAAACCAAATCTGGACACTTTCTGGGCGGGCGCCCGGTAATGGGCCAATAGTTTTCTGAGGCGATGCGGGTATAAGATTCCGCTCAAAGCAGGCTCTGGGGCCTTTGGCTCCGGTCGGAGCAGGTCTCTCAGCACCATCGTCGTCCTCAGGCTTCCCGCAGGCGTGCTGTCCGAAAGGAATTAACCGGAGAAACCATCATGAGGAGTCCCGGCTGGAGATATCCTGGGCCGGACCCGGGCAGAGATTCGAGGAGGGCTCCCAGCCAGCCAGGCTGCGGGCTTCGTTCCAGGAGGTTGGTCGAGCCGGCATGAAGACAGCCAGCGGCTTATGAGAGCCCACATGCTGGCAGGCCACCTCTGCCTGTCCCGCTGATCCCTCGGGCTCCACCCTGCCTCGAGGGGCCCAGAGCACACTGAGCCTGGGGCGTGAGGGGGTGGGAGTGTGGTGGGGCGGGGCTGCAGGCCTGAGAGGCCGAAGCAGAAAGGGGAGAGGGGAAGGGGTTGGGGCGTGGTTGTGGGCTGCGGCTCACTCTCAGACCCTGCAGGAATCCCTTGTGAGGTGCGGAAGCAGCTCCCCTGTGCTCCCATGCGTCTTCGGCAGGGAGAAAGCAGCCTGGAAGGGGTGGAGTGGAGTGTGGAACCGAACCTCGGGACAGTCTTGAGGTTTTCCAGGCCCCTCTCTGTGAGGCTTACCTGTCGTCAAGTGTGCAGCGACAGTCTCACACACGCAGGTGTGTGGTTCCACGTTCATTTCCAGGTCGAAGACCAGGCGAAGCAGAGATGAGATACAACCCGGCGTTGTGTTGTGATGGATTCCCTTGTCCCTTAACATGGGGGTGTGCGAGAATTAACTGGCCGGTTGGAGGCTGGCAAAAAGGAGCGAACAGGATGCTGGTCTTCCTCCTTCCTTGGAGGTCCCTACAGTTCGCAGAATCCCGGAAGCTAAACAGTCAACATGGTCAGCCTTCCAGTTACTGCCCACGTGAGCAACTGGCCTGGTGGCCGAGCGGTATGGAATCCCGAAATCGCTTCAGTGCGTCCTTAGTGTGGCTCCTCTGTGTAGAGCAGTGGACGGAAATTTTCCTTTGCAGGCATTTCATTTTCTTCAGGATGTGGTCTTTATAGCGAGGGGTGAAATCCCGGCGGCAAGCGAGTCCCCGTCTTTTCTCGCCGGGGAACCGTCCTTGGCGTGAACATGGGTGAACGGGTGCCCCGCCCTTTGGCCGCCATGGCAGCTAGCGACGGTGGGCCCAGCCCTCAGCCCGCGCCAGGCGCTTGCCATTTTCCCTGGCTGAAGTCCCTGTTGCTCAGGAGGACGGGCCATTTCTCTCGCCTTCCTCCCTCTGACCCGTGCACCCTCCCCTCCCTCTGTCTGTGGGTCTCTCTCTGTCGTGCTCCGTTACTCACTGCCTCCCTCTCTCCGTCCCTCCCTCCTTCATTCCCTCCCTCAATTTCAACGTCCCACTGCCCATCCCTCCGTCCCTCTAGGTCTCCCTTTCCTCTGTCCATCTGTACCTGCCTTCCCTACGGCTTACCAGGGTCCAGCATCCCGGTGTGCATGGGGTCTGTGGTCTGCGTTGCCACCAGGCTCCATGGTGGCAGCTGGGCTGCAGAAGAGGCGCGTGGGCTTAGCGATGGCGTGCTTGAGGAGGCGCAGGCGAGCAGGAGGGAAGGCCTGGGCGAATGCCGAGGGCACCGGTGTTTCGTGGGAAGGGGGTCTCCCACCCAGCCCGGGGGATGACAAATATTGCCGGGGTGGGGGCGGGGGTATCTGGGGGTCAGGCGGGGGTGGGGTGGTGGAAAGAGCAAGAGAGCTCTGCCCAGAGCTGCTGCCAGAGAGGAGGCCCGAGTGATTTGCCACTTGAAGCCAGCGCTGGCGGTGGCGACTCTGCTGCGTACCTGGGTGGCTCAACTCCGGAAGGATCCCAGACCGAAGCCAATAGCAGTTCTCCGTTACAATGCGAGAGTCTCTCACGGGCCCCATACCCAGAAGGCAGAAGGAATCAAAGGCGGCTGCAGCCGGGCTTTCACGCCCTCAGCAGCCAGGGTTCCAGCGAAATAAAGGCCACCGCCCTGCCCGACAAAGTCCACCCGTGTCTAAATCTCCTCCAGCAGAGCGGTATTCTTCCTAAGCTGAGGGGTGGTTCAGCAGGCGGGCTCCTCCAGTCCTTCAGCTCCCCTGGGGCCTCAGTTTCATGAAGTTTCGCGCTGCAAACTCTGACGCGTCAGGAAGCTCCAGCCAGCAGCAGGCGGTGAGGAATTGTAGACGCGCCGAGCTCCTGAGGCGGTGGGGAATGCCGTCGGGCGGCTTGCATCTGCTCGGCAGCGTGGAGTACTCCAGGCGCTGAGCTGGTCGGGTAGAACTGCCCCAGCAGGTTTCCCATGCCACCCCGGCCACCTGGGCCACTATTTAAAGACCCACCACCGGACTGCCTGGGATGTGGGTAGGCAAGCACACCTGCGGCCCGCAGCCAAGCGCTTGGCGGTGGGGCTCTCCCACGTGACAGGGCCCGGCAGGCCATGCTTACTGCTTGTCCCGATTGGCCCAGCATTTTGCTCATGGGGTGCTACAGAGGCCTGCCAGGCGTGTGAGGTGGGAGAAGCGCCCCTTCCGGGGAGCCGGGGCGGCAATCCCGCCACCTGCGGGGCGACCGACTCAGGGAGCGGGTGACACCGTTGGGGGCCTTGTACAGGCCTGCCTGTGTCGCGCCAGCGCCCTACCACCCTAATACCGAGGACCTTCGGTTTCTGAAACCAGATGTGAATCCTGCTGGAGTCTGGGGAGCCCGTCTCTCTGGCCAGTCCTTCCCTGGTGGTGATGCCTGGAAAGCGATCCTTCTCCAATGGCTCCAGAGGCAGGCACCACAGGCGGGTCTGGGCTGGGGTGGGTCCGCACAGCCTGCCTTCTTGCACAGCGGTCTCCCCAGCCAGGGCTGAGGATTCCCATGATTGCTGCCTCACCTGGGTGACCTCTCATTTCTGAAACCAATCGGACGCTACGGAGAAACCGGGCATGATGGCCTGGGCGGCACTTTTCGGTAGCGCGGTGCAGTTCGTTCAAAGCAGTCTTACTGGGGCCTCTCTTTCGCTCGGATCCAGAGGAACCTCCTGCGCCATCACATCCCGCAGACTTCTGCGGGGTTGCTGTCGAGGTGTGCGAGAACACATGTGAGGGAGCCAAGATGGAATTTCTTGAAGCGGACCCAGACAATCCGGAGGGCTCCCTGATCCCCAGCCGGACTGCACACTGGAGTGGGTCAATATGATGGCAGGCAACCAGCGATTTCTTATATGAGGTCCCACAGGCAGGCAGGCTTCATCCCTTCTTGCCTGCCGCTGAGCCCTGGGACAGCTAGCCTCGTCTCGAGGGGCCCCAGGGCAATGAGGCCTGGGCGTCGCGGGGTTGGGTGGTGGTGGGGTGAACCCCCTGAGGACCCAGAGATGTATGGCCGGAAGGGGGAGAGGGGGAAAGGGGCGGGGGCGTGGGTTTGAGGCGGGGGCTGGCTCTCGGACCTCTGAAGGAATCCCGCGGGTAGTGGAAGCCGCTCCTTGTGCTCCCCACATCGTGCCGGCCTGAGGAGAGAAAGCCAACCTGGAAGGGTGGAAGTGGAATGTAAGACAACATCCGGGGAGAGTCTTGAGTTTTCCGAGCCCCCCTCTCGTGAGACACCCAATGCCTGTGTCATACATTACGCGACAGGCACTCACACCACAGGTGTGGATTCATTCAAATTAGAACCAGGCGAGAAGCTTAAGAGGCGAATACATCCCGTCGTGGTGGCCCCTATACGATGGATTCCCATTGATGTTCACAGCAGTAAGGGAGGTCTGCAATTTTCTGGTTTGGTAGCTGGCAAGGCGAGGCTGAGCAGTACTGATTAACCACCCTTCCCTGGGGGTGTCTGGCTGCCTGCGGTGCTCGGAAGCAAACATTCCAGCGCTTTTATTGTCCAGCCTTT
>JAKGGE010001026.1:125000-131700 GCA_023748175.1 Hoolock leuconedys | reverse complement strand
TGGGACAGCTAGCCTCGTCTCGAGGGGCCCCAGGGCAATGAGGCCTGGGCGTCGCGGGGTTGGGTGGTGGTGGGGTGAACCCCCTGAGGACCCAGAGATGTATGGCCGGAAGGGGGAGAGGGGGAAAGGGGCGGGGGCGTGGGTTTGAGGCGGGGGCTGGCTCTCGGACCTCTGAAGGAATCCCTTGGGTAGTGGAAGCCGCTCACTTGTGCTCCCCACATCGTGCCGGCCTGAGGAGAGAAAGCCAACCTGGAAGGGGTGGAAGTGGAATGTAAGACAACATCCGGGGAGAGTCTTGAGTTTTCCGAGCCCCCCTCTCGTGAGACACCCAATGCCTGTGTCATACATTACGCGACAGGCACTCACACCACAGGTGTGGATTCATTCAAATTAGAACCAGGCGAGAAGCTTAAGAGGCGAATACATCCCGTCGTGGTGGCCCCTATACGATGGATTCCCATTGATGTTCACAGCAGTAAGGGAGGTCTGCAATTTTCTGGTTTGGTAGCTGGCAAGGCGAGGCTGAGCAGTACTGATTAACCACCCTTCCCTGGGGGTGTCTGGCTGCCTGCGGTGCTCGGAAGCAAACATTCCAGCGCTTTTATTGTCCAGCCTTTTTGGGAATGCGGCAAAAAGGGAGACAGGGAGTTGGCTGGTAGAAAGTTGCTTGTCAGGAACTCCCAGTGGTTTACAGAAATAACATTGATTAGGGATTAGCTATACATTGTTCAGCTACAGGGAGTGAGAGATGGTGTCCAGTGCACATGATTAGGTTACTTTATAGCTAACTGTGGCAATAGCAAGCAGTTTCAGTGGATGAATACATAGCTCAAAAGTGGGGAAGTGACCGGTGGTGGTGGCTCACACCTGTAATTCACACTTTGGGAGGCCAAGTTGGGCGGATCACCTTAGGTTAGGAGTTTGAGACCAGCCTGGCCAACATGACAAAACCCCATCTCTACTAAAAATACAGAAAAAAAAAAAAAGGTGGGGGAGCATGGTGCTTCGTGCCTTTAGTCCCAGCAACTCGGGAGGCTGTAGCAGGAGAATTGCTTGAACCCGACTGGAGGAGGTTGCAGTGGGCCAAGATCTTGCAATAAAAAAAAAAATTTTTTAAACTTAAAAAATTTTAGAAAGCAGGAAGTAGGATGTGGTTGCTGTCTCATTTTAATGCCTAGCTCTGGGCATGCTAAGTTGAAAGCACTCATTTTCCTCACATGAAAAAGTTCTTTTCTTTTTTTTTTGGAGACACACTCTCACTTACTGTGCCACCCATAAAGTGAAGTGGCATCATCTCTGCTCACTGCAATCTTCACCTCCAGGGATCAAGCGATTCTCGTGCCTCAGCCTCCCAAGTAGCTGGGATTACAGGTGTGCCAGCCACCATGCCTGGCTAATTTTTGTATTTTAGTAGAGACGGGGTTTCACCATGTTGGCCAGGCTGGTCTCAAACTCCTGATCTCAGATGATCCACCTGCCTCGGCCTCCCAAAGTGCTAGGATTACAGGCGTGAGCCACCATGCCCATTAATTTAATCTACAGCTAAATCTATTATTTTTTCATGTTACAAATTCAACAAGAAAATTTTTCCCTAATGAAACATCACATTTAAAGCATAAGTAGAATAAAAAAATGTAATAGACAGTGTCTTGCTCTATCATCCAGGTGAGAGTGCACTGGTGCAACCACAGCTGACCAGCCTGGAACTCTGGGCTCAGGCAATCCTCCCAGCTCAGCCTGCCTTTTAATTTTTTAGAGATGGCATCTTGCCCTGTTGCCCAGGCTGGTCTCCAACTCCTTGCCTAAAGCAACCCTCCCACGTCAGCCTCTTGATTTTCTGGGATTACAGGTGTGAGTCAACCAGCCTGGTATTGCAGGAAAAAAAAAAAAAAAAAAAAAAAGTCAAGAAATTATCCTTTATTTTATTTTATTTTGAGTTGAATTCTTACTCTGTCACCCAGGCTGGAGTGCGGTGGTACAATCATAGTTCACTGCAGCCTGGATCTCCTGGGCTCAAGCGATCCTCCTGCCTCAGCCTCCCAAGCAGCTGGGACTACAGATGTGAGCCATTGTGCTGGCTAGTTTTTTAAAATCAGCTCATTTTTAAAAATTTGTAGAGACAGGGGTCTCACCATGTTGTCCAGGCTGGTATCAAACTCCTGGCTTCAATCCTTCTTCTCTCCTCAGCTGCCTAAAATGCTAAGATTACAGGTGTGAGCCACCACACCCTGCTTAATTTTCATATTTTAATTTTATATACATAATTATTACTGTCCTTAAGATAATTGGGGCAGTAATCTCTTGAAAGTTTTAGAGACTTAATTTATCTATTCACTCCACTGGAAGAGTATGCCAGTTGATTTCATAAGAAAATATATTTATAAATCAGAAAATTTCTTTCCACCAATCTAGGGGGCATTCGAAAGCAAATAATTGTGTTAAGTAACATCGTTTAAGGTGAAAACAGATGCAATGCTATTTATTAACAAGGCTTCTCAGTGAGCGAAACAAACTGAAAAAATGAACATCATTAGATCCTTGGAAAACCCTCACTGCAGAAAATCTGAGTGATTCTGTGATACCCTTTTGAGTCTGGCAGGGCATTCTCTTTCCAGAGCATATAAAAGTGAGTGAATCATTTCTTTTCATCCATTTCCATTAAGAGCTGAACTTCCGGCCGGGCGCGGTGGCTCACGCTTGTAATCCCAGCACTTTGGGAGGCCGAGGTATGGATCAATGAGGTCAGGGAGATCGAGACCATGGTGAAACCCGTCTCTACTAAAAAAAAAATACAAAAATTAGCCAGGCATGGTGTCATATGCCTGTAATCTCAGCTACTCAGGATGCTGACGCACAAGAATCACTTGAACCCGGAAGGCCAAGGCTGCAGTGAGCCAAGATCGTGCCACTGCACTCCAGCCTGGGTGACAGACTCTGTCTCAAAAAAAAAAAAAGAGCTGAACTTCCTCGATGTGCTGGAGATTATTAAATTTGATTTGTGGCCAGGCGCAGTGGCTTACGCCTGCAATCCTAGCACTTTGGGAGGCCAAGGTGGGCAGATCACTTGAGTTCAGGAGTTCAAGGCCAGCCTGGCCAACATGGCGAAACCACTGTCTCTACTAAAAAAAAAATACAAAAATTAGCCAGGCATGGTGTCACATGCCTGTAATCCCAGCTACTCAGGATGCTGACGCACAAGAATCACTTGAACCCGGAAGGCCAAGGCTGCAGTGAGCCAAGATCGTGCTGCACTACACTCAGCTAGTGACAGAAAGCAGCGACTCTGTCTTAAGCAAAAAAAAATTTGATTTGTATAGTTGTGAGAAGTGCTTATGTTGCTGACTCCATTGCTCATTTGTGATCATATAAATCTCTTTTCTCCTTTCTGTAGTGTGATTTAAACTTAATCCTTAAAGGACATGTATTTCAGCTGGTTAGAGTTTTTTAGCTAGTAGAAACCTGAGTATACGAATCAAAGAAAACTGCTCCTGACCTGCCACAGACTTAGTTTTCTTTCTGTACTAAGATTTCTTTTAGGTATAGTAATTTGTTAAAGCCAAGAGCTCCTATGGAATGAAGTTAGGTGGCGGGAGTGGGTGGGGCATTGAGTAGTAAGATCGTCTTTATAATAGAGATGCCACTCTTGCAGATATTGACAGCTATCGGGCCCAAAAAATTATTACCAAACATTGGAAAGACAAGATATGAGCAACTTCTGATTGCTGCAGTCTCAAATATCAAGAAATACCACTATCCTCAGGACAATGAATAGACGATCAAAAAAGACTCACAGACTAGATTAGCTGTCATGTATCACCAAACAGGGACTGGATCCTCGTCAAACAGAAATTCACTTCATAACATCAAAACCAGAAACCCACACTGATGCCACTGATGGCAGAAAACAATGATGCAAGAGAGAGAGAGAGATAGAGAAAGGAAGGACTTGCCCAATGACCATACTTAGTATATAAAAGCAAAACAGCTCAATTTATTATCATGTAATTATAATAAAATATATACTGTATTTTGTTATACATAATATATAATTGTATATATTTATTATCATGTAATTATAATAAAATATATACTGTATTTTGTTATACATAATATATAATTGTATATATTTATTATCATGTAATTATAATAAAATATATACTGTATTTTGTTATACATAATATATAATTGTATATATTTATTATCATGTAATTATAATAAAATATATACTGTATTTTGTTATACATAATATATAATTGTATATATTTATTATCATGTAATTATAATAAAATATATACTGTATTTTGTTATACATAATATATAATTGTATATATTTTATCATATATATAATAAAATAAAAAGAAACAATTACAGGCTGGGCACAGTGGCTCATGCCTATAATCCCAGCACTTTGTGAGGCTGAGGTGGGAGGATCACCTGAGCCTGGGGAGGTTCAGGCTGCAGTGCACCATGATTACACCACTGCATGGTCTCCACTGGAGGCTGCAGTGAACCATGATTACATCCAGCCTGGATGACAGAGTAAGACCATGTCTCTAAATAAATAAATTAAGTTTGAAAAAGAAACAGGGCCAGGCACGGTGGCTCAGACATATAATCCCAGCACTCTGGGAGGCCAAGATGGGAGTATCACTTGAGCTCAGGAGTTCGAGACCAGCCTGGGCAACATAGTAAGACCTCATCTCTAAAAAATACATATATATTTTTAAATAAACATATATAATAAAATATATACTGTATTTTGTTATACATAATATATAATTGTATATATTTATTATCATGTAATTATAATAAAAATACGTATATATTTTATCATATATATAATAAAATAAAAAAGAAACAATTACAGATGTTGGAGGACTTTAAAATATCTCAGGCAGGTGCAGTGGTTCAGGCTGGTAATACCCAGCACTTTGGGAGACTGAGGCAGGAGGATCACTTGAGCCCAGGAGGCTGAGGCTTACAGTGAACTATGATCATGCCACTGCACTGCAACCTGGGTAGCAGAGCCAGACACTATCTCAAAAAATAAAATAAAGAAACAATTACAGGCTGGGCACAGTGGCTCATGCCTGTAATATCAACACTTTGGGAGGCTGAGGTGGGAGGATCACCTGAGCCTGGGAGGTTCAGGCTGCAGTGCACCATGATTACACCACTGCATGGTCTCCACTGGAGGCTGCAGTGAACCATGATTACATCCAGCCTGGATGACAGAGTAAGACCATGTCTCTAAATAAATAAATTAAGTTTGAAAAAGAAACAGGGCCAGGCACGGTGGCTCAGACATATAATCCCAGCACTTTGGGAGACTGAGGCAGGAGGATCACTTGAGCCCAGGAGGCTGAGGCTTACAGTGAACTATGATCATGCCACTGCACTGCAACCTGGGTAGCAGAGCCAGACACTATCTCAAAAAAAAAAAAAAAAGAAAAAAAAAAAAAAAGAAAGAAAAGAATATCATGGGCACATGTATAGAAAGTTTGTTAGGCCGGGTGCAGTGGTACACACCAGAAATCTCAGCACTTTGGGAGACTGAGGCAGGAGGATCACTTGAGCCCAGGAGGCTGAGGCTTACAGTGAACTATGATCATGCCACTGCACTGCAACCTGGGTAGCAGAGCCAGACACTATCTCAAAAAAAAAAAAACAAAAAAAGTAGGGGAGGGGAGAAAATTTGTTGTGTCAGCAAGTAAATGAAGAAAGGGACATTATTAGAGTTGAGAAATAAATTGGAATATGATTTGGTACCTTTTCCACAGAAGATAAGTTTGCTAAATGTGCTGAAATTAGAAGCATTATATAAGGCCCGGTGCAGTGGCTCATGCCTGTAATCTTAGCACTTTGGGAGACCTCGGAGGTGCCTGAGCCCAGGAGTTTGGGGACCAGCATGGGCAACGTAATGAAACCTTTTCTCTACAAAAAATACAAAAGTTAGCTAGGCCTTTCGGATGCGACAACCGATTGTGCCACAGAGACACAACCCTAGTGGCTTAGGACTCTGGGAAGATATAATCCCCCGGGTTTATCTAGTGCTCGATAATGCATGAACGCTTTAAAAGCTGGAACAGGCGGCCGGGCGCGGTGGCTCACACCTGTAATCCCAGCACTTTGGGAGGCCAAAGAGGCGGAGGACCAGGAGGTCAGCTGGTGAGACCATCCTGGCCAATAGGAAGGTGAACCCTCTGGTTCTACTAAAACACAAGTAGCGAGGCCGGGGTGAGCGCTGGCGCCTGTATTCCAGCGCTACTCTCAGAGGCTGAGGCGGGGGAATCGCGAACCCAGAGGCGAGGTTGCAGTGAGCCAAGATCCCTCCACTGCACTCCAGCCTGGCTGAAAGAGCAAGATTGTGTCTCAAAAAAAAAAAAAAGAAAAAAAAAAAATCCTGGAGCAGGCGCCCCTCAGTGGGCTCTAACCACCAACCTTAGATTCACAGCGAACGCGCTAACCGTTGTGCCCGCAGAGAACGTAGTGTACCTTCTTCTAGGCGCTGTGGGAAGGGTGCACTCACCAAACACTTCCCAACCTCCCATCCTCAGAGCCCACCAGACAGCACAGCGAAGACGCTTGGAAACAGCAGGAGCGATGAGGCGGTGAATCGTGTTGGTCTCCTTGGAGACCACCAGATTGAAGGTGGAACGGAACGACCTTGCCCTCAACTGCATCAGAAATCCCAGGCTTG
>JAKGGE010001026.1:82500-120000 GCA_023748175.1 Hoolock leuconedys | reverse complement strand
ACCAATGAGTGGAAGAGAATGATTTTACTGAGTGCACTCAGGCCTAGCGTGAGCCCCGAAGAAAGACAGGGCTTGACTTTTATACACACTTCTGAAAGGGGGTTGGCTAGTTTGAATGGTGCAGCAGGAATTTGATGGTGCAAAACTCGCGGGGCAGGCAAGAGGGCTTACAGAAGCAGAAAGAAGGCAGTTAATCAAACTGTGACAGGTCTTGCAACGCAAGCATAGCTGGTAACCCAGCTGCACTGAAGGGAAATCAGGAACTTAAAAAACTTGAA
Organism: Hoolock leuconedys; assembly: GCA_023748175.1. NCBI lineage: Eukaryota > Metazoa > Chordata > Mammalia > Primates > Hylobatidae > Hoolock > Hoolock leuconedys. The sequence continues at coordinate 119,722 of JAKGGE010001026.1, read as the reverse complement.
TAACGAGAAGTGGCAAGTGGGAAAGAGTAGACAGTAAAGGCACTTGTTTTTCCTACGCTTGCTGGGGGAACACCGTATTGACGAAATCGTTGCAAGTCAGTGGGATAGCTTTTCAAACTGCATTAGTCAGGGACTTGCAAGGCTCTATCCACTGTAAACTCGCGGGACTCAGCCAAATACAGGAAAACCGTTTTATCATTACAACTTGTCTCATTACTACAAATTACGCAACTGAGCTCTCCACGTTAGACAAAGCGACACAACAGCACACCCGGATCAAAAACATATGAAAAATCTTTTTCTTTCTTTCTTTCTTTCTTTCTTTCTTTCTTTCTTTCTTTTCTTTCTTTCTTTTCTTTCTTTCTTTCTTTCTTTCTTTCTTTCTTTCTTTCTTTCTTTCTTTCTTTTCTTTCTTTTTTCTTTCTTTCTTTTCTTTCTTTCTTTCTTTCTTTCTTTTCTTTCTTTCTTTCTTTCTTTCTTTCTTTCTTTCTTTCTTTCTTTCTTTCTTTCTTTCTTTCTTTCTTTCTTTCTTTCTTTTCTTTCTTTCTTTCTTTCTTTCTTTCTTTTCTTTCTTTCTTTCTTTCTTTCTTTTCTTTCTTTCTTTCTTTCTTTCTTTTCTTTCTTTCTTTCTTTCTTTCTTTCTTTCTTTCTTTCTTTCTTTCTTTCTTTCTTTCTTTCTTTCTTTCTTTCTTTCTTTCTTTCTTTCTTTCTTTCTTTTCTTTCTTTCTTTCTTTCTTTCTTTCTTTCTTTCTTTCTTTCTTTCTTTCTTTCTTTCTTTCTTTCTTTCTTTCTTTCTTTCTTTCTTTCTTTCTTTCTTTTCTTTCTTTCTTTCTTTCTTTCTTTCTTTCTTTTCTTTCTTTCTTTCTTTCTTTTTTTTTTTTTTTTTTTTTTTTTTTTTTTTTTTTTGAGACAAGGTCTCACTGTCCCCAGGCTGGACTGCCTAACCGTCTCCCTGTGATGCTGTGCTTCAGTGGTCACGCTCCTAGTCCGCCTTCACGTTCCGTCCTGCCCACCTGCCTGGCTCTGCCTTCTAGATAGCAGTAGTAAATTAGTGAAAGTACTAGTAGTCTCTGATATGCAGAAATAATGGCCTAGCTGTTTTCTTTTGTCTCCTCTCCTCTGTCTCTGTCTGCCTCAGCTGCCAGGCGGACCGTGGTCTAGCGGTAGCGAAAAGTGTCAAGGAACACCAGCCGCTACGTAGCAGACCGGGAAAGGGAGCCTCCCTTTTCCCCAGGGGAGTTTACAGAAGACTCTGCCCCTCCACCTCTTGTGGAGGGCCGACCTCAGTCAGGCTTGCCCGCAGTTATCCGGAGGCCTAACCGTCTCCCTGTGATGCTGTGCTTCAGTGGTCACGCTCCTAGTCCGCCTTCACGTTCCGTCCTGCCCACCTGCCTGGCTCTGCCTTCTAGATAGCAGTAGTAAATTAGTGAAAGTACTAGTAGTCTCTGATATGCAGAAATAATGGCCTAAGCTGTCTTTCTCTTTGTCTCCTCTCCTCTGTCTCTCTCTGCCTCAGCTGCCAGGCGGACCGTGGTCTAGCGGTAGCGAAAAGTGTCAAGGAACACCAGCCGCTACGTAGCAGACCGGGAAAGGGAGCCTTTCCCAGGGGAGTTTACAGAAGACTCTGCCCCTCCACCTCTTGTGGAGGGCCGACCTCAGTCAGGCTTGCCCGCAGTTATCCGGAGGCCTAACCGTCTCCCTGTGATGCTGTGCTTCAGTGGTCACGCTCCTAGTCCGCCTTCACGTTCCGTCCTGCCCACCTGCCTGGCTCTGCCTTCTAGATAGCAGTAGTAAATTAGTGAAAGTACTAGTAGTCTCTGATATGCAGAAATAATGGCCTAAGCTGTCTTTCTCTTTGTCTCCTCTCCTCTGTCTCTCTCTGCCTCAGCCTCCTGAGTAGTTGGGATTACAGACTTACTGACATACACCACCACGCTGGTCAATTTTGTTTTGTTTTGTTTTGTTTTGTTTTGTTCTTTTTTGTATTTTTAGTAGAGACGGGGTTTCACTGTGTTGGCCAGGATGGTCTCGACCCCACCCTGATCCTCCGCCTGCCTCCCCGGCAAGTTGATTACAGGCGAGCCACACCGGCCGCCAGATAAAAAGTCTTTCTTGAGAGCATTGTCCATCAAAAGCTGTATCCCTCCTGCCAGAAAGCCTCATTCCCAGACAGTCCTGTCCCACACTGGGGCAGGTGAGGAAAGGAGCCTCCTTTCCCCAGGGGAGTTTACAGAAGACTCTGCCCCTCCACCTCTTGTGGAGGGCCGACCTCAGTCAGGCTTGCCCGCAGTTATCCGGAGGCCTAACCGTCTCCCTGTGATGCTGTGCTTCAGTGGTCACGCTCCTAGTCCGCCTTCACGTTCCGTCCTGCCCACCTGCCTGGCTCTGCCTTCTAGATAGCAGTAGTAAATTAGTGAAAGTACTAGTAGTCTCTGATATGCAGAAATAATGGCCTAAGCTGTCTTTCTCTTTGTCTCCTCTCCTCTGTCTCTCTCTGCCTCAGCTGCCAGGCGGACCGTGGTCTAGCGGTAGCGAAAAGTGTCAAGGAACACCAGCCGCTACGTAGCAGACCGGGAAAGGGAGCCTTTCCCAGGGGAGTTTACAGAAGACTCTGCCCCTCCACCTCTTGTGGAGGGCCGACCTCAGTCAGGCTTGCCCGCAGTTATCCGGAGGCCTAACCGTCTCCCTGTGATGCTGTGCTTCAGTGGTCACGCTCCTAGTCCGCCTTCACGTTCCGTCCTGCCCACCTGCCTGGCTCTGCCTTCTAGATAGCAGTAGTAAATTAGTGAAAGTACTAGTAGTCTCTGATATGCAGAAATAATGGCCTAAGCTGTCTTTCTCTTTGTCTCCTCTCCTCTGTCTCTCTCTGCGATGGGTTTCTTCAGGTATATGTGTGTCTATATATATATATATATACGTAATGATGTGTTTCTTCTGGTATTTGTGTGTCTATATATATATATATATATATATATATATACGTAATGATGGGTTTCTTCAGGTATATGTGTGTCTATATATATATATATATATATACATGTATATATACGTAATGATGGGTTTCTTCAGGTATATGTGTGTCTATATATATATATATATATATATATATATATATATATATATATATATATATATATATATATATATATATATATATATATATATATATATATATATATATATATATATATATATATATATATATATATATATACGTAATGATGGGTTTCTTCAGGTATATGTGTGTCTATATATATATATATATATATATATATATATATATATATATATATATATATATATATATATATATATATATATATATACATGTATATATACGTAATGATGGGTTTCTTCAGGTATATGTGTGTCTATATATATATATATATATACATGTATATATACGTAATGATGGGTTTCTTCAGGTATATGTGTGTCTATATATATATATATATATATATATATATACGTAATGATGGGTTTCTTCAGGTATATGTGTGTCTATATATATATATATATATATATATATACATGTATATATATCTCCAAATACCCTAAAAGACCCTGCCCTTCATCATTCCATACCGTTAGACATTTATAGGACCATGCATGGTTATCTCCTCCACACAAAAATAAATGCTGGTGCAGAACAGGTTCAGAACAGGTAAGTGAAATTGAGTACATCAGCTTTGGGGCATTTTGAGCCATGGGTCAGACATGTTAGAGCAAGAGGGCAGGTTGACAGCAAGAGGGAGTGTTTTTCTTTCGATTTTCCAATAGCAAAGTGATGTTTGCCACTGTCATTTCAGAGTGAGGCGAAGATTTGTTGTTGTTGTCTTGCTTTGTGGGGTTTTTTGTGTTTTTGTTTGTTTGTTTTTGAGACAAGGTCTCACTGTCCCCCGGGCTGGAGTACAGGGACATGATCAGGGTTGCTTCTGCCTTGACCTCATGAATTCAAGCAAACCTCCTTACTAATCCTCCCGAGTAGCTGGGACTACAGGCACGTGACATCACACCCTGGGGTGTGAACTGGGATTTGATGTTTTCAGTTGGCTCCCTAATGGAACAGGATCCCTTACTATTCTGGAATGCAGATCGTCTTCATGATTCTCATTCTCGTGTGCATTATATTTCTACTAACCTGCTAATTTCTTTGCTTTTTTCTTTCTTTCTTTCTTTCTTTCTTTCTTTCTTTCTTTCTTTCTTTCTTTCTTTCTTTCTTTTTTTTTGACAGGGCCTCACTCTGTTGCCCAGGCTGTATTGCAGTGGCAGGATCTCAGCTCACTGCAACCTCTGCCTCCTGGGTTCAAGCGATTCTCCTGCCTCAGCCTCCTGAGTAGTTGGGATTACAGACTTACTGACATACACCACCACGCTGGTCAATTTTGTTTTGTTTTGTTCTTGTTTTGTTTTGTTTTGTTTTGTTTTGTTTTGTTTTGTTCTTTTTGTATTTTTAGTACAGACGGGGTTTCGCGATGTTGGTCAGGCTGGTCTCACATTCCTGACCTCAGTTGATCAGAAAACTGGTGAGGTCAGAAAACGCACCCTGGGAGAGGCTGGCAAAAATCCCAGAACCGCCGTCGCTAGGCCTGAGGTTTTCTTCTCTACTGAAATACTACTATTCATCTAGTGCAGGGACAAAAGCAATGAGACACTTCTGGGAGTTAAAAGGAGATGAATTGCCGGTGCCATTTGAGAAGGGGTCTTAAGGAATCTGCCAGGGTACTGACGCACGTCAGGTGCAAACCGCAGGTTGAGAGAGAGCTACGTATTTTCTGTCCGTGAAGGTGATAAGCGGGGGCTTGAAGAAAGATTGCCGGGGGATTACACTGGCGCCGGAAATAGGAAAGGGCTGCTTGCGGGTGGGAAGGATGGGTCGGGTTGCTAACTAGACGGTTGCCTGGCAGTGGATGTAGGATGTAGAAGCGGGACGTCAAACAGGAAGCTGTCGCTTCAATAAAGTCTGAACAAAGACTAGATATGAAAACGGCAGGAGACAGTAGGGAAAGTGGACCCGTCTCCTCATAAATCTTCCCTCCTCATATTTCGGGGAGGATCGCAGCGCATGTCGGCCAAGACAGGTGAGACTGCGGTTCTGACCTGCGGGCCTCGATGAATTGCGTTAGGGCACCTGGGCTCCGGGAGAGCCGTTCCCCTCCACAAAGTAAGCGTGTTATGTCTTCGAAAGAACGGGGACAGCGAGAGCCCCAAAGGCCCTGCTTCCATCCCAGAGAACAGCCCCGCTCTGCGTAGCTGGTACCTGGCTCTGTGAAGTCAGAACACATTCCCCGCCAGCACAGAAATCCTAGAAACTCCTGAGGGGGCTGCGGTTAGGAGCAGAGGCTGTGTGAAACGTGACTCTGGAGGCTAGAGAAAAACACGAAAATTTTCACAGAGGGTCGTGGGCGGCAAGACACCCAGGCGCCGAGGCAAGAGACCGAGCACACGAGCTGTTCCAGTATAATAAAATATAAAACCAGAAGAGTTATACCAGAGATAGATCTTAGATATGATTATATATCAATATCAATAGTCATTAGTTGGTAGTAATTACTCTTTATTCCAATATTATGATCATCCTCGCTCCGCAATCATAACCTAGGAAAAACCAGGCCCTACAGAGATAGGAGCTGAGGGGACACGGTGAGGAGTGACCAGAAGACAAGAGTGCGAGCCTCCTGTTATGCCCAGACAGGGCCACCAGAAGGGATCCTTGGTCTGGCGGTGACGCCTTCGTCTGGGAAGACGCCCGTTGCCAGGCGGACCGTGGTCTAGCGGTAGCGAAAAGTGTCAAGGAACACCAGCCGCTACGTAGCAGACCGGGAAAGGGAGCCTCCTTTTCCCCAGGGGAGTTTACAGAAGACTCTGCCCCTCCACCTCTTGTGGAGGGCCCGACCTCAGTCAGGCTTGCCCGCAGTTATCCGGAGGCCTAACCGTCTCCCTGTGATGCTGTGCTTCAGTGGTCACGCTCCTAGTCCGCCTTCACGTTCCGTCCTGCCCACCTGCCTGGCTCTGCCTTCTAGATAGCAGTAGTAAATTAGTGAAAGTACTAGTAGTCTCTGATATGCAGAAATAATGGCCTAAGCTGTCTTTCTCTTTGTCTCCTCTCCTCTGTCTCTCTCTGCCTCAGCTGCCAGGCAGGGAAGGGCCCCCTGTCCAGCGGACACGTGACCCACGTGACCTTACCTGTCATTGGAGATGACTCAAACTCTTTACCCTGCCCCTTTTGCTTTGTATCCAATAAATAACAGCGCAGGCAGACTATTCGGGGCCACTACCGGTCTCCGCGCATTGCTGGTAGTGGTCCCCGGGGCCCAGCTTTCTTTTGTTTTATCTCTTTGTCTTGCGTCTTTATTTCTACAAGCTCTCGTCTCTGCACACGGGAGAGACCCACCGACCCTGTGGGGCTGGACCCTACAGAGCGCGAGAACCCAAGAGACTGGAGACCATGGATCCATTTCTGCAATAAGCAGCCTTACGTTGAAAGGGAAGAGCTACGCAGCCTTCGCGCTAGTTAGCTTGTGATAAGCAGGCTCACAACTCCACGGCTGACACTTCTCACTTCTCCAGCGAGGAGAAGGACGGCGACATGTCACTTGCTGTTTTCCAGCCTCCTGACTGCAACAGTAACACCCAGGGGCACCACCAAAGAGGCAAAGCAAGAGGAAGAAAGCGGTAACGCTTAACGGGCAGCCTGTTCTTCAAACCACGAAAGAAAGCCAGGGGAAAGCGCGAACGCAGTCCCCCACTACCACAAATTATGCAGTCGAGTTTCCCACATTTGGGGAAATCGCAGGGGTCAGCACATCCGGAGTGCAATGGATAAGCCTCGCCCTGGGAAAACCACCTTCGTGATCATGGTATCTCCCCTGCCAGGTAAGTATGAGCTCCTGCACCTCCGCCCCGCCACAGCCTCACGCGCCTCCCCCTTTACACGCACGGTCACTTGCCCCGCGCACCCCCGAGCCCTCCTAGCCCTGACACACAGCTGGGACTCTCAGGTCCCACCAGCGGTCCTGAACCCCCTCCCACGGCACGAGAACTCCTTCGTGGCGAAGCAGCATGTGGCCAAGCAGCCAGCCTCTGCGCTGCCTCATCTGTTCTCTCCCAAAGAAGCTGGTGTTTAGCCTCCGTTGCGGAGCAACTTTTCGGCGACCAGCTGGAGCCTGGGCACCCTTCTTCAAATAATGGCTTGTGATTCGCAGACTAGAACGTTGAGGATTACAAAACAACCTGGTTTTCTTCACATCCTTATCCTTGTGATGAAGGATTCCGCTTACGTATATATACGTAATGATGGGTTTCTTCAGGTATATGTGTGTCTATATATATATATATATATATATATATATATATATATATATATATATATATATATATATATATATATACATGTATATATATCTCCAAATACCCTAAAAGACCCTGCCCTTCATCATTCCATACCGTTAGACATTTATAGGACCATGCATGGTTATCTCCTCCACACAAAAATAAATGCTGGTGCAGAACAGGTTCAGAACAGGTAAGTGAAATTGAGTACATCAGCTTTGGGGCATTTTGAGCCATGGGTCAGACATGTTAGAGCAAGAGGGCAGGTTGACAGCAAGAGGGAGTGTTTTTCTTTCTTTCTTTCTTTCTTTCTTCTTTCTTTCTTTCTTTCTTTCTTTCTTTCTTTCTTTCTTCTTTTTTCTTCTTTCTTTCTTTCTTTCTTTCTTTCTTTCTTTCTTTCTTTCTTTCTTTCTTCTTTCTTTCTTTCTTCTTTCTTTCTTTCTTTCTTTCTTCTTTCTTTCTTTCTTTCTTTCTTTCTTTCTTTCTTTCTTTTTCTTTCTTTCTTTCTTTCTTTCTTTCTTTCTTTCTTTCTTTCTTTCTTTCTTTCTTTCTTTCTTTCTTTCTTTCTTTCTTTCTTTCTTTCTTTCTTTCTTTCTTTCTTTCTTTCTTTCTTCTTTCTTTCTTCTTTCTTTCTTTCTTTCTTTCTTTCTTTCTTCTTTCTTTCTTTCTTTCTTTCTTTCTTTCTTTCTTTCTTTCTTTCTTTCTTTTTTTGACAGGGCCTCACTCTGTTGCCCAGGCTGTATTGCAGTGGCAGGATCTCAGCTCACTGCAACCTCTGCCTCCTGGGTTCAAGCGATTCTCCTACCTCAGCCTCCTGAGTAGTTGGGATTACAGACTTACTGACATACACCACCACGCTGGTCAATTTTGTTTTGTTTTGTTCTTTTTGTATTTTTAGTACAGACGGGGTTTCGCGATGTTGGTCAGGCTGGTCTCACATTCCTGACCTCAGTTGATCAGAAAACTGGTGAGGTCAGAAAACGCACCCTGGGAGAGGCTGGCAAAAATCCCAGAACCGCCGTCGCTAGGCCTGAGGTTTTCTTCTCTACTGAAATACTACTATTCATCTAGTGCAGGGACAAAAGCAATGAGACACTTCTGGGAGTTAAAAGGAGATGAATTGCGTTAGGGCACCTGGGCTCCGGGAGAGCCGTTCCCCTCCACAAAGTAAGCGTGTTATGTCTTCGAAAGAACGGGGACAGCGAGAGCCCCAAAGGCCCTGCTTCCATCCCAGAGAACAGCCCCGCTCTGCGTAGCTGGTACCTGGCTCTGTGAAGTCAGAACACATTCCCCGCCAGCACAGAAATCCTAGAAACTCCTGAGGGGGCTGCGGTTAGGAGCAGAGGCTGTGTGAAACGTGACTCTGGAGGCTAGAGAAAAACACGAAAATTTTCACAGAGGGTCGTGGGCGGCAAGACACCCAGGCGCCGAGGCAAGAGACCGAGCACACGAGCTGTTCCAGTATAATAAAATATAAAACCAGAAGAGTTATACCAGAGATAGATCTTAGATATGATTATATATCAATATCAATAGTCATTAGTTGGTAGTAATTACTCTTTATTCCAATATTATGATCATCCTCGCTCCGCAATCATAACCTAGGAAAAACCAGGCCCTACAGAGATAGGAGCTGAGGGGACACGGTGAGGAGTGACCAGAAGACAAGAGTGCGAGCCTCCTGTTATGCCCAGACAGGGCCACCAGAAGGGATCCTTGGTCTGGCGGTGACGCCTTCGTCTGGGAAGACGCCCGTTGCCAGGCGGACCGTGGTCTAGCGGTAGCGAAAAGTGTCAAGGAACACCAGCCGCTACGTAGCAGACCGGGAAAGGGAGCCTCCTTTTCCCCAGGGGAGTTTACAGAAGACTCTGCCCCTCCACCTCTTGTGGAGGGCCCGACCTCAGTCAGGCTTGCCCGCAGTTATCCGGAGGCCTAACCGTCTCCCTGTGATGCTGTGCTTCAGTGGTCACGCTCCTAGTCCGCCTTCACGTTCCGTCCTGCCCACCTGCCTGGCTCTGCCTTCTAGATAGCAGTAGTAAATTAGTGAAAGTACTAGTAGTCTCTGATATGCAGAAATAATGGCCTAAGCTGTCTTTCTCTTTGTCTCCTCTCCTCTGTCTCTCTCTGCCTCAGCTGCCAGGCAGGGAAGGGCCCCCTGTCCAGCGGACACGTGACCCACGTGACCTTACCTGTCATTGGAGATGACTCAAACTCTTTACCCTGCCCCTTTTGCTTTGTATCCAATAAATAACAGCGCAGGCAGACTATTCGGGGCCACTACCGGTCTCCGCGCATTGCTGGTAGTGGTCCCCGGGGCCCAGCTTTCTTTTGTTTTATCTCTTTGTCTTGCGTCTTTATTTCTACAAGCTCTCGTCTCTGCACACGGGGAGAGACCCACCGACCCTGTGGGGCTGGACCCTACAGAGCGCGAGAACCCAAGAGACTGGAGACCATGGATCCATTTCTGCAATAAGCAGCCTTACGTTGAAAGGGAAGAGCTACGCAGCCTTCGCGCTAGTTAGCTTGTGATAAGCAGGCTCACAACTCCACGGCTGACACTTCTCACTTCTCCAGCGAGGAGAAGGACGGCGACATGTCACTTGCTGTTTTCCAGCCTCCTGACTGCAACAGTAACACCCAGGGGCACCACCAAAGAGGCAAAGCAAGAGGAAGAAAGCGGTAACGCTTAACGGGCAGCCTGTTCTTCAAACCACGAAAGAAAGCCAGGGGAAAGCGCGAACGCAGTCCCCCACTACCACAAATTATGCAGTCGAGTTTCCCACATTTGGGGAAATCGCAGGGGTCAGCACATCCGGAGTGCAATGGATAAGCCTCGCCCTGGGAAAACCACCTTCGTGATCATGGTATCTCCCCTGCCAGGTAAGTATGAGCTCCTGCACCTCCGCCCCGCCACAGCCTCACGCGCCTCCCCCTTTACACGCACGGTCACTTGCCCCGCGCACCCCCGAGCCCTCCTAGCCCTGACACACAGCTGGGACTCTCAGGTCCCACCAGCGGTCCTGAACCCCCTCCCACGGCACGAGAACTCCTTCGTGGCGAAGCAGCATGTGGCCAAGCAGCCAGCCTCTGCGCTGCCTCATCTACATAGAAGTCGCCCTATCCGTGATGTCACCGACAGTGCCTTTCCCAGTCCCCGTCGGCTCTTCCGCGCCAACTCAGCCGACCCTCTCGCTGCCGGAGCCGGCAAGCGGAAGTGACGTCCGCCTCTCCCTTTATTCCCTCCCGCTGCCTCATCTGTTCTCTCCCAAAGAAGCTGGTGTTTAGCCTCCGTTGCGGAGCAACTTTTCGGCGACCAGCTGGAGCCTGGGCACCCTTTTGTTTTGTTTTGTTTTGTTTTGTTTTGTTTTGTTTTGTTTTGTTTTGTTTTGTTTTGTTTTGTTTTGTTTTGTTTTGTTTTGTTTTGTTTTGTTTTGTTTTGTTTTGTTTTGTTTTGTTTTGTTTTGTTTTGTTTTGTTTTGTTTTGTTTTGTTTTGTTTTGTTTTGTTTTGTTTTGTTTTGTTTTGTTTTGTTTTGTTTTGTTTTGTTTTGTTTTGTTTTGTTTTGTTTTGTTTTGTTTTGTTTTGTTTTGTTTTGTTTTGTTTTGTTTTGTTTTGTTTTGTTTTGTTTTGTTTTGTTTTGTTTTGTTTTGTTTTGTTTTGTTTTGTTTTGTTTTGTTTTGTTTTGTTTTGTTTTGTTTTGTTTTGTTTTGTTTTGTTTTGTTTTGTTTTGTTTTGTTTTGTTTTGTTTTGTTTTGTTTTGTTTTGTTTTGTTTTGTTTTGTTTTGTTTTGTTTTGTTTTGTTTTGTTTTGTTTTGTTTTGTTTTGTTTTGTTTTGTTTTGTTTTGTTTTGTTTTGTTTTGTTTTGTTTTGTTTTGTTTTGTTTTGTTTTGTTTTGTTTTGTTTTGTTTTGTTTTGTTTTGTTTTGTTTTGTTTTGTTTTGTTTTGTTTTGTTTTGTTTTGTTTTGTTTTTGTTTTTTGGTTTGTTTTTGAGACAAGGTCTCACTGTCCCCCAGGCTGAATTACAGGGGCATGGTCAGGGTTGCTTCTGCCTTGACCTCATGAATTCAAGCAAACCTCTTTACTAATCCTCCGGAGTAGCTGGGACTACAGGCACGTGACACCACACCCTGGGGTGTGAACTGGGACTTGATGTTTTCAGTCGGCTCTTCCGCGCCAACTCAGCCGACCCTCTCGCTGCCGGAGCCGGCAAGCGGAAGTGACGTCCGCCTCTCCCTTTATTCCCTCCCGCTGCCTCATCTACATAGAAGTCGCCCTATCCGTGATGTCACCGACAGTGCCTTTCCCAGTCCCCGTCGGCTCTTCCGCGCCAACTCAGCCGACCCTCTCGCTGCCGGAGCCGGCAAGCGGAAGTGACGTCCGCCTCTCCCTTTATTCCCTCCCGCTGCCTCATCTGTTCTCTCCCAAAGAAGCTGGTGTTTAGCCTCCGTTGCGGAGCAACTTTTCGGCGACCAGCTGGAGCCTGGGCACCCTTCTTCAAATAATGGCTTGTGATTCGCAGACTAGAACGTTGAGGATTACAAAACAACCTGGTTTTCTTCACTTCATTATGCTTGTGATGGATTCCGCTTACATATGTATATGTAATGATTGGTTTCTTCTGGTGTATATATAGATATATACATCCAAATATCCTAAAAGGCGCTGCCCTTCATCATTCCATCGCGTTAGACATTCATCGGAGCATGCATGGTGATCTCCTCCACACAAAGTAAGCGTGTTATGTCTTCGAAAGAACGGGGACAGCGAGAGCCCCAAAGGCCCTGCTTCCATCCCAGAGAACAGCCCGCTCTGCGTAGCTGGTACCTGGCTCTGTGAAGTCAGAACACATTCCCGCCAGCACAGAAATCCTAGAAACCCTGAGGACTTTCCTCAGGTGATGGTGATGGAAGAAGAGGCAAGGCAGGACAGGAGGGCTCGGGTAAGAAAGACTATGCAGGTGCAGGGGCAGGAGGAGAAGGAGCAGTTGGAGGCGAAAGAGACAAAGCCTCCTCAATATTTCTCAATTCAGAAAACGTGTCAGTTTACCTCCTTAAGCTTACTTCATCAGTGGAGGCAATTTTCTTAGTTCTTTTTTTTTTTTTTTTTTTTTTTTTTTTTTTTTTTTTTTTTTTTTTTTTTTTTTTTTTTTTTTTTTTTTTTTTTTTTTTTTTTTTTTTTTTTTTTTTTTTCTTGCCTGGTTTTTTGTTTTTTTTTACCCTGTTTTTTTTTATTTTTTTTTATTTTATATTTTTTTTTTTTTTTTTTTTTTTTTTTTTTTTTTTTTTTTTTTGACAGAGTCTCACTCTGTTGCCCAGGCTGTATTGCAGTGGCAGGATCTTGGAGCCTGCTTTAGAAACAGAAGAACGAAATGTGTTTAACATTTTGGTGAAGCGGTGTACACAATGGTAGGCTCCCCTCTTCCTGTGGGTTTGAGTTTTACCTTGAAAGGGGCTGTCAGAACAGAAGTTTCAGGCAAGGGGCCAGAGCCCTGAGGACTTTCCTCAGGTGATGGTGATGGAAGAAGAGGCAAGGCAGGACAGGAGGGCTCGGGTAAGAAAGACTATGCAGGTGCAGGGGCAGGAGGAGAAGGAGCAGTTGGAGGCGAAAGAGACAAAGCCTCCTCAATATTTCTCAATTCAGAAAACGTGTCAGTTTACCTCCTTAAGCTTACTTCATCAGTGGAGGCAATTTTCTTAGTTCTTTTTTTTTTTTTTTTTTTTTGAGATGGAGTCTCGCTCTACTGGCAGCTGGGAGTGCAGTGGTGTGCTCTCGGCTGGCTGCAACCTCCGCCTCCCGGATTCAATCAATTCTCCTGCCTCAGGCTCCTGAGAGTTGGGACTACAGGAGCCCGCCATCACGCCTGGCTAAGTTTTGTATTTTTAGTAGAGACGGGGTTTCACCATGTTGGCCAGGCTGGTCTCGAACTCCTGATGTCAAGTGATCCACCAGCTTCAGCCTCTCAACGTGCTGGGATTACAGGCGTGAGCCACCATGCCCGGCGCAATTTTCTCAGTTCTTTTAGAAATTTTAGAAATTTCTAAGTCTCATTGGAAGTAAGTCTCCCATTTAATTTGTCTGGTCCTAAAGCCAAATTTCTCTTTTTTTTTTTTTTTCAGACAGAGTCTCACTCTGTCGCCCAGGCTGGAGTGCAGTGGCGCGATCTTGGCTCACTGCAACCTCTGCCTCCCAGGTTCAAGCAGTTCTTCTGCCTCAGCCTCCTGAGTAGCTGGGATTGCAGGAGCCCGCCACCATGCCCGGCTAATTTCTGTATTTTTAGTAGAGACAGGGTTTCACCATATTGGCCAGGCTGATCTCGAACTCCTGACCTCCGGCTCCCAAAGTGCTGGGATTACAGGCGTGAGCCACCGGGTGCCCAGCGTGACCAACGTTATTAAACCATTCTAATTTGTCAAAAGAGTCACATTGATTTTTTTAAAAATAACGTAATGGGCCAGGTACGGTGGCTCACGCCTGTAATCCCAGCACTTTGGGAAGCCGTAGCGGGCGGATCACGAGGTCAGGAGTTCGAGACCAGCCTGACCAACACGGTGAAACCCCGTGTCGACTAAAAATACAAAAATTAGCCGGGCGTGTTGGCGTGGGCCTGTAAACCCAGCTACTGAGGAGGCTGAGGCAGGAGAATTGCTTGAACCCGGGATGCAGAGGTTGCAGTGAGCCAAGATTGCACCACTGCACTCCAGACTAGGTGACAGAGTGAGACTCCGTCTCAAAATGAATACATACATAAATAAATAATAATGTAATGAACGTTTTCGTCGTTTACATATTTTTTGTTTTTGCAATTTTATAACTTTATTCGATGTTTCTGACGATCAGCGATTAGTTCTCATCCACGTTGACCGTCTGTAAATTTTTGAAAGTGGCGACAGGTACATAGGTAACCAAAGTATATAGCTTATTTGGTGAATCTTCATCCTCATTACGTTTTCTGGGCAGCCGCACACGGATTCGGTATGGGACATTCCTTATTCCTTTGGCCCAGACAGCTTTGTTGAGCCTGGTGTCAATGCGCACATCTGGAGTTCCCGTCTCCTTCATGGCAAATTTCCGAATCTCTTTGAGTGCCCGAGGGGCACGCTTCTTGAAGCCCACTCCGTGGATGCGCTTGTGAATGTTGATGGTGTATTCTCGGGTTACCACTTCGTTGATGGCAGAACGGCCCTTTTTCTTCTCGCCACCCATCTTTGCGGGAGCCATTCTGCCGGGTCCGAGTTGGAAAAAGCGTCATTTACATATTAAATAGATGAAAGGGTGGCCTGCCCCTCCACGGACTTGTGGGCGTTTCTCGTTGGGTGGAACCAGAGACGTGAGAAAAGAAAGAGACACAGAGACAAAGTACAGGGAAAGAAAAGTGGGCCCAGGGAACCGGCGCTCAGCATACGGAGGACCCGCGCCGGCACCAGTCTCTGAGTTCCCTTGGCATTTATTGATGATTATACGGCGTTTCTCGGAGAGGGGGATATGGCAGGACAGTAGGGTAATAGTGGAGAGAGGGTCAGCACAAAAACATGTGAACAAATGTCTCTGCATCATAAACAAGGTAAAGAAAAAGTGCTGTGATTTGATGTGCATATACATAAACATCTCAGGGCCTTAAGGAGCAGTATTGCTGCCAGCATGTCCCACCTCCAGCCCTAAGGCGGTTTTCTCCTATCTCAGTAGATGGAATATACAATCGGGTTTTACACCGAGACATTCCATTGCCCAGGGAGGAGCAGGAGACAGATGCCTTCCTCTTATCTCAACTGCAAAGAGGCCTTCCTTCCTCTTTTACTAATCCTCCTCAGCACAGACCCTTTACGGGTGTCGGGCTGGGGGACGGTCAGGTCTTTCCCTTCCCACGAGGCCATATTTCAGACTATCATATGGAAAGAAACCTTGGACAATACCTGGCTTTCCTTGGCAGAGGTCCCTCCGGCCTTCCGCAGTGTATTGTGTCTCTGGGTACTTGAGATTGGGGAGTGGTGATGACTCTTAACAAACATGCTGCCTTCAAGCATTTGTTTAACAAGGCACATCCTGCACAGCCCTTAATCCATTTGACCTTGAGTGGACACAGCACATGTTTCAGGGAGCACAGGGTTGGGGGTAGGGTTACAGATTAACAGCATCTCAAGGCAGAATTTTTCTTAGTACAGACCAAAATGGAGTCTCTTATGTCTCCTTCTTTCTACATAGACACAGCAACAGTCTGATCTCTCTTTTCCTCACATTTCCCCCTTTTCTTTTCGACAAAACCACCATCGTCATCAGGGCTCATTCTGGATGGTCGCTGTCTCTTCAGAGCTGCTGGGTACACGTGCAGACTAACAACAGGCAGAACAGGCACACAAGGACTAATATGAAATTTATAATAGTAGTACTTCCGATGGTCTTAACCCAAGTGACAGGGTTAAGATTTGCGAGGCCATCAGTAACTCCTGCGATTGCCTCAGTTCCTGGTACCAAATTTAAATGGGCTTTTGATGCTTCGAAAATTTGGTCTTTTAATTTGGAAATGTCTAAAGTGAGATTATCTTCTCTTCCCCGTAGATAGCATGTAACCATGTCCCAGTGATGCTCAGACTCATTATAAACTTGGGGTGTAATACAAAAATCTGACGTATTCCAGTCACACTGTAACTGGAAAGGATGTTCTAAACTCATGAGACTATCTCCCATCCAGATGACAGTTTGTCTAAGATCATTAATTTGATTTGCCAACTTTTGATCAATACCAGATTGTGAATTCCACAATCTTGTAGAATTTTTTTGCCAATTTATTTTATTTTATTATTATTTTTTTGAGACGGAGTCTCGCTCTGTCTCCCAGGCTGGAGTGCAGTGGCGCGATCTCGGCTCACTGCAAGCTCCACCTCCCGGGTTCACGCCATTCTCCTGCTTCAGCCTCCCGAGTTGCTGGGACTACAGGCCTCCGCCACCATGCCCGGCTAATTTTTTTATATTTTTGTAGAGACGGGGTTTCACCATGTTAGCCAGGATGGTCTCGATCTCCTGACCTCGTGATCTGCCCGCCTCGGCCTCCCCAAGTGCTGGGATGACAGGCGTGAGCCACCGTGCCTGGCCTTGCCAATCATTAACAAAGTTTACTGACTGAACAGAAGAGTGCAATGCAACTCCTGCCACAGCAGCTGTAGCTCTGACTACAATTAATCCCATAATCACTGCAATTAAAGTGAAAATGAATCTTTTGGATCTATTTAAAATGCCTTTTAATACTTCAGTCAAAATATGGATGGATGGCAAGGCCTCCCACGGTCGGTCCATGGACACAGGGATCCACAGGCCTTCTCTTGCTCTCACCAGCAGAATACGGTGCTGTCAATTAAAAGTCGCATCAATGCAAGTAAACAACCTGCAATTTTCACAGGTTATAATTTGAGAGTCTGGTTTGATAACTGTATTTCCTACAACTAGCATATCAGGGGGCTGTACACAACTTTGTAAAGGAACTGTTAGACTGGAATTTAAGTCGATCTCTTGTTTCTAAAGTTTGATTTCCAGACTAAATTCTGATGCGGTGTGAGGCCACCGTAAGCCTCCATAATTCTGGATGTTCAGGACAAGAAACAGGACTTATTATATTTTTGGTCTTTGGGTAGAGATTCCTTTTTCTCCCCATTCCGAAGGGTAGAAAGACTGTCATTTTTTATGCTTATGTTTGTCTAAACTTTCTGTTAAGTCACCATCAATAGCTGGACTAACTTGTGCATTGGGGCACGATTGGGTTTGTCCTGCGCAGTTGTGGTAGAATTGACCTCGAGGTGTCCAATCTATAGTAGTTCCAAGTTCATTGTTTTGTAATATCACCGCACTATTGGCCACACATTCTTCCCAAAGTAAAACTTCTGTGTTTTTTGATCCTCTGGGAATTTCCTTGGGGCAAGGTTTCCCTTTCGGTCTAAATTTTAATGATCTTTGATAAGAAAAGTCTTGTAAATAATTTACCTGTGGTCTGAGTGACATTCCGATTACCATGTGATAAGCAAATCTACTGGTGGGACTGACAGTAGCTACTTCTACCAGCCAATTTTGGATTGCAGGCATTAAACATCCCGGTTCTCTCCCTAGGCAAATAGGAGGATAACGATACCCAGTGGAAATATTTATCATCCCTTCTTCCTCAGGTTTGGCAGGGCAACGATCATCTGTGGGGCCAGGTACCCAAACACTATCATTAACATATACTTCAGTAGGATTATCCATCCATGTGACTGGTGTTTCCGTCTCCGTGGAGGCGCTTTTCTTTGCATCTCCGATGGGTTCATTGTATAACTTCAAATGTCTAGTGGGTATCCAAACGGGAAGCTGATTTTCTCCTGGGAAAGACAAGCAAAACCTCTCCCCCACGTTACCACCTTCCATACTTCCCATGTCTTATTTTTGTTGTCTTTCCACCAAATCAGTTTTCCTTCATGTGGGCTGTTCTTTTTACCAGTAAGATGTTGTTCTGCATAAGCAGTAGTCTGATTTCTACAAATGTTTAAAAAATTTAAAGTATAGAGTGCTAGATTAAGTTGCATCTGAGGAGTGGTGCACTCCTTACTGTCTCCCCCTTCTTTTTGTTTAAGTAATTGAGTTTTGTCAGGCCTCTGAGCACAAGCTAAGCCATCGTATCCCCTGTGACCTGCACGTACACATCCAGGTGGCTGGTTCCTGCCTTAACCGATGACATTCCACCACAAAAGAAATGAAAGTGGCCTGTTCCTGCCTTAACTGATGACATTATCTTGTGAAATTCCTTCTCCTGGCTCATCCTGGCTCAAAAGCTCCCCTACTGAGCACCTTATGACCCCCACTCCTGCCAGCCAGAGAACAACCCCCCTTTTTCCTTTACCTACCCAAATCGTACAAAACGGCCCCACCCCTATCTCCCTTAGCTGACTCTCTTTTCGGACTCAGCCCGCCTGCACCCAGGTGATTAAAAGCTTTATTGCTCACACAAAGCCTGTTTGTGGTCTCTTCACACGGACGCGCATGAAAAGTTTTGAGTGTTCTATTAGTTCTTTCAACTATGGCCTGTCCTTGGGAATTATAGGGAATTCCTGTTGTATGTGAAATTTTCCAATGATTTAAGAAATTTTGGAAAGCTTTACTACAGTATCCTGGTGCATTGTCAGCTTTAATTTTTTTCTGGAACTCCTATTACAGCAAAACAAGATAATAAATGTTTTTTAACATGGGAAGTACTTTCTCCTGTCTGGCAGGTTGCCCATATGAAATGTGAATTAGTATCAACTGTTACATGAACATACGATAATCTTCCAGATGAAGGTACATGCGTGACATCCATTTGCCATAACGCATTAGGACACAGACCTCTGGGATTAACTCCTGCCTCTTGAGTGGGCTGGTGTACGACTTGACACTGGGTGCAATGTTGTACTACATCTTTTGCCTGTTTCCATGTGACATCAAATTCGTTTTTTGATCCTGCTGCATTTACATGAGTCAAAGCATGAAGTTCTTGTGCTTTTATGAATGCAGATGACACCAGTAAGTCAGCTTGTTCATTTGCTTTAATTAAAGGCCCTGGTAAAGTAGTGTGTGCTCGAATATGAGTAATATAAAATGGGAAATTTCTTTTTTTTTTTGAGATGGAGTCTCGCTGTCGCCCAGGCTGGAGTGCAGTGGCGCGAACTCGGCTCACTGCAAGCTCCGCCTCCCGGGTTCACGCCATTCTCCTGCCTCAGCCTCCCGAGTAGCTGGGACTACAGGCGCCCGCCACCGCGCCCAGCTAATTTTTTGTATTTTTAGTAGAGACGGGGTTTCACCATGGTCTCGATCTCCTGACCTCGTGATCCACCCGCCTCGGCCTCTCAAAGTGCTGGGATTACAGGCGTGAGCCACCGTGCCCGGCCTGGAAATTTCTTTTTCTTACAGTTTGTTGTAATAAATTGAATAACTGGTTTAACTGATCATCCATGCTTTATTTATTTATTTATTTATTTATTTATTTATTTATTTATTTTTGAGACGGATTCTCGCTGTCACCCAGGCTGGAGTGCAGTGGCGCAATCTCGGCTCACTGCAAGCTCCGCCTCCCGGGTTCACGCCATTCTCCTGCCTCAGCCTCCTGAGTAGTTGGGATTACAGGCGTGAGCCACCACGCCTCGCTAATTTTTGTATTTTTAGTAGAGACGGGGGTTTCACCGTGCTAGCCAGGATGGTCTCGATCTCCTGACCTCGTGATCCGCCCGCCTCGGCCTCCCAAAGTGCTGGGATTACAGGCGTGAGCCACCACGCCCGGCCATCCATGCTGTATTTAATTAGAGCTGTCTCAACATCCCTTGTAGCCTGTACTACATATGCAGAATCTGATACAATATTGATAGGTTGATTAAAATCTTGTAACACTGTAATGACTACGACCAACTCTGCTCTTTGAGCCGGTTGATACTGAGTTTTGATTACTCGCTTTTTTGGCCCTGTGTAAGCCGCTTTTCCATTGCTGGGACCATCAGTAAATACTGTCAGAGCATTTTCTAGTAAAGGTTGATGTCTGGAAATTTTAGGTAAAATCCAAGTAGTCAATTTTAAAAACTGGAAGATTTTTGTTTTTGGGTAATGATTATCAACAATTCCCACAAAATTAGCAAGACCAATCTGCCATGCACCAGAATTGATAAAGTCTTGTCTAACTTGTTCCTTGGTTAAAGGGACAACTATTTTGTATGGGTCATTTCCACACAGTTTTATTATTTGTAATCTTGCCTGACCAATTAATGTAGATATTTGATCCAAGTACACTGTAAAAGTCTTAATTGTACTGTGAGGAAGGAATGACCACTCCACAAGATCAGTATTTTGAACAATGATGCCTGTTGGAGAATGCGCAGTAGCAAAAACCAAAAGTTGGAGTGGGGCTGAGGGATCTATTCTATTTATTTTTGCTGGCTGAAGTTTTTCTTCCACTAATTTAATTTCTTTTGTTGCCTCTGGGGTTAATATTCTTTCACTATTTAAGTCTGAGTCTCCTCTTAAGATAGAGAACAAATTTGACATGGCATAAGAAGGAATGCCTAGAGTTGGCTGAATCCAATTAATATCTCCTAACAATTTTTGAAAATCATTTAATGTTTTTAATGTGTCTTTTCTTATTTCTATTTTTTGTGGCTTAATTTTTCTATTTTCTAGCTGCATCCCTAAATAATGAAAAGGAGTAGAGGTTTGAATCTTATCAGATGCTATTGCCAGGCCTGCATTGGCAACCTCTGCTTGCAGAAATGTATGACATTCAATTAATCTGTCTCTCTCGTTTCCGACAATGGTTGCCCATTTCTATCAAATTTAGAATGACTTTGGCTAGGCCAATGTTCTCCTTCGTTACATCTTGGACATAAGTCAGGTGGCTCTTTACCTGTTGTCGTAGTAGCTTGAATAGTTATATTTTGTTTACTTGAGACTGGGCAATTCTTTTAGATGACCAATTTGACCACAATTATAACATTTCCCTTCAAATTTTCTAACTTGTTCCTTGGTTAAAGGGACAACTATTTTGTATGGGTCATTTCCACACAGTTTTATTATTTGTAATCTTGCCTGACCAATTAATGTAGATATTTGATCCAAGTACACTGTAAAAGTCTTAATTGTACTGTGAGGAAGGAATGACCACTCCACAAGATCAGTATTTTGAACAATGATGCCTGTTGGAGAATGCGCAGTAGCAAAAACCAAAAGTTGGAGTGGGGCTGAGGGATCTATTCTATTTATTTTTGCTGGCTGAAGTTTTTCTTCCACTAATTTAATTTCTTTTGTTGCCTCTGGGGTTAATATTCTTTCACTATTTAAGTCTGAGTCTCCTCTTAAGATAGAGAACAAATTTGACATGGCATAAGAAGGAATGCCTAGAGTTGGCTGAATCCAATTAATATCTCCTAACAATTTTTGAAAATCATTTAATGTTTTTAATGTGTCTTTTCTTATTTCTATTTTTTGTGGCTTAATTTTTCTATTTTCTAGCTGCATCCCTAAATAATGAAAAGGAGTAGAGGTTTGAATCTTATCAGATGCTATTGCCAGGCCTGCATTGGCAACCTCTGCTTGCAGAAATGTATGACATTCAATTAATCTGTCTCTCGTTTCTGCAGCACATAAAATACCATCAACATAATGAATGATATAATGGCCTGAAAACTTGTCTCTAACTGGTTGAAGAGCTCAACCTACGGAAGTCCGACAAATGGTTGGACTATTAAGCATTCCCTGAGGTAACACTTTCCACTGAAACCTTCCTGAAGCAATCATCCTTTTTTACCATTAAATTAATTAATTGAAGGCCAGCCTTTTGGGATCATGGTCAGAGAGGGCAACCCGGGTTGGAGAGGCCCCATGGGTTGAATTACGGCATTTACGGCCCTTAAGTCAGTTAACATACACCATTTGCCAGATTTTTGCTGAATTACAAACACAGGAGAATTCCAAGGCGAGAAGGAAGGCTCAATATGTCCCTTTCTAATTGTTGATTTGCTAATAACTGTAAAGCCTCCAGTTTTTGTTTTGGGTAATGATTATCAACAATTCCCACAAAATTAGCAAGACCAATCTGCCATGCACCAGAATTGATAAAGTCTTGTCTAACTTGTTCCTTGGTTAAAGGGACAACTATTTTGTATGGGTCATTTCCACACAGTTTTATTATTTGTAATCTTGCCTGACCAATTAATGTAGATATTTGATCCAAGTACACTGTAAAAGTCTTAATTGTA
The DNA here is from genome assembly GCA_023748175.1 of Hoolock leuconedys. Lineage (NCBI taxonomy): Eukaryota > Metazoa > Chordata > Mammalia > Primates > Hylobatidae > Hoolock > Hoolock leuconedys. The sequence continues at coordinate 97,659 of JAKGGE010001026.1, read as the reverse complement.
CTGTGAGGAAGGAATGACCACTCCACAAGATCAGTATTTTGAACAATGATGCCTGTTGAGAATGCGCAGTAGCAAAAACCAAAAGTTGGAGTGGGGCTGAGGGATCTATTCTATTTATTTTTGCTGGCTGAAGTTTTTCTTCCACTAATTTAATTTCTTTTGTTGCCTCTGGGGTTAATATTCTTTCACTATTTAAGTCTGAGTCTCCTCTTAAGATAGAGAACAAATTTGACATGGCATAAGAAGGAATGCCTAGAGTTGGCTGAATCCAATTAATATCTCCTAACAATTTTTGAAAATCATTTAATGTTTTTAATGTGTCTTTTCTTATTTCTATTTTTTGTGGCTTAATTTTTCTATTTTCTAGCTGCATCCCTAAATAATGAAAAGGAGTAGAGGTTTGAATCTTATCAGATGCTATTGCCAGGCCTGCATTGGCAACCTCTGCTTGCAGAAATGTATGACATTCAATTAATCTGTCTCTCGTTTCTGCAGCACATAAAATACCATCAACATAATGAATGATATAATGGCCTGAAAACTTGTCTCTAACTGGTTGAAGAGCTCAACCTACGGAAGTCCGACAAATGGTTGGACTATTAAGCATTCCCTGAGGTAACACTTTCCACTGAAACCTTCCTGAAGCAATCATCCTTTTTTACCATTAAATTAATTAATTGAAGGCCAGCCTTTTGGGATCATGGTCAGAGAGGGCAACCCGGGTTGGAGAGGCCCCATGGGTTGAATTACGGCATTTACGGCCCTTAAGTCAGTTAACATACACCATTTGCCAGATTTTTGCTGAATTACAAACACAGGAGAATTCCAAGGCGAGAAGGAAGGCTCAATATGTCCCTTTCTAATTGTTGATTTGCTAATAACTGTAAAGCCTCCAGTTTTTGTTTTGGTAGTGGCCACTGATTTGCCCATACTGGTTTTTCTGTTTTCCAAGTTAATGGAATGGGTTTAGGAGGCTCTAGAGTGGCCGCCCCTAAAAAGCATACCCAATTCCTTTTCTTTCTTGATTTCTTTCAGTCTCAATTGGGACTTTAATGTCATGTTCATTTTTTCCTAGTCCCTTTCCTGGTATATATCCTATCTTCGTCATGATTTTTTGACTCATGGGGCTGTATGATGGAGCGGGCATAGTGATTTCCGCAGCCCATTGTTGTAATAAATCTCGACCCCCCCAGATTAACAGTAATTGAAGTAATCATTGGCTGAACAGTACTTTCTTGATTATCTGGCCCTAAACAATGTAAAATCATGTACTTTGATACACTTCTGAGGCTGTGCCTACGCTGACAAGTCCTGTAACAGCCTTTTGTTTAGCCAATTTTTTGGCCACTGATTTAAAGCAATGATAGAGACATCTGCTCCAGTGTCTACTAACCCTTCGGACTGTTTTCCTTGAATAATGGCCTTACACACAGGTCTGCTCTCTGAGACCCGACTTGCCCAATATGCAGGCTTTCCTGTCAGATCAGTGCTTCTAAACCCTCCTGTTCTTTTTATCTGACAGTTTCCAACTTTCATATAAGGCAGGAGTAATAATTGAGCAATTCTGTCTCCTGGACTGGCACTCCAAGGAACTGGAGGGCTAATGACCAATTGAATTCCGCCTTTATAGTCTGAATCAACCACACCAGTATGAATTGAACTCCCTTTAGATTTAGACTTGATCTTCCTAAGATTTGTCCTACAGTCCCCTCAGGCAGTGGGCCACATACCCCTGGTGGGGATTTTTTGTGGGGCTCCCCTGGAAGCAGAGAGACTGCTTGTATAGTACATAAATCTACTGCTGCACTGCCACTTGTGGCAGGGGACAATTGTTGTATTGTGGTAACTGGCTCATTCCCTGAGGCACTTGGGACAGTGGGGGTTGTTGTCCCTGAAAACCCTGAGGAACAAAGGGCTGAATTGGGAATGCCCCAGTTTGTTGTGGGGCCCGAGGCTGGCCCCTCTGCTCGTTTCCCGACAATGGTTGCCCATTTCTATCAAATTTAGAATGACTTTGGCTAGGCCAATGTTCTCCTTTCGTTACATCTTGGACATAAGTCAGGTGGCTCTTTACCTGTTGTCGTAGTAGCTTGAATAGTTATATTTTGTTTACTTGAGACTGGGCAATTCTTTTTAGATGACCAATTTGACCACAATTATAACATTTCCCTTCAAATTTTCTAACTTGTCCTCCTAAAGCAACTCCCGTTATTGCTTGAGCCATAAGCATAGCTTTATGCATAGCTCCTCTAATTCCATCACAGGCTTTTACATACTCTGAGATTACATCTGATCCTGCGGGAAACTTTCCTTTTAATGGCTTAATGGCTGATTGACACTCAGGATTGGCGTTTTGGTATGCCATCACTCCACTATGACCTTACGGGCATTCTCATCGGCAATTGGCGTTTGAGCAACATCTTGGAGCCTTGCCACAAAATCAGGGTAGGGCTCTTTAGAGCCTTGTCTTATTGTATTGAATGAGGGGCAGGCGGTTCCTAGGTCTTGGATTTTTTTCCCAGGCCCTGAGGCAGATAGTTTTAACTTGCTCAATGGCCTCATTTTGCCTTATTGCTTGTAGATTAGTAGTGCTCCAATTTTGACCTGTTCCTAATAAGTTGATCTGCATCTTTGTTAACTGGAGGATTGGCGGCCCTATTTCTTCGGACCTGTTCTTGTGCTCCATCAATCCACCAAGTCTTAAATTGTGAAAATTGAGAGGGTGAGAGAGACGATTTGGCCAGAATCTCCCAATCATAAGGAATGAGTCTATGTCCATGAGCAATGGAATCTAATAATGTCCTCATATAAAGGGAGTTTGGTGCATACTGTTTTACCCACTCTGTCATATCTTTTAGCATTTTTTTTTTTTTTTTTTTTTTTTTTTTTTTTTTTTTGAGACGGAGTCTCGCTCTGTCTCCCAGGCTGGAGTGCAGTGGCGCGACCTCGGCTCACTGCAAGCTTCGCCTCCCGGGTTCACGCCATTCTCCTGCCTCAGCCTCCCGAGTAGCTGGGACTACAGGCGCCTGCCACCGCGCCCGGCTAATTTTTTGTATTTTTAGTAGAGACGGGGTTTCACCGTGTTAGCCAGGATGGTCTCGATCTCCTGACCTCGTGATCCGCCGCCTCGGCCTCCCAAAGTGCTGGGATTACAGGCGCGAGCCACCGCGCCCGGCCATCTTTTAGCATTTTTATCGAAAAGCACTTATATCTGGCCTCAGATATGGGAGGCTCTCCCTCTTGGGCCCCTTCTCCAGGTGGTATCGGTTCTAATATTACTGGGAATTGCCACATCTCAGTATCTCCTTGCTTTCTTGCCTTATCAATAGTTTTATGTAATGTACTACCCTCTCCACTAGGTGGTGATGTAGGATTAAATCTCATAGTGGGCGGCTGGGTATGGCGCCCTGCCCTGTGGTGCCGGGAACCTTCCTGGCTGTACATACTGACTTTCTGGGGGTGGCCGATACTGAAGTTTGGCTGGCAGCCAGTATTGATAGGCTACTGGCGGTTGGTAGTCTTATTTTCTACCGGCTGATATTGTGGATACTGTATTTGGATTGGCATTGCCGTGACAGAGACTCTGTCTTTCTCTATTTGATATTCTCTTGGGGTTTGTACTTGTCTAACCTGCGTTTGAGGTTGTAATGTTACAGGCATCTGAACTGCTGGAAGAGGAGTTGGCCCTCGTGGTTTAGACTCTGATGGCCCCACTGATTCTGGACCTTTTTCTTCTAATTTTAACGTTTCAGGATATATCACCTTCTGCAATTTATTATAGTCAACATTTTGCGTTGACTGAGCCATACGAGCCGGCTCTGCTACATATTCACAATGTAAACTTTCCATTCCTTTCCGGGATTTTATCCCTGCCTCTTCTTTACAATCTATTCCACAGCTTTCAGGGGCATCAGAAACTGAAACGCTGTCTTCTTCTGTTTGAAAAGGTTCTAAAGTTACTTTAATAATGGCCCAATCATTCCATACTGTAAGTGGGATGATTTTACCCTCCCTACTTGCTTGTTTTGATTCTTTGCCATTTTTTTCCCCAATCTTTTAGATCTAAAGTTCCCTGTTCTGGAAACCATGGGCAAAATTGTTCCATTGTTCGAAATAGCGTGATTAGATTTTTCGTAGAGACTCTAACTCCCCCTCTTTTAAAAATAATTTTAATAAAGCTAAGATAAGAGGCATATTTACTTTTAGTTTGCCCCATTGTTACCCTAGGTTCCTCGAGCGCACAAGCTTACCGCGAGGCTGACTGCAGACGTACTCGGGATCTCTCATCAACTTGTCGTCAATGACCATGCTCGAGCGTACCTTCACCCTAGAGAAAAGCACCCACGTTGGGCACCAGATGAAGGGGTGGCCTCTGCCCTTCCACCCTCGTGGGCGTTTCTCGTTGGGTGGAACCAGAGACTTGAGAAAAGAAAGAGACACAAAGTATAGAGAAAGAAAAGTGGGCCCAGGGAACCGGCGCTCAGCATACGGAGGACCCGCGCCGGCACCAGTCTCTGAGTTCCCTTAGCATTTATTGATCATTATCGGGTGTTTCTCCAAGAGGGGGATGTGGCAGGACAATAGGGTGATAGTGGAGAGAGGGTCAGCACGAAAACATGTGAACAAATGTCTCTGCATCATAAACAAGGTAAAGAAAAATGTGCTGTGCTTTTGATGTGCATATACATAAACATCTCAATGCCTTCAAGAGCAGTATTGCTGCCCGCATGTCCCACCTCCTGCCCTAAGGCAGTTTTCTCCTATCTCAGTAGATGGAATATACAATCGGGTTTTACACCGAGACATTCCATTGCCCAGGGAGGAGCAGGAGACCGATGCCTTCCTCTTATCTCAACTGCAAAGAGGCCTTCCTTCCTCTTTTACTAATCCTCCTCAGCACAGACCTTTTATGAGTGTCAGGCTGGGGGACAGTCAGGCCTCTGCCCGGCCAGCCATCGTCTGGGAGGTGAGGAGCTCCTCTGGCCGGCCAGCCATCGTCTGGGAAGTGAGGAGCCCTCTGCCCGGCCGCCCCGTCTGGGAAGTGAGGAGCACCTCTGCCCGGCCGCCCGTCTGGGAAGTGAGGAGCGCCTCTGCCCGGCCCGCCATCGTCTGGGAAGTGAGGAGCGCCTCTGCCCGGCCAGCCATCGTCTGGGAAGTGAGGAGCCCTCTGCCCGGCCAGCCATCTCGTCTGGGAAGTGAGGAGCACCTCTGCCCGGCCGCCCCGTCTGGGAAGAAGTGAGGAGCCCTCTGCCCGGCCAGCCATCGTCTGGGAAGTGAGGAGCACCTCTGCCCGGCCGCCCGATCTGGGAGGTGAGGAGCACCTCTGCCCGGCCAGCCATCGTCTGGGAAGTGAGGAGCGCCTCTGCCCGGCCGCCCGTCTGGGAAGTGAGGAGCGCCTCTGCCCGGCACCCATCGTCTGGGAAGTGAGGAGCCCTCTGCCCGGCCGCCCGTCTGGGAAGAAGTGAGGAGCACCTCTGCCCGGCCGCCCGTCTGGGAAGTGAGGAGCCCTCTGCCCGGCCAGCCATCGTCTGGGAAGTGAGGAGCCCTCTGCCCGGCCGCCCCATCTGGGAAGTGAGGAGCACCTCTGCCCGGCCAGCCATCGTCTGGGAAGTGAGGAGCGCCTCTGCCCTGCCGCCCAGTCTGGGAAGTGAGGAGCACCTCTGCCCGGCCAGCCATCGTCTGGGAAGTGAGGAGCGCCTCTGCCCGGCCAGCCATCGTCTGGGAAGTGAGGAGCACCTCTGCCCGGCCAGCCATCGTCTGGGAAGTGAGGAGCACCTCTGCCCGGCCAGCCATCGTCTGGGAAGTGAGGAGCACCTCTGCCCGGCCGCCTCGTCTGGGAAGATGTGAGGGCACCTCTGCCCGGCCGCCCGTCTGGGAAGTGAGGAGGCACCTCTGCCCGGCCGCCCATCTGGGAAGAAGTGAGGAGCACCTCTGCCCGGCCACCCATCGCCTGGGAAGAAGTGAGGAGCACCTCTGCCCGGCCAGCCATCGTCTGGGAAGTGAGGAGCACCTCTGCCCGGCCACCATCGTCTGGGAAGGAGGAGCCCCTCTGCCCGGCCACTCCATCATCTGGGAAGTGAGGAGCACCTCTGCCCGGCCAGCCATCTGCCTGGGAAGAAGTGAGGAGCACCTCTGCCCGGCCACCCATCGTCTGGGAAGTGAGGAGCACCTCTGCCCGGCCACCCATCTGCCTGGGAAGAAGTGAGGAGCACCTCTGCCCGGCCACCCATCGCCTGGGAAGTGAGGAGCACCTCTGCCCGGCCAGCCATCGCCTGGGAAGTGAGGAGCACCTCTGCCCGGCCACCCATCGCCTGGGAAGTGAGGAGCACCTCTGCCCGGCCACCCATCATCTGGGAAGTGAGGAGCACCTCTGCCCGGCCACCCATCGCCTGGGAAGTGAGGAGCACCTCTGCCCGGCCACCCATCTGCCTGGGAAGAAGTGAGGAGCACCTCTGCCCGGCCACCCATCTGCCTGGGAAGAAGTGAGGGCGCCTCTGCCCGGCCACCCATCATCTGGGAAGTGAGGAGCCTGCCCGCCACCCATCGCCTGGGAAGAAGTGAGGAGCACCTCTGCCCGGCCACCCATCTGCCTGGGAAGAAGTGAGGAGCACCTCTGCCCGCCACCCATCGTCTGGGAAGTGAGGAGCGCCTCTGCCCGGCCACCCATCGTCTGGGAAGTGAGGGGCGCCTCTGCCCGGCCGCCCCGTCTGGGAAGAAGTGAGGGCGCCTCTGCCCGGCCGCCCCGTCTGGGAAGAAGTGAGGAGCGCCTCTGCCCGGCCGCCCCGTCTGGGAAGTGAGGAGCGCCTCTGCCCGGCCACCCATCGTCTGGGAAGTGAGGAGCGCCTCTGCCCGGCCAGCCATCGTCTGGGAAGTGAGGAGCGCCTCTGCCCGGCCGCCCCATCTGGGAAGTGAGGAGCGCCTCTGCCCGGCCACCCATCGTCTGGGAAGTGAGGAGCACCTCTGCCCGGCCGCCCGTCTGGGAAGAAGTGAGTAGCGCCTCTGCCCGGCCAGCCATCGTCTGGGAAGTGAGGAGCGCCTCTGCCCGGCCACCCATCGTCTGGGAAGTGAGGAGCACCTCTGCCCGGCCGCCCCATCTGGGAAGAAGTGAGGAGCGCCTCTGCCCGGCCGCCCCATCTGGGAAGAAGTGAGGAGCACCTCTGCCCGGCCGCCCCGTCTTGGAAGTAGTGAGGCGCGCCTCGGCCCGGCCGCCCCATCTGGGAAGAAGTGAGGAGCACCTCTGCCCGGCCGCCCCATCTGGGAAGAAGTGAGGAGCGCCTCTGCCCGGCCAGCCATCGTCTGGGAAGTGAGGAGCACCTCTGCCCGGCCACCCATCGTCTGGGAAGTGAGGAGCGCCTCTGCCCGGCCACCCATCGTCTGGGAAGTGAGGAGCTCTCTCTCTCTCTCTCTCTCTCTCTCTCTCTCTCTCTCTCTCTCTCTCTCTCTCTCTCTCTCTCTCTCTCTCTCTCTCTCTCTCTCTCTCTCTCTCTCTCTCTCTCTCTCTCTCTCTCTCTCTCTCTCTCTCTCTCTCTCTCTCTCTCTCTCTCTCTCTCTCTCTCTCTCTCTCTCTCTCTCTCTCTCTCTCTCTCTCTCTCTCTCTCTCTCTCTCTCTCTCTCTCTCTCTCTCTCTCTCTCTCTCTCTCTCTCTCTCTCTCTCTCTCTCTCTCTCTCTCTCTCTCTCTCTCTCTCTCTCTCTCTCTCTCTCTCTCTCTCTCTCTCTCTCTCTCTCTCTCTCTCTCTCTCTCTCTCTCTCTCTCTCTCTCTCTCTCTCTCTCTCTCTCTCTCTCTCTCTCTCTCTCTCTCTCTCTCTCTCTCTCTCTCTCTCTCTCTCTCTCTCTCTCTCTCTCTCTCTCTCTTTCTTTCTTTCTTTCTTTCTTTCTTTCTTTCTTTCTTTCTTTCTTTCTTTCTTTCTTTTCCTCTTCCTTCTCCTTCTTCTTTGTCAAATGGAGGATTGAGCTGTTATCACTGATCCATATAAAGTCCCTCTCTCATTTATTTTGGTTCCCACCCCCCATTTCTATTCCCCGACTTCCCATGTGCAACCTTCCTAATTTGTTTGATACGCATCTTTTTGTTTGTATGTATTTTTAGAAAATGTTTATTGTTTTGTGTGCAAAAAAAAAAAAAATTAAAAAAAAAAAAAAAAAAAAATAAAAAAATATAAAATTTTAGAGACCTAATTTGTCTATTCACTTCACTGAAAGAGTATGCCAGTTTGTTTCATGAGAAAATATCCTGTATTAATAAAGCAGGAAAATTCCTTCCACCAAACTAGGGGGCATTCTAAAGAAACGAATTGTGCTAAGTAACATCACTTAAGGTGAAAACAGAGACAATGGTATCTATTAACAATGTTTATCAGTGAGGGAAATAAACTGAAAATATTAACATCATTAGATCCTCGGAGGGCCTTCATTGCTGAAAATCTGAGTAATATGGTGATACCGTTTTGAGTTTGGCAGGACATTCTCTTCCCAGGGCACATAACAGTGGGCGAATAATTTCTTTTCGTTCATTTTCATTAAGGACTGAACTTCCTTAATGTTCCGGAGATTATGAAATTTGATTTGTATAGTTGTGAAAAGTGCTCATATTGCTGATTCCACTGCTCTATGTGATCATATAAATCTTTTCTCTCCTTTCTGTAGTGTGGTTTAAACTTAATCCTTAAAGGACATGTATTTGAATTTTTCAGCTGGTTAGAAACCTGAATATACCAATCGAAGAAAACTGCTCCTTACATGCTACAGAGTTAGTTTTCTTCCTGTACCAAGATGTCTTTTAGATATAGTAAATTTGTTAAAGCCAAGAGCTCCTATGGAACGAAGTTGGGTGGGAGGTGGGACATTGAGTAGTAAGATCACTCTTGTAATAGAGATGCCACTCTTGCAGATATTGACAACTATTGGGCCCATAAAATTTTTACCAATCATTGGAAAGACAAGATATGAACAACTTATCGTTGCTGCAGTCTCAAATATCAGGAAATATCATTCTTCTTTTTTTTTTTTATTATACTTTAGGTTTTAGGGTACATGTGCACAATGTGCAGGTTTGTTACGTATGTATCCATGTGCCATGTTGATTTCCTGCACCCATTAACTCGTCATTTAGCATTAGGTATATCTCCTAATGCTATCCCTCCCCCCTCCCCCAACCCCATAACAGTCCCCGGAGTGTGATGTTCGAAATACCATTATTCTTAGGACAATAAATAGACAATAAAAAAGACTTACAGAGCAGATTAGCTGTCATGTATTACCAAACAGGGACTGGATCCTTGTCAACACCACCCAACAGAGACCGTCCCCAGAAATTCACTTCATAACATCAAAACCAAAAACCCACACTGATGGCAAAAAATAATGATGCAAAAATGAGAGAGAGAGAGACAGAGAACTGTCCTATGGCCATACTAGTGGGTAAAAGCCAAAGAGCTCAATTTCTGCTCATGATACTTAATAGAACAGAGGGAACATGAGCCAGTAGCTCAATGGGTTCAGATCTGCACCAAGTGTTTAGTTTAGTTTAGTTTAGTTTAGTTTAGTTTAGTTTAGTTTAGTTTAGTTTAGTTTAGTTTAGTTTAGTTTAGTTTAGTTTAGTTTAGTTTAGTTTAGTTTAGTTTAGTTTAGTTTAGTTTAGTTTAGTTTAGTTTAGTTTAGTTTAGTTTAGTTTAGTTTAGTTTAGTTTAGTTTAGTTTAGTTTAGTTTAGTTTAGTTTAGTTTAGTTTAGTTTAGTTTAGTTTAGTTTAGTTTAGTTTAGTTTAGTTTAGTTTAGTTTAGTTTAGTTTAGTTTAGTTTAGTTTAGTTTAGTTTAGTTTAGTTTAGTTTAGTTTAGTTTAGTTTAGTTTAGTTTAGTTTAGTTTAGTTTAGTTTAGTTTAGTTTAGTTTAGTTTAGTTTAGTTTAGTTTAGTTTAGTTTAGTTTAGTTTAGTTTAGTTTAGTTTAGTTTAGTTTAGTTTAGTTTAGTTTAGTTTAGTTTAGTTTAGTTTAGTTTAGTTTAGTTTAGTTTAGTTTAGTTTAGTTTAGTTTAGTTTAGTTTAGTTTAGTTTAGTTTAGTTTAGTTTAGTTTAGTTTAGTTTAGTTTAGTTTAGTTTAGTTTATTTTATTTTATTTTAGTTTATTTTAGTTTAGTTTAGTTTAGTTTAGTTTAGTTTAGTTTAGTTTAGTTTAGTTTAGTTTAGTTTTATATTTTTAGTAGAGACAGAGTTTCTCCATGTTGGTCAAGCCGGTCTCGAACTCCTGACCTAAGTTGATCAGAAGTAGGTGAGGTCAGAAAACATACCCTGGGAGAGGCTGACACAACGGCCAGACCCGCCATCGCTAGGCCTGGGGTTTTCTCCTGTAGTATTCGTGTAGTTCAGGGACAAAACCAATTAGATACTTCTGGGAGTTAAAAAGAGATTAATTTGCCGGGCGCGGTGGCTCACGCCTGTAACCCCAGCACTTTGGGAGGGTTCACGAGGTCAGGAGGTCGAGACCATCCTGGCTAACACGGTGAAACCCCGTCTCTACTAAAAATACAAAAAATTAGCCGGGCGTGGTGGCGGGCGCCTGTAGTCCCAGCTACTCGTAGGAGGCTGAGGTAGGAGAATGGCATGAACCTGGGAGACTGAGCTTGCAGTGAGCCGAGATGGCGCCACTGCACTCCAGCCTGAGTGACAGAGCGAGACTCCGTCAAAAAAAAAAAAAAAAAAAGATGAATTGACAGTGCCATTTGAGAAGGGGTATTAAGGAATTTGCCAGGGTACTGATGCGTGTCAGGTGCAAACTGCAGGTTGAGAGAGAGCTAAGTATTTTCTGTCCATGAAGGTGATAAGCGAGGGCCTGAAGAAAGAGGGACCGGGGAGGACACTGGCGCCAGAAATGGGAAAGGGCTGCTTGGGAGTGGGAAGGATGGGTCGGGGTGCCTGGTAATGGACGTGGGATGTGGAAGCGAGACATCAAACAAGAAGCTGTCGCTTAAATAAAGTCTGAACAAAGACTAGATATGTAAATGGCAGGAGACAGTAGAGAATCTGGACCCGGCTCCTCATAAAACTTCCCGCCTTATATTTCGGGGAGGATCGCAGCGCATGTCGGCCAAGACAGGTGAGACTGCGGTTCTGACCTGCGGGCCTCGATGAATTGCGTTAGGGCACCTGGGCTCCGGGAGAGCCGTTCCCCTCCACAAAGTAAGCGTGTTATGTCTACAACCCAACGGGGACGCTAAGAGCCCCAAAGGCCCTGCTTTCATCCTAAAGAACAGCGCCCGTCTGCGTAGTTTGTACCTGGCTCTATGAGGTGAGAACACATTCCCCGCTAGCACAGAAATCCTACAAACTCCTGAGGGGGCTGTGGCTAGGAGCAGAGGCTGTGTGAAATGTGACTGGGATCTAGGGAAAAACACGAAGATTTTCACAGACCCTGAGAACCCAAGAGACTGGTGAGACCATGGACAAACCTCTGCAAAAAGCAGCCCCGCATAGAAAGGCAAAAGCTGTGCAGCCTTCGCATTAGTTAGCTTGTGTAAAGGCTGACACTTCTTATTTCTTTTCCGGGGTGGAGACGACATGCTACTTCTATTCCCCAGCTTTCGGCTGCGGGAATAACATTTAATACTAAGACACAAACCAATAGAAAAACAGGTGGCATGTAATGATTGGTTTCTTCAGGTATATATATATATGTAATGATTGGTTTCTTCAGGTATATATATATATATATGTAATGATTGGTTTCTTCAGGTATATATATATATGTAATGATTGGTTTCTTCAGGTATATATATATATGTAATGATTGGTTTCTTCAGGTATATATATATATATATATGTAATGATTGGTTTCTTCAGGTATATATATATATGTAATGATTGGTTTCTTCAGGTATATATATATATGTAATGATTGGTTTCTTCAGGTATATATATATATGTAATGATTGGTTTCTTCAGGTATATATATATATGTAATGATTGGTTTCTTCAGGTATATATATATATATATGTAATGATTGGTTTCTTCAGGTATATATATATATATATATGTAATGATTGGTTTCTTCAGGTATATATATATATATATATGTAATGATTGGTTTCTTCAGGTATATATATATATGTAATGATTGGTTTCTTCAGGTATATATATATATATGTAATGATTGGTTTCTTCAGGTATATATATATATGTAATGATTGGTTTCTTCAGGTATATATATATATATATATATATGTAATGATTGGTTTCTTCAGGTATATATATATATATATGTAATGATTGGTTTCTTCAGGTATATATATATATGTAATGATTGGTTTCTTCAGGTATATATATATATGTAATGATTGGTTTCTTCAGGTATATATATATATATATATGTAATGATTGGTTTCTTCAGGTATATATATATATATATGTAATGATTGGTTTCTTCAGGTATATATATATATATATATATATATATATATATATATATATATCTCCAAATATCCTAAAAGACACTGCCCTTCATCATTCCATACCGTTAGACATTTATAGGACCATGCATGGTGATCTCCTCCACACAAAAATAAATGCTGGTGCAGAACAGGTGCAGAACAGGTAAGTGAAATCGAGTACATCAGCTTTTGGGCATTTTGAGCCATGGGTCAGACATGTTAGAGCAAGAGGGCAGGTTGACAGCAAGAGGGAGTGTTTTTCTTTTTTCTTTTCTTTCTTTCTTTCTTCTTTCTTTCTTTTCTTTTCTTTCTTTCTTTTCTTTCTTTCTTTCTTTCTTTCTTTTCTTTCTTTCTTTCTTTCTTTCTTTCTTTCTTTCTTTCTTTTTCTTTCTTTCTTTCTTTCTTTTCTTTCTTTCTTTCTTTCTTTCTTTCTTTCTTTCTTTCTTTCTTTCTTTCTTCTTTCCTTTCTTTCTTTTTCTTTCTTTCTTTCTTTTTTTGACAGGGCCTCACTCTGTTGCCCAGGCTGTATTGCGGTGGCAGAATCTCAGCTCACTGCCACCTCTGCCTCCTGGGTTCAAGCGATTCTCCTGCCTCAGCCTCCTGAGTGGTCTTTTCTTACGTTGGATTATAACGAAGGAAACACTGTGAAGTAAGCAAAGTTGGAATTCCCAAGTCAAAGACCATTTGAATATTTACAAGTAGATTTGAGACAGGAATAGTACAGCGTGGTCACAGGGTAACAAATTCTAGGCAGCAGATTTACATGACTTGAGGCTATGGGCTGATAAGACGCTGAAAAACCAGGGTTGTGGACCAAGCTGGCTAAGACTGACTGGACCCAATGTGGTGCTGGATTTGACGTAGGTTTTACCTAGGCCCTCATTATATGCCCATTAACATACTAAATCACACACCCACCAGTGCCATGACAGTTCTGAGACCAATATTTGATGTAAAAATGGATGGCACCACAGTTCCGAGAAATCTCCACCTTTACCCAGGAATTTTCATGAATATTCCACTCCTTGGTTAAAGAAACCCATCGAGATGAAACCCCAGAACCCACTGTTCTCTCTCGGGTATGCCCGAACTCCCCTTTCTTGCGTGTGTACTTTTTGCTTTGCAATACATCTCTTCTTTCACTATTTGCTCACTCATTCTTGACTTGGTTCTCGAGATGGTGTCAAGAGTCTGGACACCACAGCTGGGGTCGAGATCCCACCAGTGTCCGGGGACCTCCCCCAGCCCACCAGTATCAGATTCTATTCCATTGCTCCAATCACAAAACATTGAATGGAGGGTTCTCCTTTGGAGACCATAAAGTAAAGATTCTGTGGCACGGTGGCCAGTTAGGCCACTGGAAGGCATGGCAAAATATTGAAAATGAGGGATTAGGTGACAGTATAGTAACTGCTGAATACTAAATACTTGATCCAGGCCCCATTCCCTGGAGACTGACAGGGAGACACATCGTCCAGGTAGTAGTGGAGAAACTTTCTGGGTATCTGACCAGGCTTTGTGGAAAGAACTGGCACCATCCTGCAGATATAACCGCCTGATGGGTTCTTCCTGCCCACTGTACATACAAAATCAATTCATGGAGACCATGGCATTGCAGTAAAGAGTTTAATTGACACAGGCCAGCCACGACACGTGGGGGACAGAGTTATTACTCAAATCGATCTCACTGAAGGCTTGGAGGTAAGGGGTTTTTCAAAGATAGTTTGGTGGGGAGGGGGCTAGGGCTTGGGCGGTGCTGACTGTTGGGGATGAAATCACAGGGGTGTGGAAAATGGCCCTCCTGCACTGAGCCAGCTGCTGGGTGGGGGCTAAGGGACTGGTTGATTTTCGGGCCCAATGGTGCCATCCAGTAGTCAGAAATGCAAAAGCCTGAAAAGACATCTCAAGAGGCCAGTCTTAGGTTCTACAATAGTGATGTTCTTCACAGCAGTAATTGGGGAAGCTGCAAATCTTGTGACCTCTGGAATAATGGCTGGTAATTATTTAATGAGGCATACATCTTAGTAGAATTCAGGCCCCTTTCATCCTCCTAACTTGGTGGCCTTTCATTAGTTTTACAGGGGTAATTTAGTTTTGGGGAAGGTTATCATTTAAACCAACCTTTTTGGCTGTCCCCAGTGTTTTTGGCACCAGGGACTGGTTTCACGGAAGACAATTTTTCCGTGGAAGGGGGTTTCCGGATGAAACCTTTCCACCTCAGGTCATCCGGCATTAGTTACAGTCTCATAGGGAGTGCGCAATCTGGATCCCTCACATGTGAAGTTCCCGACAGGGTCCGAGCTCCGATGAGAATCTAATGCCGATGCTGATCTGACAAGAGGTGGAGCTCAGGTGGTAATGCTGGAAAGCCTGCAGCTCACCTCCTGCTGTTTGGCTGGGTTCCTAACAGGCCGTGGACCAATACCTGTCTTGTGGCCCTGGGGGTTGGGGACCCCTGATTTAAACCATAAACTCAATTTTCCCCAAAGATAGCTTGGGAGAAATTGCACAGGAATGAGCAAAGACAGCTAGCCTGTGAGGCTAGAACCAAAATGGAGTCAGCCATGTCAGATTTCTCTGATTGCCATAATTTTGCAAAAGTAATTTCAGAGGGACTACGCTGGACACTTGTTAAAAGCATGAGGAGGATTTTATTGTATGTACTACAGCAGGCAAGAGAGACCAGCAGAGAACTGAGCTCAACTCCAAATACAGCAAGAAGAGTTGAAGATTTATAGCCAA
>JAKGGE010001026.1:77500-80000 GCA_023748175.1 Hoolock leuconedys | reverse complement strand
TATAATGTAGCAATGGTGCATCAAGTTCCCTACACTACAGAAATATCTGCGGTGTAGACATTTCCACAATGACCAAAGATATGTGTACAAGAAAGGTGGCTGCAGCATTCTTTGTAATCCTAAAACGATGAAACCAACCTCATCCCACAAACTTTTCTTCTTTTCTTTGAGATGGAGTCTCGCTGTGTTGCGCAGGCTGGAGTGTAGTGGTGCGATCTCGGCTCACTGCAGCCTCCACCTCCCAGGTTCAAATGATTCTCCTGCCTCAGAATCCCAAGCAGCTGGGAATACAGGCACATGCCACCACGCCTGGCCAACAAAAACATTTTTAAAAGGGTTAAATAGGCCGGGCGCGGTGGCTCACGCTTGTAATCCCAGCACTTTGGGAGGCTGAGGCGGGCGGATCACGAGGTCAGGAGATGAGACCAGCCTGGCCAACATGGTGAAACCCCGTCTCTACTAAAAATACAAAAAATTAGCCAGGCGTGGTGGCGGGCGCCTGTAGTCCCAGCTACTCAGGAGGCTGAGGCAGGAGAATGGTGTGAACCTGGGAGGCGGAGCTTGCAGTGAGCCGAGATCGCGCCACTGCACTCCAGCCTGGTTGCAGAGGGAGACTCCGTCTCAAAAAAAAAAAAAAAGGGTTAAATAAATCACGCACAAACTGACGAAAAATACTGTTTTCAAAAACGATGGAGAAGATCACTATGGTGATGAATGATTCCACTGGTCACATTATTGATAGAGCAATCAGTAAATCCAGGCACATCCTGGGGATATTATTGACCTCCTATTATTAAAATATGAAAAAATGGAGGCATGTAAATTACTCGTTTAAGCGTATAACGGACTGAATTAGAATTTTATCACACCAGAAGTGGGTTCCTAGGTCTCTGTTTCAGGATTCCTGAGTTACACACGTATAAACCCAGGATTTCAGGAGATACTCCGTTAAGAATCCGGTCGTGGGGGAGGGGGGGTGGGCTGGCCCTTCACATGGATAAGTCACAAATTAGTGGCTTAGGACTCCGGGAAGATGAAATCTTCCCCATTTATCTAGTGATTGACAATGCAGGAATACTTTAAAAGTTCCAACAGGCGTCCCTGGGTGGGCTCGAACCACCAACCTTTCGGTTAACAGCCGAACGCGCTAACCGATTGCGCCACAGAGACAGGTACTGTCAGTTCTACCGGGCGCTATAGGAAGGGCGCACGCACTAAACTTCCTCCATCTCTTCCATCCTCAGGGCCCGCCCGGCAGGACGACTGAGCAAGGCGGTGAGTCGCGCTGGTCACGTTGGACACCTGCGCGTTGGGAGATTCCTGGAGCCAGAAGGACAGCCGAATGGCTTTCGCCCGCCCTGCCCCTCGCCTGCTTTCAGCAGCGGCCGGAAACTGGGCAGGAGGGGCTGGGCTCACTGGATGAAGGCGGCGCAAAGAACGGGAAAAGCCATCCCGGGAGCCACCGGGCGTTCAGCTTCCCTAGGGCCCCCAGGCGGCTCGGGCCGGGGTCTCAACTGGGGCGTTTCCGGGGGTTTCTGAAGCACCGCTCCAATCTCTACGGTTTTCCAAGGCCTTGCTCACACCCTGCTCTGTCTCCTCTTTGTGTGAATAATGTGTTGTTCTTCCGTCCAGTGCTTGACTGCGTTGTATTTCCTTGGCGACTCTGATACCAAGAGGCTGGGGCCAGAAGTGTTCAGACTCCTGCTGATAGGAAACAGATGCCACTTGTGGACAAGATGAATGAAGATTCTTCTTGTGTAGGTCTTTTTGTGGACACGTGCATTCACTTCCCTTGAGGAATACCAAGTACTGGAATTGTTGGGTCATAGGGTAGGTGTAATATTAACTTTATTAGAAATGGCCAAATGGTTTCTTCCAGAATGCTTTCTCACCAGCAAGGAGAGTTCCGCTGGCTGAACATCCTTGACAGCACGTGGTGTTTACTGTCTTTTAAATACACCTGTTCTGGTGGCTTCAATTTGGGTTTCCTTTAATGAATAATGCTGTTGAGTGTATTTTCTAATGGCTTTTCACCATTTAGCAATCCTTTACGAAGACAGGCTATCGAAGAATTTTCCCTAATTCAATTGGCTTGGCTTTTTATTACTGATTTCTAAAAAGTACTCTGTATATTCAAAATTTGAGCCATTTTTTTTTTCATGTAAACACAGTGCAATTATCTTCTCCCAGTCTGTGGCTCACCTTCTCACTTTTTCATGGTGATTCTTGATGAGCAGAAGTTGATAACTTTGGTGAAATTCTACTTTGCTTTATTTTTTCCTGTTATCTCTTAAGGCAGAAATGTATTCTGCTACATTCTCTTCCAATAACTTTAGGGTTTTGTTTTAATTTCTAAATCTATGGCATATCGAATTCATCTCCTGACCACAGCAAACTTAGCATCTGCTAATGTCCTGATTGCCAGAAAACTTCTCTATACTGTAAATACACTGGCAAGAGTTACTTCTCTGCTGTTCGACAGCTATGGGCCCTGTGCCTC
>JAKGGE010001026.1:40000-72500 GCA_023748175.1 Hoolock leuconedys | reverse complement strand
CCTTCCTTCCTTCCTTCCTTCCTTCCTTCCTTCCTTCCTTCCTTCCTTCCTTCCTTCCTTCCTTCCTTCCTTCCTTCCTTCCTTCCTTCCTTCCTTCCTTCCTTCCTTCCTTCCATGAGACAGGGTCTCACCCTGTAACCCAAGCTGGACTTCAGTGGTGTAATATCGGCTCACTGCAACCTCTGCCTCCTGGGTTAAAGTGAGTCTCCTGCTTCAGCCTCCCAAGTAGCTGGGACTACAGGCATGTGCCACGACACCCGGCTAATTTTTTGTATTTTGAGTAGAGACAGGAGTTTCACCGTGTTAGCCAGGATCATCTTCATCTCCTGACTTTGTGATCCACCGGACTCAGACTCCCAAAATGCTGCGATTACAGTGGTAAATCACCACACCCAGACCCACCCTCCCTCCCTCTCTCCTTTCCTTCCTTCCTTCCTTCCTTCCTTCCTTCCTTCCTTCCTTCCTTCCTTCCTTCCTTCCTTCCTTCCTTCCTTCCTTCCTTCCTTCCTTCCTTCCTTCCTTCCTTCCTTCCTTCCTTCCTTCCTTCCTTCCTTCCTTCCTTCCTTCCTTCCTTCCTTCCTTCCTTCCTTCCTTCCTTCCTTCCTTCCTTCCTTCCTTCCTTCCTTCCTTCCTTCCTTCCTTCCTTCCTTCCTTCCTTCCTTCCTTCCTTCCTTCCTTCCTTCCTTCCTTCCTTCCTTCCTTCCTTCCTTCCTTCCTTCCTTCCTTCCTTCCTTCCTTCCTTCCTTCCTTCCTTCCTTCCTTCCTTCCTTCCTTCCTTCCTTCCTTCCTTCCTTCCTTCCTTCCTTCCTTCCTTCCTTCCTTCCTTCCTTCCTTCCTTCCTTCCTTCCTTCCTTCCTTCCTTCCTTCCTTCCTTCCTTCCTTCCTTCCTTCTTTCCTTCCTTCCTTCCTTCCTTCCTTCCTTCCTTCCTTCCTTCCTTCCATGAGACAGGGTCTCACCCTGTAACCCAAGCTGGACTTCAGTGGTGTAATCTTGGCCCACTGCAACCTCCTGAGTAACTGGGACTACAGGCACACACCACCATTCCTGGCTAATTATTTGAATTTTTTTTGGTAGAGATGAGGTTTCATCATGTTGCCCAATCTGGTCTGAAATTCCTGAGCTCAAGGGATCAGCCCACCCTGGCCTCCCAAACTGCTGGGATTACAGGTGCCTGTTTGTTTACAGAGAGGACAGCTCATTCCAGAAGGTGCCCTCTAGACTTGGAATAAACCTTACAAAGAACACCCAGGTTTGAAAAGCTTTTTCTATCTTCCCATTACCCGATTATTCAAGGGAGGAAAGAATGGCCCATTCTAGGAATTTGTTCTTCTTCTCATTTCTTTATGAATTGCATTCTGCTTTTGTTGAATGCAAACGATCTATGGGCTGTTCTCCCTCCTAGACAAGGGTGAATTAGCATGCTAATAACTGCCTCTGTGTTATTCCTTCCTTGATAGTGTTTGTTTTGTTTTGATTTTCTGTAAAACTTATCTCACTGGAGACAAATCTCTGGAACCATAGGATCCTGCACCTGACCATGCTTCTTTTTTTTTTTTTTTTTTTTTTGAAGGTCTACGCTCTGTAAGCCCAGGCTGGAGAGGGACCCTGAGCTGCTTCCTGTCAAGAGGCTTATCAAATAGGAGGGGAAAGAATGGCCCATTCTAGGAATTTGTTCTTCTTCTCATTTCTTTATGAATTGCATTCTGCTTTTGTTGAATGCAAACGATCTATGGGCTGTTCTCCCTCCTAGACAAGGGTGAATTAGCATGCTAATAACTGCCTCTGTGTTATTCCTTCCTTGATAGTGTTTGTTTTGTTTTGATTTTCTGTAAAACTTATCTCACTGGAGACAAATCTCTGGAACCATAGGATCCTGCACCTGACCATGCTTCTTATGCAGACCTAGATCCTTGGAGTTATTGGCTCCCTTTGCCTTGGTTCTTTCGTGGACTCTCTCCAGCAAAACTGAACTCCGACTTTTAAACCCTAAATCTGGCTCTTGGACATATAGGTCCTTTTGCTTCCCGACTCCTCCTTGACCCAGCCCTGCCTTTCCAACCTCTCGATCTGTGTGTGTGTGCCTGTGTCTGTCTGTCTGTCTCTCATACTCCGGGCTGCCCCCAGTATTGACCACTTTCTTCTCCTCCTCTTCAATGTTCAGGGTTCACCTTCCTCTCTGCCTACAGAGTCCCCAGGCTGAGGGGGTGTCCCCTTACAGAGAGGGCAGCTCATTCCAGAAGGTGCCCTCTAGACTTGGAATAAACCTTACAAAGAACACCCAGGTTTGAAAAGCTTTTTCTATCTTCCCATTACCCGAATTATTCAAAGGACTAAAAGTGGGAAGTCCAGTAGAATTCTTGATGTCTCTCAGAAACCTGCATTGGAATGCATTCATCGAGCACATATTGGGTGCTCACTAGGTGTGAAGCCTTGCTCTAGGTGAGTAGCTGCATGGTGAGCAAATCCTGCCCTAGGGAGCCCACATCTAGAGCCCTCAAGAAGAGACTGGGCAGTGGGAACACAACCGGCTTGTGTCCTCCCCACGAGCGTTTCCCCGTTCGGGCACAGGGAACACGAGCAGTGAGCATGACAAATGAAACACAGTGAAGGATGGGGAAGTGGGTGACTTCAGACCAAGAGGCTACTGTGGTCATGTGCAGTGGGGCCGCTTCCGATAGGGGAAGCTCAGGTGGGAGTGTGGGCTGGGGAGAATGTCGTGGATCTGGCATTCCTGCATCTTGCCCCCACTCACCGCGGCCTGGTGTCAACCTTCGGAGGCGATGCCAACCAGACGACTTCTGGCCTCCGTGTCACCACGCCCTCAGGCGTCTAGAACCTGTGCAATGGCACAAAGAAGTGAGGATGCGCAGCCTGGGGATGGGGACATTTAATAACAGACAGGTGTCTGAGGCAGATGTCATCAGACTTCCAGGAGCCACTTGCCTCTTTGTGGAGCAATCAGGGCAATCATCGGCAAATAACTAAAGACTACTCATCCTCTTCCACGCAGAGGCGTAGTTAACCTTGTAACTATTCTTTTCTGACCTTCATTCTTCCACGTCCAGATATATGGGATCTTTGTTGCCCATCTGCTTCAAGTTAGATGATGAAAATCCTGCCTGAAGGCTTAAGGGTTTGTTAGAAAAATAAATGTTGTTCGCAAAAGGCGCATTTTAGGCAAAAGCTCAGCTCTGGAGCTCCAGAACCTACCTACCCCAAACCCAATATACACCTCCTTTCTCTCCCTCCCTCCTCGCCGCACCGGCCTTCGCTGATTCTTCAGGCTGCACGTCTCTGAGAAGATGACAGTCCCTAGCAGAAGAACAAGAGAACCTTGGACTCTTCTATCCATGAAGCTGTAGACGTGAGCAAATAGCCTCATTCCGTGGCCGTGTGACTCTGAAGTCACTCAGGTTTTCTGTGCCTCCATTTCCATATTGTAAAATGGGCCCAATAGGAATGCGTTTCCGAATGGGTTGTTCCAAGTTTAAATAAGACACGGCGGTAAAACACTGAACCCACGCCCTGATGCACAGTAAATGCTCCAAGAGCATTAGCCATTATTACCATCATTATCATTGGTGGCCTCATCGCGGCTCATTATCATTATCTACATCCATCTTTGAAATCATTGCATATCCTTTTAGGGTCTGGAAGGATCACAACATATGACATTTCCCAACTGATGAACATTTATTATTACAAATATTGCTGCTGGGAACATCTTTCTGCATTTTAATCATCACCTGTGTGTTTCACTATCAAATCTTCGCACACAATTTGGGGATGTTGCAAAACGCATTCCCCGACCCGGGCCGCAGCAGTGAAAGCGCGGAATCCCAGCCACTAGACCACCAGCGAAGCCGACAGACGCAGCAATCTCCTTGTCAGAGGAAAAAAGAGAAGGTAAAGATTAACTTTCTAAGAGGAGGAGAGCCCCACTGAAAGTGGCTCTCTGTGACCCAAGCGGGCTGCGGGACTGCAGGGCTCCAAGCCGTCACTGCCCAGCTGCTCAACACCTCTCACCTCTGCCAGCCTGGCCGCTGCTTTGGGCTGTACTGGGGACAGGCCACAAGGAAACTGAGAGGTGTTCCATTCTAGCCTAGCTGTAGCAAGGTGTGAGGCAGAGCCAGGCACTTGCTCTCTTTCCGAGCCTCCATTTCCTTGCCACCAAAGTGCAGACGTGACTCAGAGGGTGATGAGCCGAGTCCTTCTGGTTCCTGATCTCTGAACTGGCTCAAGGGGCTCTACCGATAAAGACAGGTGTAGGGGTCCCGTTTCGCCCCCCAACTAGCTCAATTAGTAGAGCATGAAACTCTGAATGGATGGGTCTTTGGCTCGAGCTCCAGGTGCAGATTTAGGTTCATTTTCTTTTGTTCCGCCACACACAATTCGACGGGTTCCATAACTGGAGCTCCAAAAAAAAAAAAAAAAAAAAAAAAAAAAAAAAAAAAAAAAAAAAAAAAAAAAAAAAAAAAAAAAAAAAAAAAAAAAAAAAAAAAAAAAAAAAAAAAAAAAAAAAAAAAAAAAAAAAAAAAA
This sequence comes from Hoolock leuconedys, assembly GCA_023748175.1. NCBI lineage: Eukaryota > Metazoa > Chordata > Mammalia > Primates > Hylobatidae > Hoolock > Hoolock leuconedys. The sequence continues at coordinate 67,960 of JAKGGE010001026.1, read as the reverse complement.
AAAAAAAAAAAAAAAAAAAAAAAAAAAAAAAAAAAAAAAAAAAAAAAAAAAAAAAAAAAAAAAAAAAAAAAAAAAAAAAAAAAAAAAAAAAAAAAAAAAAAAAAAAAAAAAAAAAAAAAAAAAAAAAAAAAAAAAAAAAAAAAAAAAAAAAAAAAAAAAAAAAAAAAAAAAAAAAAAAAAAAAAAAAAAAAAAAAAAAAAAAAAAAAAAAAAAAAAAAAAAAAAAAAAAAAAAAAAAAAAAAAAAAAAAAAAAAAAAAAAAAAAAAAAAAAAAAAAAAAAAAAAACAAAAAAATAAAATTTAAAAAAAAAAAATAATAAAAAAAAAAAAAAAAAAAAAAAAAAAAAAAAAAAAGAAAAGGTCATTATGAAAGCCACCTTTCCTGTGGCGAGGCGAACCTGCTGACCCTACTCTAGCTAAACGACCCGAGCACCGCCCCTTGGGGACATACCCACGAAAATCTTAGGCGCCGCCTTGGGCAACTGCGTATTGCTGCCTATGACAGATAAAATTCGACTGCATCTCGACATTCCCGCGGCCCCAGGAAAGTGCTAGCAAAAGGCCCCAGGAAGCACCTGCGATCCCTCAGGTAAGAAGACTGCGGATCGCAATAGGCCCGGGCTGAGGGTTCCCCGCTTGCTCCCGAAATGAAGACCCTGGAGACCCATAACCGGGCTACAGGATCCCGATTCTTTCCGCGCGGTATCCAGTTCCAGAACTAAGCGCCCGTGTGCAGGATTCGCCTGGCTGACACTCTCCGGCTCCCAGAAGCTGCAGCAGCCGGCGGGTTTTGAGCTTCCGAGTCCCGGGTGCGCAGGAATGTGGACGCCGCCCCTCCAGGGCTGCCAAGCCAAGAGGCCCCAAGCCAAGGGGCCTCATCCGCGCGCTCTTTCCTCGAGGGCGCTCCACTCAGGGTGTCAACAGAGGTAGGTCAGGTGAGAAACCTGGATTTCTACACACACCTGTCTACAATGAGATGGCGCCACTCCCCTTCCCCTGCAGAAGCAGACTTAGAAAAAGGTAGTTAAAACAGAAGGTTTCAATAAAATCGAGAGTCTGATAACGTAATACTCAAAAGTCCAAGTTTCAACTGAAAATCTTGCATCATACCAAGAACCAGGAAAATCTTATGCTGAATGAAAATAGCCGATACACACTGGCAATAAGATGAGAGAGGTGTTGGGATTGTCTGACAAAGATTTTAAAGCAAGCAAGCCTGATGAAAATGGTTTAGTAATTATGAGCACATTTGAAACAAATGGACAAATAGAAAGCCTTAGCAAATAAATACAAGACTTAAAGGAGAACCAAATGGAAGTATTAGAAGTGGAAAAATACAACCACCAAAATAAAAAGTCCAGCACATAGGCTCGACAGCAGAATGGATGGTGCAGAGCAAAGAAATCCATCCACTATAGATGAAAAAATAGAAATTACACAATCTTAACAAGGAAAAAATAGACTGGGTGAGAAAGCAAGCAGAACCTCAGGGACCTACGAAACTACCTCAGAAGGTCTCACTTTCATGTTGTTATTTATGTCTGGAAGGGGAAGGGGAAGAGGACAGGGCTGAAAACATAAAGAAGTAAATGGCTAAAAGCTTCCCCGAGTTGGCAAGAGACATAAACCTACAGGTTCAAGAAGCTGTGAGAACCCCAAATAGGATAAAACCCAAAGAGGTCTATGGCAAGACACATGAAAAAATAAAATGTTAGAAATGAAAGACAAAGAAAATATCTGGAGAGCAACAGAGAAAGGTGACACCTTATCTAGAAAGGAAAAACAATTCTGGGGATGATCGATTTCTCATGAGAAACCACGGAGGCAGAACGATGTTGCCAGGTACTTTTCAAGCCGTGAAAGAAAACAATTGTCAGCCCAGACTCCTCTGTCCAGCAGAAACATCTTTCAGGGATTAAGGGGAAGATCAAAACAGTTTCAGATTAAGAAAAGCTAAGGGAATCTCTGACCAGCAGTTCTACCTTAAAAGAAAGGCTAAAGGGACTTCTCTAGACAGAAAGGAAATGATTAAAGAAGGAACCTTGGGATGTCAGAAAGAAAATTTAAAAAAAAAAAAACACAAAAAAAAACAGTAAGCAAAATAGGCCTTCCTTCTTCTCTTGAGTTTTCTAAACTATGATTCACGGCTTCAGAAAAGAAAATTTAAAAAAAAGAAAGGCTAAAGGGACTTCTCTAGACAGAAAGGAAATGATTAAAGAAGGAACCTTGGGATGTCAGAAAGAAAATTTAAAAAAAAAAAAACACAAAAAAAAACAGTAAGCAAAATAGGCCTTCCTTCTTCTCTTGAGTTTTCTAAACTATGATTCACGGCTTCAGAAAGAAATCTTACCATCATTCGATGTGGTTCTAACTCTCTGCAGAAAAAAAAAAAAAAATTCTTTGAAACAATCATAAACCGGGAGGGTAAAGAGACCTATAAGGGAGGTAATTCGTCTGTCATTCATCAAACTGTTACAACAATGACACCAGTATACTGTGTGGTAAGATAGAGATGCACAGACATATGAATGTCTGGAAAAACCAAGAGGGCTATGCAAACAGATATACTCAAAAACACTATGGGTAAGGCAAAACACCATTCTCAAAGATGCTCAAGTCACCACAGGAAGGTAAGAAAAATAAAGCATATCCAGAAAACAACACCAGAGAGAACAAACACAAAAGGAAAAATATAATGGCAGACTTAAGCCCTACCATATCAATCATCATATTAAATATCAATGGCCTAAATACACCAATTACAAGACACAGATTGGCAGAGTAGGTTAATGGACATGACACAACTACATCCTGGCTACAAACAGACGACCTTCAAATATGATGATACAGGCAAGTTGAAATCAAAAGGATGGGAAAAGATGTATCATGCAAACCTTAGACAAAGGAAAGCAAGACTGGTTATATTAATGTCAGATATAGTATATTTCAGAATAAAAAAACTAATCAGAGACAGAGAGGGACAATATATAATGAGGAAACAACCAATCCACCAACTCCTACCCTGACAAAAGTCATAAATGTCTATGCAACAACTGAAAGCACTGAAAAGTGAACTAGACAAATCCACAAATATAGCTATACGCTTCAATGTCCCCCTTTCTCAACAATTTATACAACGACCAGACAGAAAATCAACAAGAATATAGAAGAACCCAACAGCACGATCAACCAGCGGGACTTCAATTGACAATTTTAGAACACCCAACCACACCAGAATACACATTGTTATGGGATGCATTGTGCCCAGCCCCCCCAAGTTCATATGTTAAAATCAGAATATTCGTAGCAACTAGTGATACACTAATTAAAATCACAATGAGAAATTGCTACATACCTATCAGAATGGCCAAAAGAAAAGCGTAACCACATCAAGTGCTGTCAAGGATTCAGAGAAAGCTGGATCACTCATACATTGCTGGTGGAAATGTAAAAGGTTACAGCCCACTCTGGAGAATATCTGTATAGTTTTTACTTTTAAAACTATATGTGCAACTACCATACCACCTAAGAACTGTATTCCCTGCATTTATCACAGAGGAATAGAATCTTATGTTCACACAGAATCCATGTACTTAAAGTTTATAGCAGCCTTGTTTTTAATAGCCAAAATTGGGGAAAAAATGTATAGATGACTTTCATGAGTTGAATGATTAAACAAATTGTGCTATATATCCATAGCATTGAATAGTCCTCAATAATTATTTTAAAAAACAACAAACTATTGATACCCACAATAACCTGGATGAATCTCCACAGAATTATGCTGAGCGGACAAAGGGTAATCCCAAAGGTGACATGTAGGATTCCACTTACATAACATTCTTGAAATGAATAAATTATAGGAATGGGGAATAGATTAGTAGTTGCCAGGGGTTAAGGAGGGAAGGGGGAGCAGCACTGAAGAGACAGGTTCATAAAAAGGCTATAAAAAGGCAACATGATGAATCCCAGTGTTGATGGAAATGTTCTGTACCTTGCTTGTATCAATGTCAATCTCCTGGTACTGTGGCATTTGCAATACATTTGCAGTATTTCCAAAAATTACCATTTTGGAAACATTATCAAGATGTTACCATTGGAGGAAACCGAGTAAAGGGTACAAGGGACCTCTCTTTTTCTCTCTGAGTTCTTCAGATTGTATGTGATTAAAACATAAAAATTAACTTAAAAATACCTAAGTATATTTCTCCTTAACTGATCATGCCTTTGCTTAAAAACATCAAGGCAACAGTATTTTTCCCAACACCCTTTATTTTCTTGAAGACAGTTTTAACAAAAGCTGTTCTTAGGGCTTTTCCTAGAAGTTTAAAACTTCTAGTAATCCTTACTGTTCTTCTTTGAGAACCCTCCAGGATTTTGTTTTATTTATTTATTTTACACCTTTCAAAAGAATAAAGACAAAAACTGGCAACTGGCATATAATACTATATTAGTCTTAGTTCTCCAAAGAAAGAAATGAGCACGATACACACACACACACACACACACACGCACACACACGCACACAGAAGCAGAGAAGCCCAAGTCCTACTGTGAGTAAGCTCTAGACCTAGGAGAGTCAAATATAGTTCAAGACCAAGTCCAAGGCTTAAGGAAGAAGACTGATGTCCCAGCTCAAAGACAGTGGAGCAGAAAAACTTCTTTCTTAACCCTTCATCCTATTCAAGCCATCCATGGGTTGGATGAGGCCCACTCACACCCAGGAGGGCAATCTGCTTCACTCAGTTTACTGATTCAAATGTCAATCTCTTCCAGAAACATCCTCAGAGACATAGTGAGAAATCGTGTCTAACCAAATATCTGGGCACCCTCTGGCCCAGTAAAATTGCCACAAAAATTAACCTTCACAAAAACTCTCAATAGAAGTGACTAATAAATGTAGCATCATGTCCTGCCTGTTTATCCCATGACAATTAATATATTCCAGCATAACATTGGCTTCTGTTCCCTTACTGCAGCAACACATAGGAGTTTCATTTAAAGTGAGGATAATTTTTACCTTGTGAAGTCTCTCCCTACCCGTACATACCATTGCCACTTGCGGATTGTCATTTTGCCATGGCTTTCTTATACAAAATATCAATAGGCTGCATACTTTGACAATGTAAGTTTGAATTTCATCCTGGCTGCGTAAGTCACTTTCCATTTTGACAAAGCCTAGATACATTTTTATCTCCCGAATATTGGTAATGCATACCTATTGTGGGGCCCACTCTCAATCTCATGGTTTTCTTTGTTTTCATTTAGATCTCAATAGATATGCCTAGGCTGCTGGAATGTCACTGAAAATGGCCCGTGGCCTTGTCCATCTATCAGAGTCCAGTAAAATCTTGACCATGGAATAGGGGAGTGGAAAATGAGAACCACCAAACTCAGCACACAAAGACTCAGTTTAAACCTCTGTGCTAAGAGATGATCAGACTCTATCATGACTTCTAATAGCATAAGACCATATCCCGTGGATGACCCTAGGCTCCCACGGCAATGCCTGCCTAAGAAAGCTCAAGGCTGCCAGGGGAACTTACTTTAGTTCTAGCCAATACCTGCTGCTGATGGTAGGTTCTTTCTTATAGCACTTACTAAGAAGGGAATCCTTCCTCCATCCCTTTGAGATATGCGTGTATCTCCTAGGGACTCCAGCGTGTCTTTCCCCAGGATCTGAAAGCCATTCCTTTGAGGTATAGTCCTCAGGAAGGACTGAGTCTCTGTCTTCCGGTCTCTGTGGGAGGTTAGAATCCTAACGTCTAATATTGCCAGCTGGCAGACACAGCTGTCTTGATGAGGCAGAAGCTTACAATGACCAATCTTTTGTAATGTTCCACTTGTGCTGTGCCCTCTCCCCTGCCTCACTCTCTGATTAGAATGCCATCACCTCTGCACAAATGCGATGGAGCTCAGCCCCTTCCTCCACGATCAGTAGTTACTGAATAAAATCTGCTTTCACAGCTTTGACTAATGTCTGACTTTATCTTTGACAAAATAAGTGTGAGCAATTTTTTTTAGCGGCACAGCAGCTGCAAAGAGAGGCACAGACGTGGTGGGAGAGGGAGGAATCATCTGACCCTTCTCCTTTCATAGGCATCTATTCCTGCCTGGTGTTTATGAGCCTGAGACTTGGCTGGGCTGCCCTGGTGTATCACTCCATGGCTCTGCGGCAGGACTTGAATAGGCTGGTGGTGACACTTGGTGTGACCACAGCCACCTTCAAAGATGCCATTAAGGGTTCACTATAAAAGGAAAGGAAACAGAAAAACTGATTTTGAAAGTTGTTGCCTCTCCTGCTTCCTCATACAGAGTGTGTATGATATTGCTGTGTGATGTTAGTTGGACTGCAATTTAGCACAACAGCTGTTCTAATAATTGGCAGTTTCTCATCGAGTTAAGCCTACCTGAAAAGGAAGCACACTTACTTTTATTGATTACCCCCATTAAATGAACAATACATCCAACAAGGGTTCTACCAAAAATGTTCTTCTTAACCTCATTTTTATGCTAAGGAAAAACTGGGAATAACACAAATCTTCATCAACAGAAGGATTTAATACTGACGGTTATATAGTCATAAAACGATCCCAGAAGTTCACTCGATAACATCAAAACCAGAAATCCACACTGATGCCACTGACGGCAGAAAATCATGATACAAAAATGAGAGAGACGAGAGAGAAAAAATGTACTATAGCCATAGTAGTGGGTAAAAGCCAAAGAGCTCAGTTTCTACTCATGATATTCAGTAGAAGAACCGAAGGAACATGAGCCAATACCTCTAAGGGTCCAGGTCTGCACAAGGTGCCTGTTGAGTGCAGGGTTCTGTGGTTCCAGTGATGTATCGCAAATGGGCTAATTTTTATGGACATAGCCACTGCAGAAATCTATCAAAGAATAATAAAGGGATAGCTATTGGCATGTTAATTTACCATTGTATAGGAGGGAGAACGGGCATTACATCGGTTTGGTCAAACAAAAGCAAAACCAAGGTTTATGAAGAAAAGAGGAAAGGGGAGAAGAAAAAATTATCTGGGACCTTTGTGATTTTGCTGCCCTTGTATAAGCGACTTGACAGAAAGCTGACAAAGAGGTCACTGTGGCCCATCTTCTCCGGACCCACGTGACTTGGTCACCACAGAAAACAATTACAGATGTTGGAGGACTTTAAAACATCCTAGAAGTTTAGCAGCTCATCCCATGCCACAGAGTATCTGTGTGTAATGTCCACCATTTCCTTTGGTTGTACACCCCCTCAGTTACAGGAGGACACCTCTCCTCTCAGTGGAATATCATACATCGATGTGTAGGAAGTTTGTTGTGCCGGCAAGTAAATGACAAAAGGGACATTGATGGAATTGGGAAACAAATGGGAGTATGATTTGCTACTGCTCCCACGGAAGATAAATTTGTGGAATGTACTAAATTAGAAGCATTCAATAAATGCTGTAATGTAAAAATGGCACATCCTCTTCTCTACACTATAGAAAAATCTGCACGAGTGTCCAAAGATATGTGTACAAGAATAGTGGAGATTGCAGCATCATTTGTAATCCTAAAGCCATGAAACCCATCTCATTTCAAAAACATCTTGAAAAGGGTTAAATCACGCACAAACAGAGGAAGAAACGCTGTTTTCACAAACAATGGCGAGGATCACCATGAGGATGACTGAGTCCACTGGTCACATTATTGATAGAGGAATTACTAAACCCAGGCACATCCTGGGGATAGGATACTACTGTAATAGGTCTCCTATTATTAAACATGAAAAGCTCAGGCACTTTACTCCCCCAAGCCTTCCATGGGAGCAAAGAACATTTTTATCACACCAGAAGTGAGTTCCTGTCTAAGGTCTCTGGGATTCTTGAGATTGACAGGTACAAGGCACCATGGCCCTTGCCAAGCCTCAGACCTAAGAAGATGGGGAAGAGGATATGTGTGTCTCCTGATTAGGCTGGAGTTGATTGTATATCAACAGAAACCGGTTAAAACAACAAAGCGAGGCGTCCCTGGTTGGGTTCGGACCACCAGCCTTTCTGTTAACAGCCAAACGCACTAACTGATTGCGCCACGGAGACCACTACTACTGATTCTACCGGGCGCTACATGCAGGGCACACTCACCAAACTCTCCCCATCCCTTTTGTCCTGAGGGCCTGCCCCTCAGGAGGGAAAACCGGAGAGATTAGAGCGGTGAGTCACGCTGATCACGTTGCACACCCGCCCGTTGGGAGATTCTGGAGCCAGAAGGACGGTCGAATGACCTTCGCCCGCCCTGGCCCCTTGCCTGCTTCAGAAACCCCCGGAAACGCCCCAGTCTGCGACCCGGACCCGAGCCGCCTGGGCGCCCATGGGAAGCTGAATGCCCGATGGGCTCCCAGGATGGCTCTTCCCGTTCTTTGAGCCGCCTTCACCCCGTGAGGGAGCCTGTGCCCACCCTGCTCAGTCGCTTTAGGGGCCTCTGCAGAGCTTCCGCTGCCATCTTCGGATCCTGTGTCCGCAGGGGGGATCCACCAGGGCAAGGATCGTGGTGAGAGTTCTTCGTGGTCCCCTCGCGGGGAGCTGGGTCTGCCACTCACCAGGGCGCAGGACTAAGACTCGTCGAGTGAATCCATTGTCGCCTTTAACTTTTAGTCCTTTGAAGAGTCCTGAGAATGTAAATCATGAACTATTTCTCTGTGGGGAAGTTTTGTTTTGTTTTGCGACAGGGTCTCACTTGGTCGCCCAGGCTGGAGTGCAGTGGTGCAAACAAGGCTCACTGCAGCCTCGACCTCCCGGGGCCAAGTGATCTTTTGCCTCAGCCCCAAGTAGCTGAGAAGACAGGCGCGCGCCACCACGCCCGGCTAATTTTTGTATTTTTTGTAGAGACAGGATTTCGACATGTTGCCGAGGCTCGTCACGAAGGGGAAGTAGGTTCTTTTTAAAAAGCATTTATTCCGATTGCTTTATCGGGCATCTGTGGGGCGCGCAAGTGGCGAGGCCTCCAGTGACCTCTCTTGCCACTCTTAGGCAGGGAGCTGTGGGGACTCAGCTGCGCTGTTTTTGGGTGCCTGTCTTGCGCAGGAGGCCGGAGCCGGGCAAGGGGTGAATCCAACAGGGAATTGGGAGGAGGAGGGCAAGGAAGTCTGTAGAGGCGTGGACCAGGGAGACGAAACTTTCCAGTAGCTTTGTGCAGCGGTAAGGAGTACACAAGGGAGAGATGAGAAGTGTTTTTTTATTGTAGCAGAATGGGGAAGAAAGGGAGGAAAAACGGAGAGACACCAAGAACGAATGAAATCTACGCGCACCCTTAGGTCTCCAAAATGGAAGCAGGCCTGCATTAAGTTTAAAGAAAAGAGCCCCGAAGGCGCGCTTCAGCTCCTGTGGCTTGCGGTGATCGTATTGTTGTTAGTACTCTGCGCTGTGGCCACAGCAGCCTTGGCTCGAATCCGAGTCATGACCACATCCATTCTAGGGTGTAGTGCTTTTCTTTCCCTTTTGCCTCCAATCTCAGCCTAGGCTGCGCCGCTGACCTGCGGCTAGAGAGGTCACAACTTTCCCGTGGCTTAGGAACTCCCGGTAGTGTTGAGAATAGAAGGAACCCCTTCCCTGCACGCCTAGGGGCCCAGTACATTTTGACAAAAGAAACCATCTCCTAGATCAAGTTACAGGACATTTTCAACAGACCAAAAAGTCGTGAGAGCCCCTTTTCAGTCAATCTTCACCCCATCCCCACTTAGGCAATCACTATTTGATTTCTATCTCTGTGGTATGCTTTTGCTTCTTGTAGAAATCATGTAAAGGACTACACTGATTTTGCCTGTGTTTTTCTTTTTTTAAATACAACAATTGTTATGAGACGCTTCCATTTTATGGCATGTATCTCAGCTCTTTGCTGTTATTAATGAGTGTTATTCCAACATGTGAGTATACTACAGTTGATGGACAACTGCGATATTTCTAGTTTGGGCTATTGTGAATAAGGTGTTTACAAATATTCTACAATGGGTCTTTTTATGGTACTGTGCCTTCAATTCTGTTGAGCATGAACCGAGCAATGGAATGGCTGGGTCATGAAGTAGGTGTATTTTTAACTGTATTAGAAACTATCAGACAGTATTTTAGAATGATGGCACTATTGTATTCTCTTTTATTTTATTTTATTTTTTGCTACCAATAAATGACTGAATAATAATCCACAGAGACCAAAGTGCACCAATCTTAAGTGCATGGCCCAGTACATTTTGACAAAAGAAACCATCTCCTAGATCAAGTTACAGGACATTTTCAACAGACCAAAAAGTCGTGAGAGCCCCTTTTCAGTCAATCTTCACCCCATCCCCACTTAGGCAATCACTATTTGATTTCTATCTCTGTGGTATGCTTTTGCTTCTTGTAGAAATCATGTAAAGGACTACACTGATTTTGCCTGTGTTTTTCTTTTTTTAAATACAACAATTGTTATGAGACGCTTCCATTTTATGGCATGTATCTCAGCTCTTTGCTGTTATTAATGAGTGTTATTCCAACATGTGAGTATACTACAGTTGATGGACAACTGCGATATTTCTAGTTTGGGCTATTGTGAATAAGGTGTTTACAAATATTCTACAATGGGTCTTTTTATGGTACTGTGCCTTCAATTCTGTTGAGCATGAACCGAAAGCAATGGAATGGCTGGGTCATGAAGTAGGTGTATTTTTAACTGTATTAGAAACTATCAGACAGTATTTTAGAATGATGGCACTATTGTATTCTCTTTTATTTTATTTTATTTTTTGCTACCAATAAATGACTGAATAATAATCCACAGAGACCAAAGTGCACCAATCTTAAGTGCATGGCCCAGTACATTTTGACAAAAGAAACCATCTCCTAGATCAAGTTACAGGACATTTTCAACAGACCAAAAAGTCGTGAGAGCCCCTTTTCAGTCAATCTTCACCCCATCCCCACTTAGGCAATCACTATTTGATTTCTATCTCTGTGGTATGCTTTTGCTTCTTGTAGAAATCATGTAAAGGACTACACTGATTTTGCCTGTGTTTTTCTTTTTTTAAATACAACAATTGTTATGAGACGCTTCCATTTTATGGCATGTATCTCAGCTCTTTGCTGTTATTAATGAGTGTTATTCCAACATGTGAGTATACTACAGTTGATGGACAACTGCGATATTTCTAGTTTGGGCTATTGTGAATAAGGTGTTTACAAATATTCTACAATGGGTCTTTTTATGGTACTGTGCCTTCAATTCTGTTGAGCATGAACCGAGCAATGGAATGGCTGGGTCATGAAGTAGGTGTATTTTTAACTGTATTAGAAACTATCAGACAGTATTTTAGAATGATGGCACTATTGTATTCTCTTTTATTTTATTTTATTTTTTGCTACCAATAAATGACTGAATAATAATCCACAGAGACCAAAGTGCACCAATCTTAAGTGCATGGCCCAGTACATTTTGACAAAAGAAACCATCTCCTAGATCAAGTTACAGGACATTTTCAACAGACCAAAAAGTCGTGAGAGCCCCTTTTCAGTCAATCTTCACCCCATCCCCACTTAGGCAATCACTATTTGATTTCTATCTCTGTGGTATGCTTTTGCTTCTTGTAGAAATCATGTAAAGGACTACACTGATTTTGCCTGTGTTTTTCTTTTTTTAAATACAACAATTGTTATGAGACGCTTCCATTTTATGGCATGTATCTCAGCTCTTTGCTGTTATTAATGAGTGTTATTCCAACATGTGAGTATACTACAGTTGATGGACAACTGCGATATTTCTAGTTTGGGCTATTGTGAATAAGGTGTTTACAAATATTCTACAATGGGTCTTTTTATGGTACTGTGCCTTCAATTCTGTTGAGCATGAACCGAGCAATGGAATGGCTGGGTCATGAAGTAGGTGTATTTTTAACTGTATTAGAAACTATCAGACAGTATTTTAGAATGATGGCACTATTGTATTCTCTTTTATTTTATTTTGCTTTATTTTATTTTATTTTATTTTATTTATTTTATTTTATTTTATTTTATTTTATTTTATTTTATTTTTGAGACAGTCTCACTTTGTCACCCAGGCTGGAGTGCAATTGTACGATCTCTGCTCACTACAACCTCTGCCTCCCGGGTTCAAGCAATTCTCCTACTTCAACCTCAACCTCCCAAGTAACTGGGATTACAGGTGCCCATCACCACGCCCAGCTAATTTTTGTATTTTTTAGTAGAGATGGGGTTGCACCACATTGGCCAGGCTGATCTCAAACTCCTGACCTCAAGTGATCCACCTAGCTCGGCCTCCCAAAGTGCTGGGATTACAGGCATGAGTCACCACTCCCACCCATACTATTGTATTCTCTTGCCAGCAACAAGAGTTACAGTTGCTCTGCGTTTTTATAAGCTAGTGGTTTCCCCTGTCTCTTAAATGTTACCCATTCTGATGGGTGTATAATGGTATATCATGGCATTTTAAATTTGTGTTTCCTGAATGAGTAATGATGCCAAGAATTCTTTCTTATGCCATTTGGCCATTAAGAAATTCTCTTTGGTAAACAAACACTGTTCAAGTGTTTTGCCCATTTTACATTGGCTTGACTCTTTTCTTCCTCCCCACATTTATACACAAACTTTTCTATTTGAATAGAAAAGTTGAGAAGATAGTACACAGAATGGAGTAAAGAGGATGGAATGGGTTTTTGGAAACCAATTCACACTTTAAAGTTGTTTTAACATCCTCCATCCCTAAAGATCAGTGTATGTTTTCCAAAGATATACCCTTATTGTTATGCAGAGAAAGTGTGAGATAAAAGAGCATATACTAAACTCTTCAGAAAGTGTTTCTGGAAGTGCACAGGGAAATGGGAGTGGGATAAACAGAGAAAAGAAGGAAAGACAGTAAGGGCCTTGCTGAGAGCAGCCACCATAATGTGTCCTGAGCTAAGGTACATGATTACCTTCTCCCTGTGCACCTGAGATCTAAGAAAATATATTAACTAATCAGGGACATGGAATTTCAAAAACACTACAGGAAAACAGAAAATTCACCCGGACAGACCAGTCTAGTTAAGAAAGGCAGGAAGAGATTTTATAAACAAAGCAAAAATGCAGAAATCATATAATGAGGTGGTGGGAATGAGACTAACTATGTTGTCATCTCCAGTATAATACTAATTGCTGCGAATTACAATGCATTTAAGTCTCTCAGATGGGATAGAAAAGGAAATGCCAGCTCTAATGGTTTAACGGGCAGAAAAGGGTTAAATATTCAAAGAAGTGCACATTATTTTATATATATAATTTTTTTTTTTTTTTTTTTGAGACGCAGTCTAGCTCTGTCACCAGGCTGGAGTGCAATTGTAATGATCTCTGCTCACTACAACCTCTGCCTCCCGGGTTCAAGCAATTCTCCTACTTCAACCTCAACCTCCCAAGTAACTGGGATTACAGGCATGAGTCACCACTCCCACCCATACTATTGTATTCTCTTGCCAGCAACAAGAGTTACAGTTGCTCTCATGCTTTTATAAGCTAGTGGTTTCCCCTGTCTCTTAAATGTTACCCATTCTGATGGGTGTATAATGGTATATCATGGCATTTTAAATTTGTGTTTCCTGAATGAGTAATGATGCCAAGAATTCTTTCTTATGCCATTTGGCCATTAAGAAATTCTCTTTGGTAAACAAACACTGTTCAAGTGTTTTGCCCATTTTACATTGGCTTGACTCTTTTCTTCCTCCCCACATTTATACACAAACTTTTCTATTTGAATAGAAAAGTTGAGAAGATAGTACACAGAATGGAGTAAAGAGGATGGAATGGGTTTTTGGAAACCAATTCACACTTTAAAGTTGTTTTAACATCCTCCATCCCTAAAGATCAGTGTATGTTTTCCAAAGATATACCCTTATTGTTATGCAGAGAAAGTGTGAGATAAAAGAGCATATACTAAACTCTTCAGAAAGTGTTTCTGGAAGTGCACAGGGAAATGGGAGTGGGATAAACAGAGAAAAGAAGGAAAGACAGTAAGGGCCTTGCTGAGAGCAGCCACCATAATGTGTCCTGAGCTAAGGTACATGATTACCTTCTCCCTGTGCACCTGAGATCTAAGAAAATATATTAACTAATCAGGGACATGGAATTTCAAAAACACTACAGGAAAACAGAAAATTCACCCGGACAGACCAGTCTAGTTAAGAAAGGCAGGAAGAGATTTTATAAACAAAGCAAAAATGCAGAAATCATATAATGAGGTGGTGGGAATGAGACTAACTATGTTGTCATCTCCAGTATAATACTAATTGCTGCGAATTACAATGCATTTAAGTCTCTCAGATGGGATAGAAAAGGAAATGCCAGCTCTAATGGTTTAACGGGCAGAAAAGGGTTAAATATTCAAAGCAGTGCACATTATCTTTAGCAAGCTAACGCAGAAACAGGAAACCAAACACTGAAGTTTTTATCGTTTCTTAAAGGCCAAGTGTGAACTATTGTGACAGCTTAGTCTGAGAGTTCCAGATACATAGCATGTTTTTTGCCCATTCGCTGGGTCTTTCCTCTCACGTCCTAAGTGCTGAAAAGACACATGTGGCAGGGAAAGAGAATTTCTTGAGCTTGCCACAGTGGTGGAGGCATATAGGTCATGATTGGCCACCACCAGAGTACAGGCACAATACCTGGTCACTTCTCTCACATGAAACAAAAGGCATCTACCACTGATGTTGGAGCAAGGAACCCTTCCAACCCTTGGCCCCAGGTATAGCCAGCTGCTGAGGTAGAGTTAGACACAAAAGCTGTCTATACTGGACAAGGGAAGGAGACTCGCTCTTGCCCAAGACTTCCCATCATTGAAAGGTAGTGTTCCACTACCCCGAGGGGATGTCACAGGAACACTAGGATTCAGGGACCCATGGCCTGAGGTTTGGTACACATTCAATGCAATCAGTCATCTGAGTTGGTTTCAATCAATCATTTGAGTTGGTTGCAGAGCCTTTCCTTTAATGAGGAAAAACTGTGATGTGGGTACAAAGTTCCAACATCCAGAAAGATTGGCCTTGTCCTTCAGGATATTATATTGATTGGATTTCTCTCAACCTCCTTTAGTTGTGTTTAGCATTATTAAAATTAAGTGACATTCACTTGGATGAAGTGGTAATGAAAACAAGCTGTGAGAATTTCTAGTGATTTTTGATCCCAAGCCTTGTATCACTGTTGGGCCTTCATGTGTGTACTTGAAAACAAAACATGTACAATTGCTGCACTGGTTTGAAGATTTTAATGGTGAAAGCAACCTAATCAGTGATCAGTACCATATCGAGAAACCAATCTCGGAAATATGTGATTATGCTCTTTTAAAATAGCTGAAAAGAAGGCCGGGTGTGGTGGCTTATTCCTATAATTTCAGCACTTTGGGAGGCCGAGCCGGGCAGATCACTGAAGGCCAGGAGTTCAAGGCCAGAAGCCTGGCCAACATGGCGAAACCCTGTCTTTACTAAAAATACAAAAATCAGCTGGGCATGGTGGTGCATACCTGTAATTCCAGTTACTCAGGAGGCTGAGGCAGGAGAATCCCTTGAACCCGGGACTCGAAGGCAGAGGTTGCAGTGAGCTGAGATCCTGCCACCGTACCCCAACCTGGGTGACACAGGGAGATTCTGTCTCAAAATAAATAAATAAAATAGCCGAAAAAAATGACTGTGTGTTTATTCTCACTTTGTTCTTGTTTTGTTGTATAGTATTTAAATAAAAGGAGATTATTTATCCTCATACTGAATTTCCAAAACTGATATTTGCATTTAGTATTTTGTTAAATGATGGAGAGAAAATTTAATTGTCTTACTTTGAAAAGTTTGGCATGGGTTCTGTCACATTTTTGATGCTTTCGGTCACAGTTCTGTCATTAGAATGCTGACAATTAGTTACATGCAAGGAGTATCCTAACCACTTTAATACAATGGTTTGAAGTGCTGAAGGAAGGAAGGAAGGAAGGAAGGAAGGAAGGAAGGAAGGAAGGAAGGAAGGAAGGAAGGAAGGAAGGAAGGAAGGAAGGAAGGAAGGAAGGAAGGAAGGAAGGAAGGAAGGAAGGAAGGAAGGAAGGAAGGAAGGAAGGAAGGAAGGAAGGAAGGAAGGAAGGAAGGAAGGAAGGAAGGAAGGAAGGAAGGAAGGAAGGAAGGAAGGAAGGAAGGAAGGAAGGAAGGAAGGAAGGAAGGAAGGAAGGAAGGAAGGAAGGAAGGAAGGAAGGAAGGAAGGAAGGAAGGAAGGAAGGAAGGAAGGAAGGAAGGAAGGAAGGAAGGAAGGAAGGAAGGAAGGAAGGAAGGAAGGAAGGAAGGAAGGAAGGAAGGAAGGAAGGAAGGAAGGAAGGAAGGAAGAAAGAGAATTTCTTGAGCTTGCCACAGTGGTGGAGGCATATAGGTCATGATTGGCCACCACCAGAGTACAGGCACAATACCTGGTCACTTCTCTCACATGAAACAAAAGGCATCTACCACTGATGTTGGAGTTGGAACCCTTGGCCCCAGGTATAGCCAGCTGCTGAGGTAGAGTTAGACACAAAAGCTGTCTATACTGGACAAGGGAAGGAGACTCGCCTGCCCAAGACTTCCCATCATTGAAAGGTAGTGTTCCACTACCCCGAGGGGATGTCACAGGAACACTAGGATTCAGGGACCCATGGCCTGAGGTTTGGTACACATTCAATGCAATCAGTCATCTGAGTTGGTTTCAATCAATCATTTGAGTTGGTTGCAGAGCCTTTCCTTTAATGAGGAAAAACTGTGATGTGGGTACAAAGTTCCAACATCCAGAAAGATTGGCCTTGTCCTTCAGGATATTATATTGATTGGATTTCTCTCAACCTCCTTTAGTTGTGTTTAGCATTATTAAAATTAAGTGACATTCACTTGGATGAAGTGGTAATGAAAACAAGCTGTGAGAATTTCTAGTGATTTTTGATCCCAAGCCTTGTATCACTGTTGGGCCTTCATGTGTGTACTTGAAAACAAAACATGTACAATTGCTGCACTGGTTTGAAGATTTTAATGGTGAAAGCAACCTAATCAGTGATCAGTACCATATCGAGAAACCAATCTCGGAAATATGTGATTATGCTCTTTTAAAATAGCTGAAAAGAAGGCCGGGTGTGGTGGCTTATTCCTATAATTTCAGCACTTTGGGAGGCCGAAATGGCAGATCACTGAAGGCCAGGAGTTCAAGGCCAGAAGCCTGGCCAACATGGCTAAACCCTGTCTTTACTAAAAATACAAAAATCAGCTGGGCATGGTGGTGCATACCTGTAATTCCAGTTACTCAGGAGGCCTTATTACTTTTAAATTATACAACTTTTTTTTGCATAAAATGTTTTATAACTTTTTTTCTTTCACGACTTCCGCAGACAATTTTTCAACATGTCTCAATTTTCTGACTTATTACAAACACTTTTTTCTTTAAACAACCAGTTAATTTATTTCAGGACAAGAATTTACCATATAACATTTTTTTTTGTATAAATTCTGCCTCCCCCTTTTTTTTCCTTTTTTAAAGCGAACTTTCTTTATGTCTTTGGACTAGACTGTCTAAGGCCACAAGATTAGAAGTTACCATCATACATGTTACACTGTTAACTTTTAGCAAATTTCACTTTTGTTGAAAACGTTGTAAGTTTGGGATTTCAATTGTCCTTTGCTATTAATGAGACCTTGTTTAGTCTAAATTAACTTAGAATTGGTATAGATGGCCTCTTTTTCTCTCTGCTGGTCTTTCCTTGCCTCTGCCAGCTGCTTATGCTGCTGTCCTCTTAACTACTGTGGGCGGGGAAAGGGGGTCTAAAACCAGCTGTAACTGTCTACCTACGGAAACTGGTCTCGGTGCCTTGGCTTAGAGGTTACCTTGTGCCATACCTTTGAAACAAGGGACCGGTCCAGGCTTCCTTCTGGTGGCTAACCTACATCTAATGCTGGCCAGTCTATTTCACATGAAGTTCTAAGTTTTCCGGGAGTCATAGTGGCTCCATAGTCTCCATTGAATCCTTTCTTGAAATTTTTTAACATAGTTCCTAGTGGGGTGGGCCTATTTGTGCCTGACCCATGTTTCTTCAAGACAAAACACCACGCTCACACCACACGCCACACACCACAAAACAAAAAACAGGTAAAAAGGGCACACACACACTTCTGCAGTTTACACCAAACCAAAATCAAAGTATCCAGAAATCCAAGCCAGGTCAAAACCAAAACCAAAGTATCACGCAATCTAAGTCAAGTCAAAACAAAACTTCTCAGACACCGAGTTGTAGAAGGAAGGGCTTTATTCAGCTGGGAGCATTGGCAAACTACTGCCTTAAAACCCGAGCTCCGGTCAAACTGATTATAATTAAACATGTGTATAAGGTTATATTAAAATTAGCTTTAACATTTTAATACACCACACAAAGGTAAAATTTGGTTTTCTCTTTTGATCAAAATGTTTGTGTAGTATTAATAATAGATAAAATATTTTTGTTTACTTTCAAAGTAAACTGCAGGGCAAAAGAAGGGAGAGACAGATACACATGGCCTCATGTTGTCTTTGTTAGCTCTTACTGTTTAGAAAACTCAGCCTCTTTTCTAGCAAACGGTGAATATTTTTGTTTTATCATTTTGGCTAAACCATTGACTATTCTAAGGTGACCTGTGATCCTATTTTGTGATGTCAAGTGTCTCAAAACTTTGATATCTGGCAAACTTTCTAAGAGTAAAGTTTCTAAATTCAGCCCTTTGGGCCTCAAATTAACTTTTTGGATACTAGGTTCTTGAGGTCCAAGAGAGCTATATTAGGCTTCTTAGGTTTATTTGTTATATAGAATTATGCACGAAGCATTGTCAAATCTGAGGTGGTGTTTCACTTCCTTTGGGTTCTGTTGACACAGATGTGTTGTTAATGTGCGTTCCAGGATTGCATGAGATTCCTAGAGTTCTGATATGCTGTCAGTAATAATTATGATTATTATGTTAAATTGTTGTGTGCCACAGAAACAACCGAATTCCCTTGTCAACTGTATCTATAACTATGGCTGTCTTAAGGCTTTTGTCATCCACAATTGTTGTTTTGCTTTGATTCTTCTCAAAAAGTGACTTATAATCAGTTACAGTCCAGGCCTTGCTTCTTTGGGGAAGTCCATGAAAAGGACTCTCGGATGCAGGACTCTTCTGATTACTTTGGAGCTCGTGCCATTGAAGTAAAGAGAAATTTTCCAGGTCATTAATAGAAAGACTGATGTGTTCATGGAGATTGCTAGCCCAATGTGACGCAGAGCAGGAGTTGATTGCATGGATCGAACTAATAGAGGACTGAAATAAGTTTTTATGGCCTTTGTTTGTTTCAAACATTGTTGATTCTTCAGAGTCTGGAGAACTTGTTTCCTTTTGAGCTATTTATAGCCTGCAACAATTGAGTAGAATAGTCTTCTAAATAGAATTTGAGGCATATTTTTCTCTCTCTGCCAAATTTCTCCCGAATTTGTAAACTGAATATTCTTAACTCATGACAATGTGTTTGTTTGCATAAGTTCAATAAGATTCTGTTTTCTTTTATAATGGGACACAAGTGGAGGAATTGGTAATTTTCCCAGGGCTTTGCCTGAAATGGCATTGTGAAATATTCCAGCAAAGCCTATTTAGGAGAGCCTATATGAATAAGGATTCTTGCTGCACTTTGTGTGGGTAATCGGGCCAAGTATATGGGACTGAAGCTTCTTTTGCAGGTAGGTTGGTCCTGCTGTGTTTTGTCTTTAGTGGAAGTGGGGGACTGGAGAGAGGAAGATTGTGTTTCAGGACAAACTACAGTATTAGATGAATGTTTGATTCCTGGGTGGCCATGCAGTCACCCATGGTGTGAGCTGCTCAGGATGCCCCTTCTCCACATGACGCAGCCAGAAAGATGGACGACCAGATTCCCCATGATTGAGGAACTGACAAATAGAAAATGGGGACTGAAATCCACCCAAGAGTCCCACAGACAGTGTTTTTGGATAGACATAGAAATGGACCCTTCTGGTCTTAAAGCTTGAAACTTGCATTTGTTTTATCTGAGTTCCTTCCTCAGCAAAGGCCTCTCAGGCCTCTCAAAAAGCATCATAGACCTGAAACTCAGCAGATCACAGCCTCCAGACAATGAGATGCCAGTCCCCTCACTCATCATGAGTGCTTCCTCACCCTTCCCTAGTTCCTCTTTTCCCACCCACAATTACATTTCTTCCTTGCTACATAAACCCCTCACTTTAGTTGATCAGGGAGATTGACTTGAGACTGATCTCCCATCTCCTCAGCTGCAGCACCCAATTAAAGCCTTCTTCCTCAGCAATACTCAATGTCTCAGTGATTGGCTTTCTGAGAGCTGAGCAGCAGGGCCTAGACCGAACTCCTGGGCTTTCAGTAAGAATACATGTACACTTTTAAAGACTGTAATTAATGGGTCATGATATATTGACAAATTGTAATGGTATCAACTTGGCCAATACTGAGAAAATACACTGTGCTTCAATGTCAGGGCCCTGCCTCCTGACCTCGACAGTATATGGCTGATTTTGAGTCATAGTAAGAGAGTATGGCCTGGTTTGAGTGCTTTATAGAAATGTAAACATGGCTGATTGCTTTTATTTTAAATCCAACAAATCTCCATTTCTGGTGAGAAAATTTTGTTAAAACCAACCACCAAACAAACATAGAAGAATATGAATTAAAAAGTAAAGGATTTCCTGCTTCCCAATCTCACTTGATTGCTGTCTTCTGTTATATACTACAGGGAGGAAGGGGGCAAGGTGCCCAGGAAGTCCCATGTCCTGTTTTGACAATCATCTGGCCTCCTTGGGCAAACGGAAAAGAGGGAAAGCATCAAGAAAATAACAGAAATTTTGCAGATATTTCATCTTCGGGCTGGGCGCAGTGGCTCACGCCTGTTATCAGAGCACTTTGGGAGGCCAAGGCGGGCAAATCACTTGAGTTCAAGAGTTCAAGACCAGCCTGGCCAACATGGCGAAACCTCATCTCTACTAAATATGCAAAAATTAGCTGGACATGGTGGCCCACACTTGTAATCCCAGCCACTGGGGATTACAATCACTTGAACCCGACAGATGGAGGTTGCCGCGAGGGGAGATCGCCCACTGCCACTGCACTGCACTCCAGCCTGAACAACAGAAGGAGACTCTGTCTCAATGAAAAGAAAGAAAAAAAGAAAGAAAGAAAGAAAGGAAGGAAGGAAGGAAGGAAGGAAGGAAGGAAGGAAGGAAGGAAGGAAGGAAGGAAGGAAGGAAGGAAGGAATTTCACCTCAAAACAGGACCGAGGCTGTGCGGGTCCTGAAGCCTCTATGACCGAGGCTTCAAGGGCTCTTCTCTGGCCCTAAATCCACAGTGGATTTTGCCTCATTTTCCGAGGTGCACATGAAATGATAGAAGTCGATCAAAGGAGAGGGCAGAGAGAAAGCAAGAGGGATGGCTCCTTCCTGCAGGTCCACCTTCCTCAAGTATTGCTTGTGAGATCAAAAGAAATGCCTTGACATGGGTGGGTGGGAACTATTGCTACTTATTAGGAATCCACACACCTCCAGCAAACTTGCGTTATGAGGTTCCATGGTGTAATGGTGAGCACTCTGGACTCTGATCATGATCGAGGTTCGAGTCAGTGGAACGTGGAGACGATAATAAATATTTTCCCTCCCTAAATGGAATGGGGATTCCGCTGACGTTCAGAGTTTCCTGCTGCGGGCCTCCGTGTCCCTTCTGCTCCCGCTGTCTGAGCCTCGCGATGTCCCCCGCGCTGTTCGTCCCCTCTTCGTCTCCCTCTTGGGTGTTCCGGGTCCCAGAAACTGGGTTATCGCAGTGGCCCTGACCACAGGGAAATTGCCGAATCATCCAGTTGGGATCACCGAGTCTGCAGAGTCCCCTTCCTGGGCGAGCCTCCTGGCCCCGTGCTCTCGGAGGCCCGGACACCCCCGCCAGGGACCCAGCGACCCAACAAGTCCCCACCCCCTCTAAGGGCGACCTGGGCCTCGGGGTGAGAGGTCTCCTACACTAAAAAGGCTGCCGCCCCTCAATCCTAGACCCCGAGATTCCTTTCACTCGGGAAATCTCGTAATGGCATCCATTATCATTTTGGTAAGTAAATGGTGGCGTGAGAAATTCTGATGGGGTTAGCTCAGTCATTGGAGATTGTGTCTCAGTTTAGGGTCGATGGTTCGAGACCTAACTTGGGAGTAGCACTGTTTTATTCAGATGGCCCATCCTATTCCGAATGTTAATTTATTCTGTTCTTCATATTCAGATTTGTATGCCGAATTTCTAGCTCCTACGTCTCAATTGCCGGTTCTAAAAGTCGCTGTTTCACTAAGCTTTGGAACCCGACTCCGAGAAATCTATTCGTTCGTCCCAAGATCTCAGCCAGAAAGAGAAATCCGTGCGGCGGCCTCTTCAAGCTCGCGGGCTGGGAGGCCCCGTCCTGATCCTCGGTCGCCCAGGCCGACCTCCCTCAGGGCCACGGGGAAGAGGAACCTGAGCAGCTCTGAGGGTCGAGTCTCTGACGGTGGGGCTCCCCCTCCTCCTGCCAGGACCCTGCCCCAAGAAGAAGACGCCTTAGGACGCTACCAGAGTTAAAAAATGTTTTCTCCTGCTCTTCAGAGCACTTGGGATAAGGCTCCTGATGGGTCTTGGGAGCAAACTAACATGTCCCTCCAGGTGCTCAGGACCATCCCTCTGATTTTCATATTTTCGGGCTGAGAGCGTTTAGGAAGGACTGAAAAACACTGCAGTATTTGAGGCGCTAAGCTTGGAGGATGAGGGTGTGGGAGAGGACGCCTTCTTGGCTCCTTGGAGTGGACTGGCAGGTAAGGAAACACAAACTCCGTTTCCCCTTGCAGGCTGGACTGCAGGGCCTGGGATGGAAAACTGGACAGTCAAAGAGTAACAGTATTTATGTAGAGGTTGGCTGCATTCATTAAAAATTGTTATCCCTACAGATAAGTGTAGGAAGGGACCAGGGCACTGCTATTCACCACCAGCTTTGCAGCATATGTAACTTTGAAAACAGTGTATAGTGCATAAAAAATTCATTCCTGTTTACAAATAATTGATCACAACCAGTTACGGATTTCTTTGTTCCTTCTCCACTTCCACTGCTTCACTTGACTAGCCTTATAGGAAAAAAAGTTATTTGTAAATATGATATTGTTTCAGTTGATCCTCAGCCCACCCATTCCCCACCTGCTGAAAGTAGCTGGAACAACAGGTGTGCACCACGTGCTGGGCTCATTTTGTATTTTGAATTTAAAGGTTTTGTAGTCATCACTCTTCAAAGATTCTGGGTTTTGTTGCATGTGCATGATGGGATTCAGGACATGCTACTCCAAAGTATAACATCTTGGGGTATTGAATATTTTATGTTAAGGGAATTTGAATAAACAACAGAAGCAGGAAGGTCACTATCACCCTCCCCCTGCCCTTCTTTCCTGAAGTCGATTGTAAGACCCTTATGGGAGAGGTGCCCTCTCTGTACCCAGAGGAAAGGTGCATCCTGGAGTGTGAAGACACAGGGACACAGAGAAGAGCCTGAACACAGAGGCCTGGCTACGTTTTCCCCAGTTTGTCACTGTTAAGATCACACTTCTATTGTCTTATCATACTTCTCCATGACTATGCATTCTTCAATAAAACTACTCTTTAAAAACAAACAAACAAACAAAAAACTGAGGTTTAGCTGTTTCCACGGGCCTTCATTTCCTTTGGAAGGCCTTCCTGTCACGTAAAACTTACATTAAATATATACATCTGCTCTTCTCTTGTTAGTCTGTCTTTTGCTGTAAGGGTCTCATCAGTGAACCTAGGCTGGCTGAGGAAAAGTCATATTTCCTCTCTTACTTGTACAAATGTCTTCGACTGTAAAACTATAAAAATTTTATTGGGGCAGATTTGAAGCAAGAGACTGCATCATTATTCACCTTTGGATGAGCTGAACAGATGAGCTAATAAACTCCCAGTTCCCCCCAGATAGAAATACTTCTCTAGCTCATTCCCTGTAGCTCCTAGAGGGTCAAACCTGCTGGAGATTGAGGGGCCTTCCTGGGATCTCCCAGCCCAGGAGGTTACTGCTGGTGAGAGGATTGCTGCAGTCTCCCTGGGAGGGTGCACGGCCATTGGAAAGTATCACTGCTGTAACTTCAGTACAACCGGTTTTCATCACATCTGCTCTTTGTGCATGCAGTGTTGCAGGCAAAATACAAGAGCTAACATGCACATGAGTAACATATGCACATCATCAACTGTGCCTGCAACACAAAGTGCCACATGTCAGGCACAGTTGATGAGTGTGCATATGTTTATTCATTTAGTCCTTACCTCAGGCCGAGGTCACACCATCACCTTCATCTTCCATATGAGAAAACTGAGATGCACAAAGATGTTAAGTGACCTGTCCAGGGTCACTCAGCCAGCAAAGAAGAATTTGAAAGCAGGAATTTGAAGTGAAGGCAGCCTGGCTCCAGAAGACATTCTCAGAACCACTGTGTTTCTACTGCTCCTAACGAAACCACCCTTGCAAAAATTATGACAGTGAGAAAAACTTGACATAGGAAAACTATGACTGTGAAAGAAATCTGACCTGAATGCATCTTGCTTCTAATCTCTGAGCTGCCCTTGTCCATTCCTGGGCGTAGGCCAGGCTAACTATGAGAGGAGTTTAGTTTAGTCTAAGTCTGAAACAAAGATGATTGCCGCTTCCTGAGACACCTCCTTAGCAAAGCTAACAAATTAGGCACGAGATTGGAAATTATGGCTCAGGAGCCGTGCAGCCAGAAGCCACATGATTCCTAAGATCCCCAATTGTGCCTATATATAATATTATTAGTGTCAAACCTAATATTGGTGTTTAAGATATTTTTCAGACCCTGCCTTGTGATGGACTAGCTGGTGCCACTCAGACTGGTAAACTGGCTCATCTGGTCCTGTGGTCCCCATCCAGGGACTGACTCAGTGCAAGTAAACAAGCTCTTATACCCTGTGATTTCCAACCAATCAGCTTTGCACATTCCCTAGCCCCCTGCCTGCCAAACTATCCTTAAAAAACAAAAAGCAGAAACAAAAACAAACAAACAAAAAAACCAAAAACCCTAGTCTCTGAATTTTGAGGGAGGCAGATTTGAGTAATAATAAACCCCTGTTCTGGTCCATCAGCTGCCTCTGCATTTATTAAATTATTTCTCTATTGTAGAAAGCCTGCTGTTCTCAGCTCCATTGGCTTATCTGGGCAATGGGCAAAATAAACCTACCGGGCAGTTACACTAATAAGAGAGAAACACAAATTGTAAGCATGCTTGAAAAGAAATGTAAGTCTGTGTATTTCTTTTGAAGAAACACAAAAGGAGGAGGAATGATAAGACAGGTAATACACTGTCCTCTGTCCTAAATATTTTCGTGATTCTCCTGCCTCCTTCATTTCCTTCTTATCCCAACAACTTCTCCCCAGAAACCTTCAACTTAAACACGGTCCTGCCAGAACTGGGTTTGTCCTTCCCTTTACATTTTCCTCTCACCTGCCCCACACCCCTTCCAAATCTAATCTGTTCTTTCACTTCCAGGTCATTGAGGATTTTCCATTTAAAAATATAAAAAATTCATAAAGAGGAAGATAACTGGTCATCCATACTCACACCTCCTGGAATTAGTTACTGTTAACATATCTACATATTTTTCTTCCGAATCATTTTTAAGCTATTGTCTTTTTTAAAAAAAATTTATACATGCTAAGTATAGACCGTATTAACAGTAGAGAAAATGTAAACATATGTAAAATTTCTCATCACCTTAAGTTCAAAAATAACTTCTCATAACATTCGGGCAACACTGGAGTCATGGTGTTGTTATATCTATAGAGAGAAGAATGTATATTTTAGCTAGACTGTTCCCCCCAGGCCTCACAAAAGAAAAAAGAATAAAAAATAATAAAGAAGGATATATATACCTGAAAAAAATATAAAATAATAAAAAATATATAAAATATATATTTAATAATATATAAAAATTATACATTATATATAATTCTATATTTAAAATATAAAAATATATAAAAACCTATATATGTATGCTTTTATAAAATTGAGCTTAGACTCTATTTTTATTTTACAAATATTCCATTTAATAGTGCATGAACTTAACTGCAGACAAAGAGACAGAAGCAGAAATGAAGGAATTCCTGAACTCACTAGCACAGTTAGAAAGACATTTTTCTAAACGACTCCTCTAAGGGTAAACATACACTGAATTAAGTAGAAGACATTAAGATTTGGAGTGGTTTCCTTATTCCTTTTACAACCAAGTTGATTAAGGTGTGAGTTGACTATGGTACAATGCATCTTTTTCAAGTTTGATGACGTGTCTAGTACTCTAAAAGGTCCTCTTGTGCCCTTTGCAAGTCAGTCCCGCGCTCCCCTACCCCAGCAATCAATGATGTATTTTCTGTCACTGTACAGGTTAGTTTTACCTGTTCTAGAAATTCACCTCGATGGCGCCACACAGGATGCACTCTTTTCATCACTTGGCATGATGTTTTGGAGATAATCCATGCCATCTCATGTTTCTGTAATGTGTCCCATTTTATTGCTGGGTAGTTCGGGTAGATCGCCCCACATTCTGCCGACAAGTGAGACTGCGGTTCTGACCTGAGGGCCTCGGTGAACATGAGCCCTTAGGGCACCTGGGCGCGGGGAGAGCCGTTCCCCTACAGAAAGCAAGCGTGTTGTGTCTACAACCGAACGGGGACACTGCTTTCGTCCCAAAGAACAGCACCAAAGGCCCTGCTTTCATCCCAAAGAACAGCACCCGTCTGCCTAGAGTTTCTACCTGGCTCTAGGAGGTGAGAACACACTCCCCGCTAGCACAGAAATCCTACAAACTTCTGTGGGGGCTGCGGTTAGAAGCACAGGCTGTGTGAAAGGTGACTCTGGGGGCCACGAAAAAACACGAAGGTTTTCCCAGAGGGTGAGAACCCAAGACACTGGAGACAATGAAGCAATCTTGAAAAAGCAGCCCCACGTAGAAAAGGGAAGAGAAAAGACTGGGTCCGCTTAGCTTGTTTTAAGCAAGCTCATGACGGGGCGGAGAGGACGGTAACACAATACTTCCTCTTCCTTATGCTTGCGACTGTAAGGACAACACTTACCATGACGACAAAGCGACAAACCCGTAGAAAGTTACGTAGAATCCACTTCTTGCACTACAAGATTTCAGTGGAAAGCACTAATACAGTGCTTCCATGCTATTATGCGCGCAAAATTTCCCACATTTGGATTAATCACAACGTCACCACATCCGGAGTATTTAAAAAAAAAAAAAAAAAAAAACAAACCCACAGTAACCACGGGAAGCCACCTTCCCACAACCATCTTCGCTCTCAGATGATTATAAGCCCACAAACTTTCGCCCTGCTACTGTTCCACATGCCTCACCCTTTAACACACACGGTCAGTTGCCCAGCGCACCCCGGAGCCCTCCTAGCCTTGACACACAGCTGGGACTTTCATGTCCGAACAGCAGTCCTGGACTCGCTCCCTCAGCACGGGAACTCCTTCGTAGCGAAGCAGCCGGTGGCGAAGCAGCAGCCCCTGCGCTGCCTCATCTACATAGAAGTCGCCCTATCCGTGATGTCACCGACAGCGCCTTTCCCGTCTGGCTCTGCTTTTCCGTCCCGTTTTCTGTCACTCAGCTGAACAACAGGCTACCAGAGCCTGCGAGGACAGTGACGTCTGCTTCTCTTTTCTTTCTCTCTTTTCCCCGCCCCGATCTTAACAAAGAAGCAGGTGTTTCTGTTGTAGTTTTTTGTTTTTAGCCGGAGTCTTGCTCTGTTGCTCAGGCTGGAGTGCAGTCGCATGATCTCTGATTCCTGCAACCTCGGCCTCCAGGGTTGAAGCGATTCTCCTGCCTCAGGCTTCTGCATAGCTGGGATTACAGGAGCAC
>JAKGGE010001026.1:0-35000 GCA_023748175.1 Hoolock leuconedys | reverse complement strand
CAAAGTCGGTCTCAGGAGCAGAGGCATAGGTTTGACTTCTTTCACTCAGTTGTACATCTATGAATTTTTCATGTTATTCATGTGGTTATTTGTTTCTGTGTGCATTCCTTTGTATGAATATAGGCCAACTTATTTATTCTACCGTTGCTGAACATGTTGACCTAAAAGAAAGAGACTGAAGCACAAACTCTAAAAAAATGTAGAGTTTACTTGAGCCAAAGTGAAGGCAGCTGCCTGGAAGACTCACACCCCAAGAACCTTGGATCTGAGCTACCTTTGGCCTTTGTCACAAGCAGGTTTTTAAAGGTCAAAAAGGGGGACACACAATGAGCTGATGGAAAGGTGGCTGTCAGGAATTCTCATTGGTTTTCAGAAATAGCATTGATGAGAGCTTGGCTATCCGTTGTTAAACGGTGTGGGATACAGTGTTTGGTGTAGCATTATTAGATTAATTTACAGCTACCTGGGGTGATAGCAAACAGTTTCAACAGTTGAATACATAGCTCAAAAGGAAGGAAGCAGAAAGTGGTTGCTGTCTTGATTTAATGTCTCTCTGATCATGTGAAGTGGCTCACATTCCTCAGATAAAAATTCTTTAAAAAATCTTTCTTCTTGAAAGCATTGATGATCAAAAGCTCAGCCAATGTGTCCCTGTTTGCCAGGAACACTCATTCCTAGATAGTCTTTCCCACACTGAGGGCAGGGGAGGACAGGAGAAAGAGACCTCAGTTAAGTCTAAAGCTATCACTTGTTGAATCATCTCTAGTGTTCAGATACCATAAAATCAGTTTTCTCAGAAGTAAAACAAGAAATATATAACGTTAATAATTTGAATAGTACACATATAATGCACACAACAATGAATCACAAAGAGAATCTGTATGCCGGAACAGTAAGGGAACCTATTCCATTAGGGAGCCAACTAAAAACATCAGGGAAAACATCACATACCAGTTCTTCTTTCATGATTTCTTGTAGCCAAATGACTTCTAATTTTTTCTAGATGAGGTTCTGCATCATGGGAGTATTTATTTTTGTATACGCAACGAGAGGTTGTAAACACCACATATCTACCTCCCTGCTCAGCTAAATCTATCATCTAAAGTGGGCTGTGGAGGCTGCTGTTCCTGGGGCTCTCCCCTTGGTGTTCTGGGCTGCGTTGTATTAAGTGGAGGAGGTGGTTGTGGGCAAGCATTGTGCAGAGATCAAAACCAGGTGGGCAGGGGGCTGCTCTCTCCACACTATCAGTTGACAATGTACAATTCCTTTTATGAACTCTTGTACAGTGCTGCTGTATTGTTTTTGTTTTGTTTTTATTTTTTTCTGAGCCAGGGTCTCACTGTTGCCCACACTGGAGTGCTGTGGCAAGATGACAGGCCAGTACAGTCTTGACCTCTTGACCTTCAGGGCTCAATGAATCATCCTACCTCAGTTTCCCAAGTGCTGGAGTTACAGGGACACACCACCACCATGCCCAGCTTATTTATTTACTTTCTGAGACAGGGTCTCACTGTTGCCCACACTGAGGGGCAGGGGAGGAAAGGAGAAAGAGACCTCAGTTAAGTCTAAAGCTATCACTTGTTGAATCATCTCTAGTGTTCAGATACCATAAAATCAGTTTTCTCAAGTAAAACAGGAAATATATAACATTAATAATTTGAATAGTACACATGTAATCCACACAACAATGAATCATCCTACCTCAGTTTCCCAAGTGCTGGAGTTACAGGGACACACCACCACCATGCCCAGCTAATTTTTGTATATTTTGTAGAGTCTGGGTTTCACAATGTTGGCCAGGCTGATCTCGAACCCCTGACCACAGGTGATCCACCCGCCTTGGCCTCTTCACTCATCCAGTGTTGGATTTCTTCAGAGCTATATATATATAGGGGTGACCAAATATCCTAAAAGACATTGCACTTCATCATTCCATGCCTTCAGACATTTAAGGGCCATGGATGGTGATCTCCTCCAGAGACAAAATAAATGCTGGTGCATAACAGGTAAGTGTAGTGTAATTTGCGTACATCAGCTTTCGGCATTTAAACCATGGGTCACACATGTTAGAGCAAGAGGGCAGGTTGGATCCTGATAGCAGGAGGGAGTGTTTTTCTCTTAACTTTCCAATAGCATCATGGTATTTACCACTGTCATTTCAGAGTGAGGCAACAATTTTTTGTTTGTTTGGTTGGTTGGTTGTATTTTTTTTTTTAGATGGAGTCTCACTCTGTCTCCCAGGCTGGAGTGCAGTGGCACGATCTTGGCTCACTACAGCCTCTGCCTCCTGGGTTCAAGCGATTCTCCTGCCACAGCCTCTCAAGTTGCTAGGACTACAGGCACATGCCACTGTGCCCAGCTAATTTTTGTAATTTTAGTAGAGATGGGGTTTCACCATGTTGACCAGGCTGGTCTCGAACTCCTGGGCTCCAGTCATCCTATCACCTCATACTCCTGAGTAGCTGGGACTAAAGGTGGGCACCGCCATGCCCAGCTAATTTTTGTATATTTTGTAGAGACAGGGTTTCACCACTTTGCCCAGGCTAGTCTCAAACTCCTGGGCTCAAGTGATCCTCCTGCCTCGGCCTCCCAAAGTGCTGGGATTACAGGCAGTTATTTTGACAGTACAATTGTGATGGGTTAAACTGAAACATGGGGCAGGAAGGTAAGGATGGGTCAGATAAATTCGATAAACAGATTTTGCTTGACGTGACCCTCGTTTGCATTGTCAGTGCAATCAGGAGGAATTTACAACTTAAAGGAGCCCTAACAGTGTACATATTCCAGTCAATAGAAAAAGAGACCAACTCTTTCAGTTGCAGTAAGCACTGGAATTGTGAATAACTGCTTATACAGGCCGGTATGTTGGGCGAAAGTGGACCATAACAGATGTCAGCTACTCGCCATCTTGGTTAGGAAGATTGCAGGTCACCTTTAAGTGAAAACCTCCACTGACAGATGTCCACTCTGGTAGGGTTGCCTTTTAGATATGAGAAACATGAATCTGTGTGTCAATGCCCTTATGTTTACTGCCACAGAGATTGGGAAATAATACCTCATGTGAGCCAGGTGCAGTGGCCCACACCTCTGGTCCCAGCTACTTGGGAGACTGAGGCAGGAAGATGGCTTGATCCCAGGAGGTAAAGGCTACAGTGAGTTATAATCGCACCACTGCATTCTGGCCTGGGCAACACAGTGAGACCCCATCTAAAAAAAACAAAAATTAATATTAATAATACCTATGTGGGGCCCTCCAGTGGACTTGGAGGGAATATTTTATTTGATGTTGTTTCCAGTACTTGGTGTTGTCTCCAGTTTATAGGCATAATTTTTGATATTTTCATTTCCCAGCAGCTCATTATGAAAGGAATATTTTATTAATTTGGAGCTCTTGTTAAGAAGTTTTGTGAGAACTTAGGAATAATGGAGAATGTTTCCTTTAAGAAGTGCAGGTTCATAAGCCCCTTCATCTAACCACTGCATGGGTCTTCCTGTTATAATTTCAACAGGAGGGAGTGGAAGTTTTCCAGAAACTGTGGGGGATCTTTGACCAGGGAAGGTTAGAAACTTCTGTTAGCTTTGTCAATTGAGTTTTTATTGTATCATTATTGAGTTGCACTAGTCCAGAGGATTAGGGGTGATAGGCAAAATGGAAATGTTGGGACATAGGCCAAACGTTACAAATGGATTCAACTACCTGCCTGATAAAGTGTGTTCCTTGGTTGTTATGGAGATCAGATGGCACTCCCCATGAGGAATGATTTTTTTTGAATCACAATCTACCTGCTACTTGGGCTGTGGCTCATCAGTATGGAAATGCTTCACCCCAGTGAGAGCACATATAAATTAGCACCAGAAAGTATCTGTGACCCTGAGATGGAGACAGCTGGATAAAGTCTAACTGCCATGTCTCAAAGGGCCCTAAAGGCAAAATGTCCCTGTGACCCATGAAGGGGTTTTCCAGGATTATGTTTGGGACAGAACAGATAGTACTACAAGAATAAACCTTTTGTGCAATCGTAGGAGATAGTTTTCAATAGCACTGCTTTCCCCATGCTATCATTTAGTCTGGATTCCAATGAGTCAGCTTATGAACTACTTTAAAAAGGGTAATTGAAGCCTAAGGGGTGGATCAGCGTATCATTGGGCCCATACCATATGCCTGTTTCTGAAGAAAAACTTGTTCCCTTTATCTTGCCAGAGATCTATCTCTTGCTTGGGAGATCCCACGTGTGCTTCTTCTAAAAACGTTTTCAATGGGTCATAAGTCAGCAAGGTCATTTGGAGAAGTTCTGTGTCTCTTGTCACCTTCAGAGCTGCATTCTTAGCTGCAGCATCAGCAAAATGGTTATTCTTGCTCTCCAGAGTACCTAATTTTTTTTTTTTTTTTTTTTTAGAGGCAGGTCACCAAAGCGCTCTGTCGCCCAGGCTGGAGTGCAGTGACGCAATCTTGGCTCACTGCAAGCTCCGCCTCCCGGGGTCACGCCATTCTCCTGCCTCAGCCTCTCCGAGTAGCAGAGTACCTAATTTTGAATGACAAGGAATTTTGATGATGGCCAAAGATTTGGGTTTTCAAATTGCTCCTAAGAGGTCAAAGACTTATTGGTCATTTTTGATGAGTTGACCTGGTGAAATAAGAAACCTAGGTTGCTTCTAAAGCATTCCAAAATCATCATCTTCTCCAAATGCACCTCCATGGTCAGTGTAAATATTAGGCTGACGCGGGAGGATTGACTGAGCCCAGGAGTTCAAGACCAGCCTGGAAACCACTGTGAGACCTCCTCTGTATAAAAAGTCGAAGAATTAGTCAGGCATGGTGGCATGCACCTCTGGCCTCATCTACTCGGAGGCTGAGGTGGGAGGATTGCTAGAGCCCAGAAGTTTGAGGCTGTGGTGGGCCATAATGGAGCCACTGCACTCCAGCATGGGTGACAGAGTGAGACCGTGTTTCAATAAATAAATAAATAAATAAATAAATAAATGGGTTTTTTTTGTGTTTTTTTTGGTTTTTTTTTTGTTTGTTTTGTTTTTTTTTTTTTGAGACAGAGTCTCGCTCTGTCGCCCAGGCTGGAGTGCAGTGGCACAATCTCGGCTCACTGCAAGCTCCTCCGGTTCACGCCATTCTCCTGCCTCAGCCTCTCCGAGTAGCTGGGACTACAGGCGCCACCACGCCTCGCTAATTTTTTTGTATTTTTAGTAGAGACGGGGTTTCACCATGGTCTCGATCTCCTGACCTCGTGATCCGCCCGCCTCGGCCTCCCAAAGTGCTGGGATTACAAGCGTGAGCCACCGCGCCCGGCAATAAACTGTTTTTAACCATTTAAAATATCAATGACAGATTTGTTTGGCCTTTTAAGTGCATTTTCTCCATTCTACTTATGAGTTTTCCTGGTTAGGTGGGTCAGGTTTCTTGGATATTTACAAGAGGATGCTTCATAACTGTTATACAGAAACCCAGCTGGTGGTTCTAAACGCTGCTGTTTCTTCAAAGTATGCTCAGATTTTGAAACTTGATTTCCCATAATTCAGGAGCTTTGCAAAGATGACCAAAGTCTGGGATGTGTTTTGGGTCACAGTGTCCTGCTTATGTAGTCACTCCTACAGATATCACCAGAGTTGTGTGTCACTGTCTTAGTGGCTCCCACTGTTTCTAACCACCAAGTGGCCACAGAGTGCACCTGCTCTGGGGGACCCATCGCACATATACCTTCCCAGAAGAGCAGGAAAGGGGATTCATAAAGACGTTCTTCTGATGGGGAATGCTCTATGAGGCCACCTTCACATGGTGAGTAGTGACCGTGACACCTCTGCAGCGTCCCTGGTCACTTGGAGCCCCTGAATGGGTCAGCGGGAGCAGATCACTTCTTTTCTTCAGGGCTGGAGAAAGCACCTCTGTGCATTTTCCAGGTAAGAACTAACAGAGGCCGGGCACATTGGCTTACACCTGTAATCTCAGCCCTTTGGGAGGCCGAGGTGGGCAGATCACCTGAGGTCAGGAGTTTGAGACCAGCCTGAACAACATGGAGAAACCCTGTATTTACTAAAAACACAAAATTAGTTGGGTGTGGTGGCACGTTTGTAAAACCAGCTACTCGGGAGGCTGAGGCAGGAGAATCACTTGAACCTGGGAGGCAGAGGTTGTGATGACCCGAGATCCCACCATTGCACTCCACCCTGGGCAACAAGAGCAAAACTCCGTCTCAAAAGAAAAAAAAAAAAAGAACAAGAATTAGTCACAAGCGAAAACCTAAGTTCAAACTTTCATAAAAGCATGCTACAGAAAACAAAACCACCAGTGCCTACCTGCCAATATCTTGACCCAGACCTTTCTGATGAGGGACAGAGGCAGAAAAGGCAGAAGTTTTCCACACAGCCCTTTGCCTGACTGTGACCCAAACCTTCTGTCCTGAGGCAGAGGTGGAAAGAGCAGTTTTTTCCCCCTGAAACTCAAGTCTCTTAACCACAGGGTAAAGACAGAAAACCTCCATTGTAGAAAGGGACGGCTGGAAAGGACAACTCAAGCAAACTCCAGGCCTTCAACCAAAGAGTGGGAAGGTCCAGATTTCAGGAGGATTCACCACTTACTGCCCATCTGTTTCTCTGAGTCAGAATGTGAGGATTTCAAAGCTGGCCAGGCACCTAGTCCAGGAGGAATGTGGTCTGAGAGATGAAAATAGATGTCCCCTTGTAGACTAAGACAGACTCTTAGGTTAGGAAAACTAAAGTTACCTATGGGTCAAGGATTCAGGGCTGGACTGGCATAGCAACTTCCTAAATTTCTATGGCTACAAGAAAAACCACACTCTTGCTAAACTCCTCAACAACAGGAGCTAGCAGGCAAATTGTCAAAATCTTCCCAGCAATTCTCAACTGGATTTACAACCCAGATCACTAGACCTCTGATGGGACAGAGGAGTGCCCTTCCATTCTTTCCTGATAAGCAACTGCAGACCTCAAGCCAGTTTCAGCCATGTTACAGGGACTGCACACAAACCGACTTCATGTCCTGTAGTTCACCTTTTGACATAAAGAGCCGATTTCCACCTAATTTTAATGCTAAAATCTCTTCCCAATGTGAAGATGGGGTGCACCTTACATATATGTTTACCCATTTCACATGAGCTCAACACCCCTCAGAAATGGTGTTTCCCCAAATGTGCTGAATATGTATAACTCCATTGTGTGATACACACCCTGTGAGGCACAAAAACCAACCCCCCCCCCCGAAGACAAAGCACCCTTCAGAGACACACACCGGAGACTGTCTCTTCCTGGACTGCAAGCTGATCTCACCAATAAAATTCTTACTACTATGTAGCCACACTGGAGGCCTTTGAGAGAACAGTCAGATGGTCAGAGATGAGTTGCTCTGCATCCTGCTCACTGGGCCAAAAACGTCGACCTAGAAGGAAGGCACTTAAGCACAAACACGATTTAAAGAGTTTGTTTGAGCCAATGTGAGGACACTTGCCCAGAAGACTCAGACCCAAGCAATCTTGGATATGGGCTCCATTTGCCCTTTGTTACAAGTGGGTTTCCAAAGACCAAAAAGGGGGACGGGAAGTTGGCTGGTACAAAATTGCTTGTCAGGAACTCCCTGAAGTTTACAGAAATAACACTGATTAATGATTAGCTATACATTGTTCAGCTACAGGGAGTGAGAGATGGTGTCCAGTGCAGCATATTTAGGTTGCTTTATAGCCACTTGTGACGATAGCAAGCAGTTTCAACAGATGAATACACGGCTTCAAAACAGGGAAGTAGGACGTTGTTGCTGTCTCATTTTAATGCCTAACTCTGGGCTTGTTAATTTGAAAGCACTCACTTTCCTCACATAAAATTTCTTTTCTTTCCTCAGACATTTGAATTCTTTATAGTTTAGGAATATTTTGAATAAATATGAATTTGTTTTACATGTCTTTGGTAAACCATATTCACATGTTTCTCTAGAAATAGAAATTCCAATAGAACTATAATGCCAGGCATATAAGTACTTTTAAATGTATTAGTAGACATGTTTTAAAAAGTAAAAAGAGGCCGGGCGTGGTGGCTCACGCTTGTAATCCCAGCACTTTGGGAGGCCGAGGCGGGCGAATCACGAGGTCTGGATATCGAGACCACGGTGTAACCCCGTCTCTACTATTAAAATATTAAAAATTAGCCGGGCGTGGTGGCGGGCGCCTGTAGTCCCAGCTACTGAGAGGCTGAGGCAGGAGAATGGCGTGAACCCGGGAGGTGGCGCCGTGAGCCGAGATTGCCCACTGCACTCCATAGCTCATGAGCGACTGTGTCTCAAAAAAAAAAAAAAAAAAAAAGGTAAAAAGAAAGAGGTGAAATTATTTTTTATAATATATATTCAACTAAGTATATTTAAGATATTATCATTACCCCATGTGACACTAGCAAGATTTCAAGTGTTCAATAGCTACCTGTGGTTTGTGGCTATCATATTGGAAAGCACAAGTCTACGGGGTAGAAAAGTTGAATTTCTGGGTCACAGCATATATGTATGTGTGTCTTACCATTAGAATATACTGCCAAACAACTTTCCAAAGTTTTTGAACTTATTTATACTCTTGCCAGAAATGAATAGAAGATTATAATGCTTCCGTTATGCCAAAATCTGGGAATGTCTTTTTTTTTTAAGTCAAGTTTACCGAGGTATAATTAAAACTCACCAGCATTACATGTTGTACACGGTTCTCAGTGATATATTCTCTTTGCAAAGCTGGCTTTTGGTTTGATTTAAAAGCTAATGCCACGTAAAAAAATTCAATACGTAGGGCTAGGCGAGGTGGCTCATGCCTGTAATTCCAGCACTTTGGAAGGATGAGGTGGACGGATCACTTGAGGTCAGGAGTTTGAGATCAGCCTGGCCAAAATGGTGAAACCCCATTTCTACTAAAAATGCAAAAATTAGCCAGGTGTGGTGGGGGGAACCTATAGTCTCAGCTACTTGGGAGGCTGAGGCAGGAGGATCATCTGAGCTCTGGAGGCTGAAGTTTCAGTGAACTATCATTGCACCACTGCAGTCCAGCCTTGGTGACAGAGTGAGACTGTGTCTCAAAAACAGAAAAAAAATGTGTGTGTGTGTGTGTGTGTGTGTATATATATATATATATATACTGTATGTATATATATATATACTGTATGTATATATATATACTGTATGTATATATATACTGTATGTGTATATATATGTGTGTGTGTGTGTATATATATATACTGTGTGTGTGTGTATATATATATACTGTGTGTGTATATATGTGTGTGTGTGTATATATATATATATATATACACACACACATATATATGTTGTGAACTCAGCAAGCAACACTATTCTCCAAGTAAAGTAATAGAGAATCTTAAGGCAATCAAAATTATTTATTATTTATTAACTATTTAATTTTAAGGCAATCAAAATTAATTATTATTTATTAACTCTATTATTATCAAAATTATTTATTAACTCCATTATTAACTCCATATAATCATTAATATTAGTCATGGATTTTAAAATTAACTATATATATTGAGCTGACATTTAATAGAGGATGATGGCATCATGTATTAGATGACATCTAAATATATTTAGGAAGAAATTGTAAGTGGAATAATTCAGTCTCCTAGTTTCTAGAATTATCTCCTTTTAAAGATATTACGTACTGAATTAGTAAGTAACTGAGTCCAAATCTCACCCTACTTGCTGCATGACAGCCAAGAAGTCAGGAGACACAAGGTGTTGGGGCAGGGAAGGTGACTTTATTTCAGAGAGCTAGCAAACCAAGAAGATGGTGAACTAATGTCCTAACGAAACATCTCAAGTTAATAAAAATTTCTGGCTTCTTGTATGTTAGGGAAAGGGGAAAGAAGCAGGGGATTGAGGTCAAGAGGTGGCTGACACTCCCAGACATCTGGGCAGCAGTGAGGGCCCAAGGGGGCTTTGAAACTTCTTTTTCTTTGGTCAGGTCACCAGAATAAACACGGTTACTTGTGTGCATACATCCCTTAGCTCCTCAGGGGTTAATTTTGGGAAGGGACTATTACATTCTTGCATTATTATTATTATTATTATTATTATTATTGAGCCTGAGCTTTGTTTTTGTTGCCCAGGCTAGAGTTCAATGATGCGATTTCGGCTCACTGCAACCTCTGCCTCCCAGGTTCAAGCGATTTTCCTGTCTCAGCCTCCCAAGTAGCTGAGATTAACAGGCATGCGCCACCAGACCCAGCTAATTTTGTATTTTTAGTAGAGATAGGGTTTCGCTATGTTGGCCAGGCTGGTTTTGAATCCCTGACCTCAGGTGATCCACCCACCTTGGCATCCCAAAGTGCTGGGATTACAGGCGTGAGCCACTGCGCCTGGCTTAATTAGCTAATTTTTTAAAATTTGTAGAGACAGGAGTCTCACTATGTTGCTCAGGCTGGTATGGAACTCCTGGCCTCAATCGATCTTCCCTCCTCAGCTGCCTGAAGTGCTGAGATTACAGGTGTGAGCCACCACACCCTGCCTAATTTTCTTATTTTAATTTTATGTATGTGATTATTACTGTACTTAAGATAATCAGGCAGTAATTTCTTTAAAGTTTTAGAGACTTTATCTATTCACTCCACTGAAAGAGTATGCCAATTGGTTTCATAAGAAAATATATTTATACATTAGAAAAATTCCTTCCACCAAACTAGGGGGCATTCGAAAGCAAATAATTGGATTACGTAGCATCATTTAAGGTGAAAACAGAGGCAATGGTGTCTATTAACAATGCTTATCAGTGAGGGAAACAAACTGAAAAATTAACATCATTAGATCCTTGGAAAACCCTCACTGCTGAAAATCTGAGTAATTCTTTGATCCCCTTTTGAGTCTGGCAGGACATTCTCCTTCCAGGCATGTAAAAGTGAATGAATAATTTCTTTTCATCCATTTTCATTAAGGGCTGAACTTCCTTACTGTTCTAGAGATTGTTAAATTTGATTTGTGTAGTTCTGAGAAGTGCTCAAATTGCTGATTCCATTGCTTACTTGGGATCATATCACTCTTTTTTTTTCCTTTCTGTAGTGTGATTTAAACTTAATCCTTAAAGGGCATATATTTGGATTTTTCAGCTGGTTAGAAACCCGAATATATGAATCAAAGAAAACTGTTCCTTACATGCTGCAGATTCAGTTTTCTTCCTGTGCTAGGATCTCCTTTAGGCCTATTAATTTGTTACAGCCAAGAGCTCCTACGGAATGAAATTCGGTTGGGGGTGAGAGGCATTGAGTAGTAAGATCGTCTTTATAATAGAGATGCCACTCTTGCAGATAATGACAGCTACTGGACCCATAAAATTTTTACCAAACATTGGAAAGCTGAGACATGAGCAACTTCCCATTTGCTGCAGTCTCAAGTATCAGGAAATACAATTATTCCCACGACAATGAATAAACAGTCAAAAAAGACTCGCAGACTAGATTAGCTGTCAGGTATCGCCAAACGGACTGGATTCTTGCCAAACACCACCCAACAGAGATTGTCCCGAGAAATTCACTCCATAACATTTACCAGAAATCTACACTGATGCCACTGATGGCAGAAAACAATGATGCAAACATGAGAGAGAGAGAGAGAGAGAGAGAAGGAAAGGACTTGTCCAATGACCATACTTAGTATTTTAAAGGCAAAAGAGCTCAGTTTCTGCTCATGAAAACAGAAGAACTGAGGGAAAAAGAGCCAATAGCTCTAAGGATCCAGGTCTGCACCAGGTGCCTGTTAGGTGCAGGATTCTGTTGGCTCCAATGATGGGTCTCAGATGGACTAATTTTTATAGACATAGCCTCTGAAAGAAATCTGTCAAGGAATCATATAGAGACACTTATCTGCATCCTCATTCTCCATTAATACAGAAGGGAGAACTGGCATTAGATTGTTTTCAGCAAATAGAAGTAAAATCAAGATTTATAAAGAAAAGAGGAAAGGGGAGGAGAAAAAAAAATGTCTGGGACCATTGTGATTTTGCTTTCTTTGGATAAGCGACTTGGCAGAAAGCTATCAAAGAAGTCACTGTGATCTGTCT
This sequence comes from Hoolock leuconedys, assembly GCA_023748175.1. NCBI lineage: Eukaryota > Metazoa > Chordata > Mammalia > Primates > Hylobatidae > Hoolock > Hoolock leuconedys. The sequence goes on along the minus strand of JAKGGE010001026.1, from coordinate 22,944 downwards.
TCTCTGGACCCATATGACTTGATCACCACAGGAAACAATGACAAGCCAGGCACAGTGACTCATGACTGTAATACCAGCACTTTAGGAGGCTGAGGCAGGTGCACTGCTTGAGCTCAGTTGGAGAGCAGCCTGGTCAACGTGATGAAACTCCATCTCTACAAAAAAAATACAAAAATTAGCCAGGCATGTTGGTGTATGCTGCTAGTCCCAGCTACTCAGGAGGCTGAGGTGGGAGGATCACCTGAGCCCAGGGAGGTTGAGGCTGCAGTGAGCCGTCATCATGCCACTACACTCCAGCCTGGGTGACAGAGTGAGGCCCTGTCCCAAAATAAATAAATTTTAAAAAGAAACAGGGCTGACCATGGTGGCTCATGCCAGTAATCTCAGCACAAAACTTCGGGAGGCTGAGGTAGGAGGATCACTTGAGCTCAGGAGTTGGAGACCAGCCTGGGCAACATAGTGAGATCACATCTGTACAGAATTATTATTATTTTTTAATAGCCAGCTATGATGGTGCATACCCATAGTAGCAGCTACTTGGAAGGCTGAGGCAGGAGGATCACTTGAGCCCAGGATTTTGAGGCTACAGTGAACTATAATCATGCCACTGCACTGCGGTCTGGACAACAGAGGAAGACCTTGTCTCAAAAAATAAAATAAAATAAAATAAAATAAAATAAAATACACATAAAATGTCTTAGAAGTTTAGCTGTCCATCCTATGCAACAGAATATCTGTGAGTAATGTCCACCATGTCCTTCTGTTGTATTGTCCCCTTAGTTAAGCCAGGAGGGAACCTGTTCCCTTATTAGAATATCATGGGCACATGGCCAACACGGTGGCTCATGCCTGAAATCCCAGCACTTTGGGAGGCCGAGGCAGATGGATCTCCTGAGCCCAGGGGTTGGAGACCAACCTCGGCAACATAGCAAGACCCTGTCTCTAAAACAAACAAACAAACAAACAAACAAACAAAAAAAAAACGGTGAATGTGGTGGTGCATGCCTGTAGATCCAGTTACTCTGGAGGCTGAGGTAGGAGGATCACTAGAGCCCAGGGGGTGGAGGTTGTAGTGAGCTGAGATCAAGCCACTGCACTCCATCCTGGGTGACAGAGTGAGATCTAGTCTAAAATAAAGTGGAGTGGGGGAGGGTGGCAGACAAAGTTTGTTGTGCCAGCAAGTAAATGAAGAAAGGGGCAGTATTAGAGTTGAGAAATAAATTGGAATATGATTTGGTATCGCTCCCGCAGAGGATAAATTTGCTAAATGTGCTGAAGTTAGAGGCATTATGTAAGGTCCACTGCAGTGGCTCATGCCTGTAAATCTTGGCACTTTGGGAGGCCTCAGAGCTGCTTGAGCCCAGGAGTTTGGAGACCAGCCTGCACAACATGGTGAAACCTCTTCTCTACAGAACATACAAAATTTAGCAGGGCATCATGGCCCACACCTCTAGTCCCAGCTACTGGGAAGGCTGAGAGATGGGAGGATCGCTTGAGCCTGGGAAGACGAGGCTGCTGTGAGACATGGTTGGGCCACTGTGCTCCTGCCTGAGAGACAGAATGAGACCCTGTCATAAAAACTAAAAATAAAAATTAAAAAGCCTGTAATATAGCAGTGGCACATCTAGTTCTCTACACTATAGAAAAGTCAGTGGTCAAAGATATATGTAGAAGAATGATGGTTTCACAATTCTCTGTAATCCTAAAATCATGAAGCCAATCTCTTCAAACACATTTTGAAAAGGGTTAAGTAAATCATGCACAAACTGAGGGGGGAAATGCTGTTTTCAAAAATGATGGAGAGGATTATTATGATGATCAATGATTCCACTGGTCACATTATTGATAGACCAATCACTAAATCCAGGCCCATCATGGGGATAGGACACCTCTCTAGGCCTCCTGTTAAAAATGAAAAAATGGAGGCCGGTCTATAACCCATCCAAGCCTATAAGGGACAGCATGAGGATTTTGTCGCACCAGAAGTGACTTGTTTGGTCTCTGACTCTTGCACTCAGGCACAAGACAACCTGACATTTCAGGAGATACTCTGTCCGAATTGGATCTCTGAGTGGGGTGGCTCTTGATAGGGATCCCTGTTAACTGTGACTAGAATCCTGAGAAGAGAAAAACCTTCCTGAAATGGGCATATCCCTGGCTGGCCTGGAACCAACCTTTCGGACTTAGGACTATGGGAAGAATAGTGGTAGATTCTCTAGTGATGATAATACATGAACGCTTTAAAAGCTAGAACAGGCGTCCCTGGGTGGGCTTGAACTACCCACCGTCCGGTTAATAGCCGAACGCGCTGACCGATTGCGCCACAGAGACAGGTACTAGTGATTCCACTGGGCGCTATAGGCAGGGCGCACTCACCAAACTCCTCCATCCCTTCCAGCCTCAGGGCCCGCCTGGCAGGACTACTGAGCAAGGCCTTGGAAAACCGGAGCGATTAGAGCGGTGAGTCGCGCTGGTCACATTGGACACCTGCGGGTTGGGAGATTCTGAAGCCAGAAGGACAGCCGAATGGCCTTCGCCCGCCCTGCCCCTCGTCCGCTTCAGAAACTCCCGGAAACGCCCCGGTCCGCGACCTGGGCCCAAGCAGCCAGGGGGCCCAAGGGAAGCTGAACGCCGGGTGAGCTACCGGGATGGCTCTTTCGGTTCTTTGTGCCGCCTTCACCCAGTGAGGGAGCCTGTGCCCCCCTGCCCAGTCGCTTTCGGGGCGCTGCGGAGCTTCCGCGCCATCTTCTGATCCTGTGTCCCGCACGGAGGCTCCACCAGGGCAGGGATCGTGGTGAGGGTCGCTCGTGGATCCCCTCGCGGGGAGCAGGGTCTGGCACTCACCAGGGCGCAGGATTAGGACTTGTTGAATGAATCAATCGTGACCTTTATCTTTTAGTCCTCTGAAGAGCGCTGGGAATGGAAATCATAAGATATTTTTCCATTAGGAAGTTCTTTTTACAAGGCGTTTATTCAGGTTGACTTCTCGGCACCCCGCGGGGCGGGCAACGGGCAGGGCCTCCGGTGCACCTTCTGCGCAGTGGAGCCGCGGGGGCTCAGCTGGGCGGTGGTCCGGTCGCGGGGCGGGAGGGCGGGAGCGGGGGAAGGGAAAAGCAAAAGTGGGGAAAGAAGCCGGGGAGCGGTGGACCAGACATCCAGACCTCCTGAAAGGCTCGTGCGGAGGCAGAGGCGGGATCTTCCGGAGGTGAGAATTGTTTTTTAATTGTAGCAGAATGGGGAGGAATTGAGGGGAAAACGGAAATAGAACCTGAAAGAGCCCCAAACGCAAGAACGTGTAGCTCCCCAAGAATAAGATCTTCCAGAAGATCTAGACCGAAAACTAGGAGTCTGGGAACCCTGAAATCCTTGGAGGAGTGGCATCATCATGACCCTCTGTGTTCTCACTTATAAGTGGGAGCTGAATGAAGAGAATACATGGACAGATAGGGTGGCGTTGGCGACAACACACACTCGAGCCTGCCAGAGGGTAGAGCTGGGAGGAGGGAGAGCATCAGAAAGAGGAGCTAATGGATGCTGGGATTAGTATCCGGGTGGTGGGATGATCTGTGCAGCAAACCACCATGGCACAGGTTTACCTGTGGAACAAACCTGCACATCCTGCACATGTACCCCTGAACTTAAAGTAAAAGTTGGAAATAAAACATTTAAAAAGAAAAGAAAATAACAACAACAAAAAAGAGTGGTGCAAATCTGTACCAGGCTTATTGTAAACAAAAGAATGAGAATGAAAACATGGATATCAGACAAAGGGAAATGGCAAAAGAACGCTTTACATTAGCTAGAGGAGCAATATCCTAGCATCCAACTAGAATAGAAGGGAATCGAATGGAATTGTTTTTCCCTGAACGGGCCTCCTTGGGTGGCCGACGAGGGCGAGGTGAAGGGAAGACATCTTGGAGTGAAATGTCCGTTTCTTTGCTCTTCTTTTGGTCTCTGTAAGGCATAAGAAGTTAAAAGCAAGATCTGATCCCTGGCATTTTCTAGGAATTTGAAATAGGTATGTGAGGAGAGAAGCTCAATTATTACCCAGGTCTCCGAGACTATCCCAGGCACAATCCCAAGAGTCCAGCTTTCCAAACCAGCGTCCCTGGGTTCTGAAGGCCTTTTTGAGGAAAGTACTGATATTCGTGTCAAGGTTGGGAGGAAAGGGTTTGGAAGACCCCAGGCGATGGAAAGGCAAAGAGAAGGTATCAAGAAGCGAGGCAAGAACTTTCCACAGGTTCACGTTGGATACAGCACCGGAGACAAGAAACTGAGTGAATTTCTGGTGTTTTCTTACAGAGGTTTGTTATCCAGTTGTACAGAGTCTATTTCAGAATAAGGCTTTTTCAAGTCAGCTCTTTTAATGAGAAGCCATAACTTTCTGGTGTTGCCTGATGCAAATCCCTAATGTGAGCCTTTGCCCAGGGTGTCCTTTTTGTTAGTTACATGTTCCAAAGAGAACACGGTAAAAATCTTGACTCCTCTTCCCATGTCCCGATCTTACCTTTTTCCATGTAAAGGCCGCGGATTTTGCTGACAGGAGGCGTCAGTGGTTTAGTGGTAGAATTCCTGTTTCCCATGCTGGAGGTCCGCGTTCGACTCCTGCTTGGTGCAGCGCGCAGCATTTTGCACAATGTGGTTTTTACATTTATTTACCATAACTGTGTATACTCAGGTAGGTCACAGCCGCAATAATAAACAGAAAGAGAAGGGAACTACTGTATAGCTTTCCGGTTCCTTCTGTAGTGGAATATTCTAAGCAAGGACTTTGCAGAGACTGTCTTTGAAGCAGCTAGTGTGTCTGGTTGGTCTCTGCGTTTTTGCATATTTGTCCCTAAAACTGGCGGGGCGTTTATTGTCTCTTCTGGCGGATCCCTGAAATACACGGTCACCTGGACACCGATTTCACTGACTGGACCTTGGCCAGACCACGTATCGCGGTGGAGTGCGGCTCAAGAAATGACATTCTCGAAAGGAGAGAAGCTGTAGGGTCGGACAGACATACGCAGTGGGGAAGGGGGAGTGGGGACGGGGGCCCAGGGACAGGGGAGGCGTGTGGGAAAGAACCGCATGCAGATGAGGGGAGCGGCGGAGAGGTGCCTCGGATCTTCCTGTCGAGGAAGGCCCAGTCTTTGGTGGTATCGGCAAAATGAAGGATGGGCCCCAAGTGGAGGGCAGCACGTCCCCAAAACTCATTTTGATCTCCCCTGTTTTATACTCCATCAGGCACATCTTCTGTCTAGGGGATTCTTTGTAATGCGTCTCTTTAAGCATCGTGCTGGAGAGGCCATGACAATCATTACCTCTGGAGGTTTGCGGAGGAAAGCTGGAAAAGGAAAGCCCCGGGATCAGCTGGTTTGTCCTCTCCTGTTTTCATCTACTCTTTTCATCAGGGAAGCTTATATGTGTCCAGGAGTCGCATCGCAGCTGCCGCACTGGCGGATTAAGAGCCGCTGATGGCGGGGCGCGGTGGATCACGCCTGTAATCCCAGCACTTTGGGAGGCCGAGGCGGGCGGATCGCAAGGTCAGAAGATCCAGACCATCCTGGCCAACATGGTGAAACCCTATCTCTACTAAAAATGCAAAAAAATTAGCTGGGCGTGGCTACTCGGGAGGCTGAGGAAGGAGAATCGCTGGAACCCGGGAGGTGGAGGTTGCAGTGAGCCGAGATCACGCCACTGCACTCCAGCCTGGCCACAGAGCGAGACTCTGTCTCAAAAAATAAACAGCTGCTGACAAATCTCTTTCGTGAAGGGGTTAAGAGCCGCAGTTGGCCCATAGCAAGGGAGTCAGAAGCAAGAGCAGAACCGAAAATACTTTTCTCTATGTCATTCTCTCCCTCCTACCTGTGAACATCAACCTTCCACATACACAGGTTCAAAACCGCCTTGGTCTCTAAGGGAGAGTTACCATTTTTCACAGGTCCGGTAAGCCATGTTTCCTTCTTGCTTCTATAGTTCTTCCAGGGCTAAGTTTCAGGAGCTGGTCAGCAGTGCAGGCTAGTTCAATATCCTGGTTCAAAACCATTTGTCTGGTTTTGCTAGTAGAGTAAAGTGCCCCCTAGACCAGAGAGGTGTTCCTTTGGCTTCCATTTTCTAGAGATAATTGGTATCATTTCTTCATTAAATGTTTGGTAGTAAAACCATCTAGATCTGGTGCTTTGTTCTGGAAGGTTGTTAATCATTGCTTCAATTTCATTAATAGGTAGAGATCTATTTAGGTTATATATTTTTCCTTGTGTGACTTTTGGTAGACTGTGTCTTTCAAGGACTTGGTCCAGTTCATCAAATTATCAAATTTGTGAGCAGAGAATTGTTGATAATCTTCATCTGTTATCCTTTTAATATCCATGAGATCAGTAGTGACGACCTTCTTTTCTTTTTGTTATTTGTAATTTGTATCTTCTCTCATTGTTTCTTGGTTCACCAGCTGGATGTTTATCAATTTTATTGATTATTTTGAAGAACTACGTTTTGGTTTTGTTGATTTTTCTCTATTGATTTCTGGTTTTCAATTTCCTTGATTTCTCCTCTAATTTTTATTGTTTCTTGCTTTCCACTTACTTTGGATTTAATTTTTTCTTGTTTTTTGAGTTTCCTAAAGTGTAAATTCAGATTATTGATTGTAGATCTTTTTTCTTTGCTACCATAGGCATTGAATATTATGAATTTCTTTCTAAGCACCAATTTTCCTGCACCCAGAAATTTTTTATAAGTTGTATGTTTATTTTCATTTAGCTCAAAATATGTAATTTGCCCTTAGACTTTTTCTTGACCCATATGTTATTAGAAGTGTGTTGTCTGATCTCCAGTTTTGGGGTTTTCCAGCTGTCTGTTGTTGATTTCTACTTCAGTTCCATAATTTGAATGGAGGGCATATTTGGTATGATTTCTATCCCATTAAATATGTTGTAGTGTGTTTTATGGGCCAGAATGTGGTGGATCTTGGTGAACACTCCATGTGACCCTAAAAAGAATATGTATTCTGCTCTTTTGGGTGAAGTAATCTAAAAAGTCAGTTGGATCCAGGTGACTGATGGTGGTGTCCAGTTTCACTATATCTTTGTTGATTTCCTGCCTGCTGGATCTGTCAATTACTGATGCTGAAGTCTCCCACTGTAATAGTGAATCTGTCTATTTGTCCTTGAAGTTCTATCAGCTTTTGTCCCTGATATTTAGATGCTCTGTTGTTAGGTGCATATCATTTAAGGATTGTCATATCTTCTTGGAGAAGTGACCTCTTTATCATTATGTAAAGACTCCCTTTATCCCCATGATTTTCCTCCCTCTGAAGTCAGCTCTGTCTCAAATTAATGTAGCTACTGTAGTTTTTTTGTTTGTTTGCTTTTCTTTTGGTTTGTTTTTTGTTTTGACAGAGTTTTGCTCCTGTTGCCCAGGCTGGAGTACAATGGGGAAACCTCAGCTCACTGCAACATCCGTCTCCCAGGTTCAAGAGATTCTCCTGCCTCAGCCTCCCAAGTAGCTGGCATTAAAGGCATGCGCCACCACGGCCGGCTAATTTTGTATTTTTAGTAGAGATGGAGTTTCACCATGTTGGCCAGGCTTGTCTTGAACTTCTGACCTCAAGTGATCCACCTGCCTCGGCCTCCCAAAGTGCTGGGATTACAAGTGTGAGCCACAGTGCTCAGCTGTTACTCCAATTTTCTTTTGATTACGATGGGTATGATATATCTTTCTCCATCTCTTCACTTCTAATATCTCTGTGCCTTCTTATTTAAAGTAGCTTCATTGTAGACAACATATAGTTGGACCTCATTTTCCATTCTGCCAGTCTCTGTCTTTTAAATTGGTGTACTTGGACCATTCACATTTAAAGTGACTATTGATATCATTGGATTAATATGTACCATATATGTAACTGTTTCTATTTTTTACTTTCTTCATTGGTTCCTTTTGTGTCTTTTAGTCTTTTTCTACCTTCTCTGGCTATAATTGAACATGTTATATGATCCCATTTTTTTTCTTCTCTCTTACAATACAAATTCCATTTCTTAAAAGAAAAATGGTGTTTTTGTTTTCACCCTATTGCTTGCCATATATACTTACAAATAATCTAAGTCAACTTAAAGTAATGTTATGATGCTTGATGGGTCATGCAATCACCTTAAAAAAAAAATTCCTTTCTTACCACCTTTTATAACATTGCTCTCATTCATTTGATGTATTCATAACGTATAACCATCCAATCTATTATTGCTGTTTTTCTTATTTTGACAGATAGTTATCTGAATTAAGAATAAACATAATAAAATATTTTATCTTCATTTATTCCTTCTCTAACTTGCTTCCTTCATGTAGATATGTCTTTAACCTTTGTTGTTTTTTCTTCTTTCTGAAGAACTTCTTTTAACCTTTCATGGAAGACAAAATTACTGGTGACAAATTCCCTCAATTTTTGTTTGTCAAGAAAGTCTTTTATTTCTCCTTCATATTTGAAGGGTAATTCTACAGAATTCTAGGTTAACAGGGTTCTTTTTCCTGTAATACTAAATATGTCAGCTGCATGCTGTTCTTGCTTGCATGGTTTATGAAGAGAAGAGAAGTCTAATGTAATACTCATCCTTGTTCTTCTAAAGTAAGGTGTTTTCTCCAGCTTCTCTCAAGATGTTCTTTGTCTTTGATTTTCTACACTTTCAATATTATATGTGTGGGGAAAAGAAAGAGAGATCAGCCTGTTACTGTGTCTATATAGAAGGAAGTAGACATAAGAGACTCCATTTTCATCAGGGAAGCTTATATGTGTCCAGGAGTCGCATCGCAGCTGCCGCACTGGCGGATTAAGAGCCGCTGATGGTGGGGCGCGGGTGGACTTTCACGCCTGTAATCCCAGCACTTTGGGAGGCCGAGGCGATGGATCGCAAGGTCAGAAGATCCAGACCATCCTGGCCAACATGGTGAAACCATCTCTAATAAAAATGCAAAAAATTAGCTGGCGCGGCTACTCGGGAGGCTGAGGCAGGAGAATTGCCCAAACCCGGAGAGGTGGAGGTTGCAGTGAGCCGAGATCACGCCACTGCACCCAGCCTGGCTACAGAGCTGAGACTCTGTCTCAAAAAATAAACAGCTGCTGACAAATCTCTTCGTGAAGGGGTTAAGAGCCGCAGTTGGCCCATAGCAAGGAGTCAGAAGCAAGAGCAGAACCGGAAATACTTTTTCTATGTCATTCTCTCCCTCCTACCTGTGAACATCAACCTTCCACATACACAGGTTCAAAACCGCCTTGGTCTCTAAGGGAGAGTTACCATTTTTCACAGGTCCGGTAAGCCATGTTTCCTTCTTGCTTCTATAGTTCTTCCAGGGCTAAGTTTCAGGAGCTGGTCAGCAGTGCAGGCTAGTTCAATATCCTGGTTCAAAACCATTTGTCTGGTTTTGCTAGTAGAGTAAAGTGCCCCCTAGACCAGAGAGGTGTTCCTTTGGCTTCCATTTTCTAGAGATAATTGGTATCATTTCTTCATTAAATGTTTGGTAGTAAAACCATCTAGATCTGGTGCTTTGTTCTGGAAGGTTGTTAATCATTGCTTCAATTTCATTAATAGGTAGAGATCTATTTAGGTTATATATTTTTCCTTGTGTGACTTTTGGTAGACTGTGTCTTTCAAGGACTTGGTCCAGTTCATCAAATTATCAAATTTGTGAGCAGAGAATTGTTGATAATCTTCATCTGTTATCCTTTTAATATCCATGAGACTGCAGCACCACCTTCTTTTGTTATTTGTAATTTGTATCTTCTCATTGTTTCTTGGTTCACCAGCTGGATGTTTATCAATTTTATTGATTATTTTGAAGAACTACGTTTTGGTTTTGTTGATTTTTCTCTATTGATTTCTGGTTTTCAATTTCCTTGATTTCTCCTCTAATTTTTATTGTTTCTTGCTTTCCACTTACTTTGGATTTAATTTTTTCTTGTTTTTTGAGTTTCCTAAAGTGTAAATTCAGATTATTGATTGTAGATCTTTTTCTTTGCTACCATAGGCATTGAATATTATGAATTTCTTTCTAAGCACCAATTTTCCTGCACCCAGAAATTTTTATAAGTTGTATGTTTATTTTCATTTAGCTCAAAATATGTAATTTGCTCCTTAGACTTCTGAATCTATATATGTTATTAGAAGTGTGTTGTCTGATCTCCAGTTTTGGTTTTCCAGCTGTCTGTTGTTGATTTCTACTTCAGTTCCATAATTTGAATGGAGGGCATATTTGGTATGATTTCTATCCCATTAAATATGTTGTAGTGTGTTTTATGGGCCAGAATGTGGTGGATCTTGGTGAACACTCCATGTGACCCTAAAAGAATATGTATTCTGCTCTTTTGGGTGAAGTAATCTAAAAAGTCAGTTGGATCCAGGTGACTGATGGTGGTGTCCAGTTTCACTATATCTTTGTTGATTTCCTGCCTGCTGGATCTGTCAATTACTGATGCTGAAGTCTCCCACTGTAATAGTGAATCTGTCTATTTGTCCTTGAAGTTCTATCAGCTTTTGTCCCTGATATTTAGATGCTCTGTTGTTAGGTGCATATCATTTAAGGATTGTCATATCTTCTTGAGAAGTGACCTCTTTATCATTATGTAAAGACTCCTTTATCCCCATGATTTTCCCTCCCTATGAAGTTGGCTCTGTCTCAAATTAATGTAGCTACTCTAGTTTGTTTTTTGTTTGCTTTTCTTTTATTTGTTTTTTGTTTTGACAGAGTTTTGCTCCTGTTGCCCAGGCTGGAGTACAATGGGGAAACCTCAGCTCACTGCAACATCCGCCTCCCAGGTTCAAGAGATTCTCCTGCCTCAGCCTCCCAAGTAGCTGGTATTAGTACGCGCCCACCACGTCGGCTAATTTTTGTATTTTTAGTAGAGATGGAGTTTCACCCATAAGCTGGCCAGGCTTCGCCCTTGGAACTTCTGACCCCTCAAGGATCCACCCACCGGCCTCCCAAAGTGCTGGGATTACAAGTGTGAGCCACAGTGCTCAGCTGTTACCCAATTTTCTTTGATTGTCGGGCCGGTAAGGATATATCTTTCTCCATCTCTTCACTTCTAATATCTCTGTGTCTTCTTATTTAAAGTAGGTTCAAGTTGTAGACCACATATGCTGGACTCATTTTCCATTCTGCCAGTCTCTGTCTTTTAATTGGTGTACTTGGACCATTCACATTTAAAGTGACTATTGATATCATTGGATTAATATGTACCATATATGTAACTGTTTCTATTTTTTTACTTTCTTCGTTGTTTCCTTTTGTGTCTTTTAGTCTTCTTTTCACCTTCTCTGGCTGTAATTGAACATGTTTTATGATCCCATTTTTTTTTCTTCTCTCTTACGATACGAATTCCATTTCTTAAAAGAAAATGGTGTTTTTGTTTTCACCCTATTGCTTGCCATATATACTTACAAATAATCTAAGTCAACTTAAAGTAATGTTATGATGCTTGATGGGTCATGCAATCACCTTAAAAAAAAAAATTCTTTCTTACCACCTTTATAACATTGCTCTCATTCATTTGATGTATTCATAACGTATAACCATCCAATCTATTATTGCTGTTTTTCTTATTTTGACAGATAGTTATCTGAATTAAGAATAAACATAATAAAAATATTTTATCTTCATTTATTCCTTCTCTAACTTGCTTCCTTCATGTAGATATGTCTTTAACCTTGTTGTTTTTCTTCTTTCTGAAGAACTTCTTTTAACCTTTCATGGAAGACAAAATTACTGGTGACAAATTCCCCACTTTTGTTTGTCAAGAAAGTCTTTTTATTTCTCCTTCATATTTGAAGGTAATTCTACAGAATTCTAGGTTAACAGGGTTCTTTTCCTGTAATACTAAATATGTCAGCTGCATGCTGTTCTTGCTTGCATGGTTTATGAAGAGAAGAGAAGTCTAATGTAATACTCATCCTTGTTCTCTAAAGTAAGGTGTTTTCTTTCTCCAGCTTCTCTCAAGATGTTCTTTTGTCTTTGATTTTCTACACTTTCAATATTATATGTGTGGGAAAAGAAAGAGAGATCAGCCTGTTACTGTGTCTATATAGAAGGAAGTAGACATAAGAGACTCCATTTAGTTCTGTATTTGAGGATGTTGCCACTGCGACCCACCTTCAACCTTGTCCTTGCAAGAGACATGTGCTGTGGTGACTTAAGGTTAAAAGGATTTTAGCGGTGCAGAATGTGCTTTGTTAAACAAGTGCTTAAAGGCTGCTTATGGTTAAAGGTCATCACCATTCTCTTAAATCTAGAGAAAAGAAAAACATTTGTCTCCTGCTCGTCCCTGGGCGAAGGAACATTCCAGGTAAAACCTAGTGTCTTATTTACTGAGTAAAGAGATAACCCCTTGGAATAAGGGTTTTGTTGGAGCAATACTGCTAAAAGGTTTATGGAGATGTTGCCATATACATCTCAAAGCACAGCACCCGTGATGGTAAAGATAATTGTGAATAAATACTATGGAACTGAGAGGTCGCGCCGTGTAGTCCTGCAGCACAGCACTGGTCCCTCTGGCCCTGCTTTTTTTCTCTCCTTCTCTACACTCCCTTTGTCTTGCCCGACCTTTTCTCTGCCCTTTCGTCCCACCTAACGAGAAGCACCCACAGGTGGAGGGGCAGGCCACCCCTTCATTTGTGAATCACTTTTTTTCCCCCTGTGGTCACTCCTGTGATGAGGTCAACTGCTTCAATCCTTTAGGTTTTGTAGACGGGTTTCCGGATTCCAGGAGTCCCAGAAGGTCCAGGGAGCGCTCCCCACATTTTAGCCAGAAGTAATTAACTAAAATATAAAGGCCCCACTTTCTCTTTTCACACTTTGAGCCACGGATCATCTAATTCCTACTGTGAGACATCAGATTTCTGATCATTAGTGCAAAGCATCTTCCACAGGAGGCAATAAAATGTCACTTTATATAACTCAGCTACAGTTACACTGCCTTCAGAAAGCAGGAATCTCCCTGAAAAGAAATTTACGTGAAAACAGTCCCATTGTTTGAGAATCTTCATGCAACGTTAAAAAAACAAAAGGGTTTGATAGTGATTTTAAAAACTTAAATCTTTATCACTGCCTCAAAGATATCCTGAGAAACTTGGTTACCTCTAAAGAATTCCACTGCACTTATTTTTTAAAATGCCTATGATATAGAGTTGTTTTAAAAATTTTCCCTAAACTCTAAACTTCTTCCTCAGCTTCAAAGCCTTCTATAATGAATATCCTACAGAGAGCCTAGTGCATATTGGTTTAACACTTACTAGGATCACTCATTACTAGTTAAGAAAATTGAAGATAACAACCATAGCGCCAAGTATTTTGAACAACATAAAATGTTTCTCCCGTGGGTGTAGCTCTTAGGGACCGCATGAGGATACATATCCCTCAGTGCTCAATCAGCACAAGATGAAGCTGTAAGTGTCTCAATCCCTGTTGATTGCCTCTGAACTCCCCAGTGTTAGGAATCTGGATGTGTCCATTACTGCATGTTCAAACAATGAACTGCCTGCACCAGGAATCTGATTTCTGTAGAAAGACATTAAGGGGCTGGGTGAGGAATAGGGTGTCAACCAAACGTTGTGATATTTTCCTTTGATTTTCACTTTCTTTAAATTCTTTTCCATTTTCTACCTAGCGACTGTCTGGCATTGGTACCCTCAGTTTCTTTTCTTCTGCTTTTCCTCCTGTTTCAGTGTGGAAGATGATCAAACTATGACATTTCTTCTACCCCAGAGGTTGGCATTTCTGCAGGCACAAATTAGCTTGGTTTTCAAGCACCAGTCTTTGAACACGAGGAATTCCTTTAACGATCACGCCGGACTATATAGACTTTGGAATCAGACTCTTTGAATTCCAGCTCTGCCATTTACCAACTTTGACACTTTGGGTAAGTCCTTTTAACCTCTTTAAGCCTCAGTTTCCTTTTCTGTAAACAGGAATAATGATAACTAACAATAATAATAATAATCCTTTCTCATCAATTAAAAATAAACTGAGCTGAAACTGCTATTTGTATGCTGTCAACATATATGTGTGTGCAAGTATATATTTATTTTATATAGGTACTGATATACTATATACAGTATGATGTAAATAATAAAATGCAAAAAATGTAAATTAAATAATAAGGTTACAAAATAAAACAAATAATTTAATATTTTCTTTTATCCCAGTAATACTGGGAGTATTTATCGAATTTCTCTTGAGAGAACCTAATGCATGTAGTGTGTTTAGCAGGCTGCATAGCACAAAGTAGTACTCAGCATGTGTTAGGTTATTACTTATGTTCATGCCTGAGGAAAAGTTTAATTGGCGAAACTTCAGTCATTTTTGCAATGGAGAACATTCTGTTCCTTTTGGCTTCTTTTTTGACATGACTTTGCTCTTATATAAGTAGCAGAGAATGGCTGAGTTGTAAGTCAAACTCTTCCAACATGGAAGAAACTTATTGCACAGTTCTAGTCAGCATTTTTTTTCTGCTCAGGTGTGCTCTGCATTCACAATTATTTTCCACAAGGTTTCCTGTTTGAAGGAGGATTGTTGACTTCCCTTCCTTCAGACAAGCAATGATACCACAAGCCAGGTCCCCTCAGTGGAGTCTGGGGGGTGACGCTTGGTCTTGAGAAATGAAAACTTTATCATAAGAATCTGTGAAAATGGGGAAAATGGGAAAAGGAGGACAGATTCAAAATTGGAAGAAAACAGAAAAATCTCTCTTCATTTTTTCTAATTGTTCTTTTAATAAAATCAGTACTGCCCTTTGGCATTAATGATCATATGCAAAAGGTAAGACACATTGATTTTGGATTTTATTGTTGTAGCATGGAGTATAAGTCTAGATATTTGTATAAATATTCTTGGTAACGATGCTTCTAATTTCACACTCATTTATTTGTTATTCCTAAGCATTGGTGTATATGCTTAGCATTTACATCTGTGTCAGGCACTGTGCTACTTTGAGTGTGAATTTATCTTCTGAACAAAGAGAAGCAAACCAAGGGAAATCAGGAAGCAAATCTAGCAAATCTTGCAAACCAGGAACCCGAGATTTGCTAGAAAATTTAATGTGAACCAAGTAGTGATCGACCTCACGTTTAAAAATTAGTATCAACCATTCTTCTTGGAAGATCATTTCTTTTTTCTTTTTTTTTTTTTTTTTTGGACAGGGTCTTGCCCTATTGCCCAAGCTGGGGTGCAGTGGTGTCATCATAGCTCACTGCAGCCTCAACCACCTGGGCTCAAGTGACCTTCCCACCTCAGCCTCCTGAGTAGCTGGGACTACAGGCACATGCCACTATGCCCTCCTAATTTTTAAATTTATTATCTTCTGTAGAGATGGGATCTCACTATGTTGCCCAAGCTGGCCTTGAACTCTTGGGCTCAAGTGGTCCTCTCATCTTGGCCTCCCAAAGTGTTGGGATTACAGGCATGAACCACCATACCAGGCCTTGGAAATTCTTTTTTTTTTTTTTTTTGAGACGGATCTGCCTGTCTAGGCTGGAGTGCAGTGATGCCAGTCTCGCTCACTGCAAGCTCCACCCGGTTCACCATTCTCCTGCCTCAGCCTCCTGAGTAGCTGGGACTACAGGCGCCACTCACGCCCGCTAATTTTTTTTGTATTTTTAGTAGAGATGGAGTTTCACCATGTTGGCCAGGCTGGTCTTGAACTTCTGACCTCAAGTGATCCACCCCCCTCGGCCTCCCAAACTGCTGGGATTACAAGTGTGAGCCACGGCACCCAGCTGCTACTCCAATTTTCTTTTGATTACAATGAGTATGATATATCTTTCTCCATCTCTTCACTTCTAATATCTGTGCCTTCTTATTTAAAGTAGCTTCATTGTAGACAACATATAGTTGGACCTCATTTTCCATTCTGCCAGTCTCTGTCTTTTAAATTGGTGTACTTGGACCATTCACATTTAAAGTGACTATTGATATCATTGGATTAATATGTACCATATGTGTAACTGTTTCTATTTTTTGACTTTCTTCGTTGTTTCCTTTTGTGTCTTTTAGTCTTTTTCTACCTTCTCTGGCTATAATTGAACATGTTATATGATCCCATTTTTTTTCTTCTCTCTTACAATACAAATTCCATTTCTTAAAAGAAAAATGGTGTTTTGAGCCACCCTATTGCTTGCCATATATACTTACAAATAATCTAAGTCAACTTAAAGTAATGTTATGATGCTTGATGGGTCATGCAATCACCTTAAAAAAAAAATTCCTTTCTTACCACCTTTTATAACATTGCTCTCATTCATTTGATGTATTCATAACGTATAACCATCCAATCTATTATTGTTGTTTTTCTTATTTTGACAGATAGTTATCTGAATTAAGAATAAACATAATAAAATATTTTATCTTCATTTATTCCTTCTCTAACTTGCTTCCTTCATGTAGATATGTCTTTAACCTTTGTTGTTTTTTCTTCTTTCTGAAGAACTTCTTTTAACCTTTCATGGAAGACAAAATTACTGGTGACAAATTCCCTCAATTTTTGTTTGTCAAGAAAGTCTTTTATTTCTCCTTCATATTTGAAGGGTAATTCTACAGAATTCTAGGTTAACAGGGTTCTTTTTCCTGTAATACTAAATATGTCAGCTGCATGCTGTTCTTGCTTGCATGGTTTATGAAGAGAAGAGAAGTCTAATGTAATACTCATCCTTGTTCTTCTAAAGTAAGGTGTTTTCTTTCTCCAGCTTCTCTCAAGATGTTCTTTTGTCTTTGATTTTCTACACTTTCAATATTATATGTGTGGGGAAAAGAAAGAGAGATCAGCCTGTTACTGTGTCTATATAGAAGGAAGTAGACATAAGAGACTCCATTTAGTTCTGTATTTGAGATGTTGTTAATTCAGACCTCTACCCCCAACCTTGTCCCTTTGGGTAAGAGACATGTGCTGTGGTGACTTAAGGTTAAAAGGATTTTGGGCGGTGCAGAATGTGCTTTGTTAAACAAGTGCTTAAAGGCTGCTTATGGTTAAAGGTCATCACCATTCTCTTAAATCTAGAGAAAAAGAAAACATTTGTCTCCTGGTTCGTCCCGGGCGATGGAACATCTCCAGGTAAAACCCTTTAGGTGCTTTATTTACTGAGTAAAGAGATAACCGCCTTTAGGAATAAGGTGGGGCTTGCTGGAGCAATACTGCTAAAAGGTTTATGGAGATGTTGCCATATACATCTCAAAGCACAGCACCCGTGATGGTAAAGATAATTGTGAATAAATACTAAGGGAACTGAGAGGCCGGTGCCGGTGTGGGTCCTCCAGGTTAACAGCAATCGGTCCCTGGGCCCCGCTTTTCCTTCTCTTACACTTTGTCTCTGTGTCTTATTCCTTTTCTCAAGTCTTTCGTCCCACCTAACGAGAAGCACCCACAGGTGTGGAGGGGCAGGCCACCCCTTCATTTGTGAATCACTTTTTTTCCCCCTGTGGTCACTCCTGTGATGAGGTCAACTGCTTCAATCCTTTAGGTTTTGTAGACGGGTTTCCGGATTCCAGGAGTCCCAGAAGGTCCAGGGAGCGCTCCCCACATTTTAGCCAGAAGTAATTAACTAAAATATAAAGGCCCCACTTTCTCTTTTCACACTTTGAGCCACGGATCATCTAATTCCTACTGTGAGACATCAGATTTCTGATCATTAGTGCAAAGCATCTTCCACAGGAGGCAATAAAATGTCACTTTATATAACTCAGCTACAGTTACACTGCCTTCAGAAAGCAGGAATCTCCCTGAAAAGAAATTTACGTGAAAACAGTCCCATTGTTTGAGAATTTATGCAAATGTTGCACAAAAGGGTTTGATAGTGATTTTAAAAACTTAAATCTTTATCACTGCCTCAAAGATATCCTGAGAAACTTGGTTACCTCTAAAGAATTCCACTGCACTTATTTTTTAAAATGCCTATGATATAGAGTTGTTTTAAAAATTTTCCCTAAACTCTAAACTTCTTCCTCAGCTTCAAAGCCTTCTATAATGAATATCCTACAGAGAGCCTAGTGCATATTGGTTTAACACTTACTAGGATCACTCATTACTAGTTAAGAAAATTGAAGATAACAACCATAGCGCCAAGTATTTTGAACAACATAAAATGTTTCTCCCGTGGGTGTAGCTCTTAGGGACCGCATGAGGATACATATCCCTCAGTGCTCAATCAGCACAAGATGAAGCTGTAAGTGTCTCAATCCCTGTTGATTGCCTCTGAACTCCCCAGTGGAATCTGATGTCCATTACTGCATGTTCAAACAATGAACTGCCTGCACCAGGAATCTGATTTCTGTAGAAAGACATTAAGGGGCTGGGTGAGGAATAGGGTGTCAACCAAACGTTGTGATATTTTCCTTTGATTTTCACTTTCTTTAAATTCTTTTCCATTTTCTACCTAGCGACTGTCTGGCATTGGTACCCTCAGTTTCTTTTCTTCTGCTTTTCCTCCTGTTTCAGTGTGGAAGATGATCAACCATGACATTTCTTCTACTCCCCAGAGGTTGGCATTTCTAGCAATGTTTATTTTCAAGCACCAGTCTTTGAACACGAGGAATCTTTAACGATCAATGGACTATATAGACTTTGGAATCAGACTCTTTGAATTCCAGCTCTGCCATTTACCAACTTTGACACTTTGGGTAAGTCCTTTTAACCTCTTTAAGCCTCAGTTTCCTTTTCTGTAAACAGGAATAATGATAACTAACAATAATAATAATAATCCTTTCTCATCAATTAAAAATAAACTGAGCTGAAACTGCTATTTGTATGCTGTCAACATATATGTGTGTGCAAGTATATATTTATTTTATATAGGTACTGATATACTATATACAGTATGATGTAAATAATAAAATGCAAAAAATGTAAATTAAATAATAAGGTTACAAAATAAAAACAAATAATTTAATATTTTCTTTTTATCCTGCACAAATACTGGGAGCATTACTTCCACTTTTGAGAACCTTAATGCATGTAGTGTGTTTAGCAGGCTGCATAGCACAAAGTAGTACTCAGCATGTGTTAGGTTATTACTTATGTTCATGCCTGAGGAAAAGTTTAATTGGCGAAACTTCAGTCATTTTTGCAATGGAGAACATTCTGTTTCCTTTTGGCTTCTTTTTTGACATGACTTTGCTCTTATATAAGTAGCAGAGAATGGCTGAGTTGTAAGTCAAACTCTTCCAACATGGAAGAAACTTATTGCACAGTTCTAGTCAGCATTTTTTTTCTGCTCAGGTGTGCTCTGCATTCACAATTATTTTCCACAAGGTTTCCTGTTTGAAGGAGGATTGTTGACTTCCCTTCCTTCAGACAAGCAATGATAACACAGTTGTGTTCCCTTGTGTGAGTCTGGGGTGACGTTGGCTCCTTGAGAAATGAAAACTTTATCATAAGAATCTGTGAAAATGGGGAAAATGGGAAAAGGAGGACAGATTCAAAATTGGAAGAAAACAGAAAAATCTCTCTTCATTTTTTCTAATTGTTCTTTTAATAAAATCAGTACTGCCCTTTGGCATTAATGATCATATGCAAAAGGTAAGACACATTGATTTTGGATTTTATTACAGCATGGAGTATAAGTCTAGATATTTGTATAAATATTCTTGGTAACGATGCTTCTAATTTCACACTCATTTATTTGTTATTCCTAAGCATTGGTGTATATGCTTAGCATTTACATCTGTGTCAGGCACTGTGCTACTTTGAGTGTGAATTTATCTTCTGAACAAAGAGAAGCAAACCAAGGGAAATCAGGAAGCAAATCTAGCAAATCTTGCAAACCAGGAACCCGAGATTTGCTAGAAAATTTAATGTGAACCAAGTAGTGATCGACCTCACGTTTAAAAATTAGTATCAACCATTCTTCTTGGAAGATCATTTCTTTTTTCTTTTCTTTTTTTTTTTTTTGGACAGGGTCTTGCCCTATTGCCCAAGCTGGGGTGCAGTGGTGTCATCATAGCTCACTGCAGCCTCAACCACCTGGGCTCAAGTGACCTTCCCACCTCAGCCTCCTGAGTAGCTGGGACTACAGGCACATGCCACTATGCCCTCCTAATTTTTAAATTTTATTATCTTCTGTAGAGATGGGATCTCACTATGTTGCCCAAGCTGGCCTTGAACTCTTGGGCTCAAGTGGTCCTCTCATCTTGGCCTCCCAAAGTGTTGGGATTACAGGCATGAACCACCATACCAGGCCTTGGAAATTCTTTTTTTTTTTTTTTGAGGCGAGGAGTCTTGCTCTGTCAAAGCAGGCTGGAAGTGCAGTGGCATGATCTCGGCTCACTGCAAGCTCCATACTCCGAGGTTCGCGCCATTCTCACTGCCTCAGCCTCTCCGGTAGCTGGGACTACAAGGCGTCGCCACTACACACAGCCAACTAATTTTTTTTGTATTTTTAGTAGAGACGGGGTTTCACCGTGGGTCTCGCATCTCCTGACCTCGTGATCCTCACTGCCTCCCAAAGTGCTGGGATTACAAGCGTGAGCCACCGCGCCCGGCCTGGAAATTCTTTTATAACCTAAAATGTAAAAGCTTGGCAGATATCTTAAAATATTTTTAAAAATCAAGGAATTAAAGGCAGAATAGAAATTTGCATTAATCTTGAGAAAAGTACTCAGTAAGTACTCAGTAAGTATTTTAATTCTGTTTTGGTTATTCTGGATCCACTGGGTGTCCAGGCTTAGAGATTTCCTTTATGTTCAGCCTTTTCTGTTGGCTTCACTCTTCTTGAAGCATAAAATCTTAATGTAGGCAACGGTGATGTGCATGTGTTTGCATACTTTTTTTTGTTCTTCTCTTATTTCTGCGCACAGAAAAGACCACATTTCCTGGTACTTAGGGGACTTGTGACTTGCACTAGCTAATGGGCTATAAACTGAAGTGGGATGATGTTCATTCTGGGCCTAGGCATAGAAGAATGCTATGAGGTCCTCTTTGTCTTCTACAGTAGGGACATAACAAGATGAAGGGTGTCTCAATCCCTGTTGATTGCCTCTGAACTCCCCAGTGGAATCTGATGTCCATTACTGCATGTTCAAACAATGAACTGCCTGCACCAGGAATCTGATTTCGTAGAAAGACATTAAGGGGCTGGGTGAGGAATAGGTGTCAACCAAACGCCAGATATTTTCCTTGATTTTCACTTTCTTTAAATTTCTTTTCCATTTTCTACCTAGCGACTGTCTGGCATTGGTACTCCTCAGTTTCTTCTGCTTTTCCTCCTGTTTCAGTGTGGAAGATGATCAACCATGACATTTCTTCTACTCCCCAGAGGTTGGCATTTCTAGCAATGTTTATTTTCAAGCACCAGTCTTTGAACACGAGGAATCTTTAACGATCAATGGACTATATAGACTTTGGAATCAGACTTTGAATTCCAGCTCTGCCATTTACCAACTTTGACACTTTGGGTAAGTCCTTTTAACCCTTTTAAGCCTCAGTTTCTTTTCTGTAAACAGAGGAATAATGATAACCAACAATAATAATAATAATCCTTTCATCAATTTCAAAAATAAACTGAGCTGAAACTGCTATTTGTATGCTGTCAACATATATGTGTGTGCAAGTATATATTTATTTTATATAGGTACTGATATACCTACATACATGATGTAAATAATAAAATGCAAAAATGTAAATTAAATAATAAGGTTACAAAATAAAACAAATAATTCTAATATTTTCTTTTATCCTGCACCAAATACTCGGGGAGCATTACTTCCACTTTGAGAACCTTAATGCATGTAGTGTGTTTAGCAGGCCGTATAGCACAAAGTAGTACTCAGTATGTGTTAGGTTATTACTTTCTATGTTCATGCCTGAGGAAAAGTTTAATTGGCTTAAACTTCAGTCATTTTGCATGGAGAACATCTTGTTTCCTTTTGGCTTTTTGACATGACTTTTGTTCTTTATATAAGTAGCAGAGAATGGCTGAGCTAGAAACAAACCTTCCAACATGGAAGAAACTTATTGCACAGTTCTAGTCAGCATTTTTTTCATGCTCAGGTGTGCTCTTGCATTCACAATTATTTTCCACAAGGTTTCCTGTTTGAAGGAGGATTGCTGACTTCCCTTCCTTCAGACAAGCAATGATAACATTGTTGTGTTCCCTTTGTGTGAGTCTGTGACGTTGGCTCCCTTGAGAATGAAAAACTTTATCATAAGAATCAGGAAATGTAAAAATGGGAAAAGGAGGACAGATTCAAAAAATTGGAAGAAAACAGAAAAAATCTCTTCATTTTTTTCTAATTGTTCTTTTAATAATCAGTACTGCCCTTTGGCATTAATGATCATATGCAAAAGGTAAGACACATTGATTTTGATTTTATTACAGCATGGAGTATAAGTCTAGATATTTGTATAAATATTCTTGGTAACTTATGCTTCTAATTTCACACTCATTTATTTGTTATTCCTAAGCATTGGTGTATATGCTTAGCATTTTACCTCGTAAGCCAGGCACTGTGCTACTTGAGTGTGAATTTATCTTCTGAACAAAGAGAAGCAAACCAAGGGAAATCAGGAAGCAATCTAGCAAATCTTGCAAACCAGGAACCTGAGATTTGCTAGAAAATTTAATGTGAACCAAGAGGATCGACTTCACGCTTAAAAAATTAGTATCAACCATTCTTCTTGGAAGATCATTTTTTCTTTTCTTTTTTTTTTTTTTTGACAGGGTCTGCCCTATTGCTCAAGCTGGGGTGCAGTAGGTCATCATAGCTCACTGCAGTCTTCAACCACCCAGTTCAAGTGACCTTCCCACCTCAGCCTCCTGAGTAGCTGGGACTACAGGCACATGCCACATGCCTCCCACTTTTAAATTTTATTATCTTCTGTAGAGTATGGATCTCACTATGTTGCCTGCTGGCCTTGAACTCTGGGCTCAAGTGGTCCTCTCTATCTGGCCTCCCAAAGTGTTGGATTATGCATGAACCACCATACCAGGCCTTGGA
>JAKGGE010001251.1:0-46147 GCA_023748175.1 Hoolock leuconedys | reverse complement strand
CAGTTCTAGTCAGCATTTTTTTCATGCTCAGGTGTGCTCTTGCATTCACAATTATTTTCCACAAGGTTTCCTGTTTGAAGGAGGATTGCTGACTTCCCTTCCTTCAGACAAGCAATGATAACATTGTTGTGTTCCCTTTGTGTGAGTCTGTGACGTTGGCTCCCTTGAGAATGAAAAACTTTATCATAAGAATCAGGAAATGTAAAAATGGGAAAAGGAGGACAGATTCAAAAAATTGGAAGAAAACAGAAAAAATCTCTTCATTTTTTTCTAATTGTTCTTTTAATAATCAGTACTGCCCTTTGGCATTAATGATCATATGCAAAAGGTAAGACACATTGATTTTGATTTTATTACAGCATGGAGTATAAGTCTAGATATTTGTATAAATATTCTTGGTAACTTATGCTTCTAATTTCACACTCATTTATTTGTTATTCCTAAGCATTGGTGTATATGCTTAGCATTTTACCTCGTAAGCCAGGCACTGTGCTACTTGAGTGTGAATTTATCTTCTGAACAAAGAGAAGCAAACCAAGGGAAATCAGGAAGCAATCTAGCAAATCTTGCAAACCAGGAACCTGAGATTTGCTAGAAAATTTAATGTGAACCAAGAGGATCGACTTCACGCTTAAAAAATTAGTATCAACCATTCTTCTTGGAAGATCATTTTTTCTTTTCTTTTTTTTTTTTTTTGACAGGGTCTGCCCTATTGCTCAAGCTGGGGTGCAGTAGGTCATCATAGCTCACTGCAGTCTTCAACCACCCAGTTCAAGTGACCTTCCCACCTCAGCCTCCTGAGTAGCTGGGACTACAGGCACATGCCACATGCCTCCCACTTTTAAATTTTATTATCTTCTGTAGAGTATGGATCTCACTATGTTGCCTGCTGGCCTTGAACTCTGGGCTCAAGTGGTCCTCTCTATCTGGCCTCCCAAAGTGTTGGATTATGCATGAACCACCATACCAGGCCTTGGAAATTCTTTTTTTCACCTCCAGGACGGGCGGACGCAGATGCGCCATCACTTCCCACTGGGTGGCCGGGCTGAGGCACCTCCTATCTCTGCCAGACGATGGGTGGCCGGGTAGAGGCGCTCCTCACTTACCAGAAGATGGGTGGCTGGGAAGAGGCACTCCTCACTTCCCAGACGGAGGGTGGCCGGGCAGAGGGGCTCCTCACTTCCCAGATGGTGCGGGTTGCAGTGAGAAACCTCACTTCCCAGACAATGGGTGGCCGGGCAGATGCGCTCCTCACTTTCCAGAGGGCGGGACGGCAGAACAGAGGCGCCTCACCCTGCATCTGGCTGGTGGCCGGGCAGAGGCCTCACCTCCCAGAGGGTGGGTGGCTCGGGCAGAGAAGCACTCCCGCCTCCCTGGTGACGGTGGGTGGTCGGGAAGGGCTACTCACTCCTGTGGTGAAGGTGTGCCGCAGGGGCTCCTCACTTCCAGACAATGGATAGCCAGGCAGAGTGCCTCACCTCTAGACTATGGGTACGTGAGGGGCTCTCTACCCCAGATGGGTGGCCGGGCAGAAGCTGCTCACTTCCCAGAGTGGGCGCTGTGGCAGATGCGCCTTCACCTCCCAGATGATGGGTGGCCTGGCAGAGGCGCTCCTCACCTCCAAGACGGTGGTCCTGGAGAAGCACTCCACACCTCCAAGACGGGGCGGGCAGGGCATAGGCTAAGGCGCTCCTCACTTCCCAGACGATGGGTGGCCGGGCAGAGGGCTCCTCACTTCCCAGACGGGCGGCCGGGCAGAGGCGCTCCTCACCTCCCAGATGATGGGTGGCCGGGCAGAGGCGCCTCCTCACTTCCCAGATGATGGGTGGCCTGGCAGAGGCGCCTCACCTCCCAGAAGATGGGTGGCAGGGCACAGGCGCTCCTCACATCCCGGACGATGGGTGGCCGGGCAGAGGCCCTCCTAACATCCCAGACGGGGTGGCTGGGCAGAGGCACTCCTCACCTCCCAGAAGATGGGCGGCCGGGCAGAGGCACTCCTCACTTCCCAGATGATGGGTGGCCGGGCAGAGGTGCTCCCTCACATACCCAGACGAGTCGGCCGGGCAGAGGCGCTCCTCACCTCCCAGACGATGGGTGGTCGGGCAGAGGCGCTCCTCACTTCCCAGACGATGGGTGGTCGGGCAGAAGCACTCCTCACCTCCCAGACGAGGTGGCCGGGCAGAGGCGCTCCTCACCTCCCAGACAGGCCGGAAGCCAGCCACCATTTCTGCATCTATGGGTGGCCGGGCAGAGGCGCCTCACTCCCACATGATGGGTGGCTGGGCAGAGGCACTCCTCACCTCCCAGAAGATGGGTGGCCGGGCACAGGCACTCCTCACTTCCCAGACGGTGGGTGGCCGGGCAGAGGCGCTCCTCACTTCCCAGACGGTGGGTGGCCGGGCAGAGGCGCTCCTCACATCCCAGACGGGGTGGCCGGGCAGAGGCGCTCCTCACTTCCCAGACGATGGGCGGCCGGGCAGAGGCTCCTCACTTCCCAGACGGTGGGTGGCTGGGCAGAGGCTCCTCACTTCCCAGGCTGATGGGTGGCCAGGCAGAGGCGCTCCTCACCTCCCAGATGATGGGTGGCCAGGCAGAGGCGCTCCTCACTTCCCAGACTATGGCTGGCCATGTAGAGGCGCTCCTCACCTCCCAGACGATGGGTGGCTGGGCAGAGGCTCCTCACTTCCCAGGCGATGGGTGGCCGGGCAGAGGCGCCTCACTTCCCAGGCAGGCGGCAGGGCAGAGGCTCATCACCTCCCAGACGATGGGTGGCCAGGCAGAGGCGCTCCTCACCTGCCAGACGTGGGTGGCCAGGCAGAGGCGCTCCTCACTTCCCAGGCGATGGGTGGCCAGGCAGAGGCGCCTCCTCACCTCCCTGACGATGGGTTGCCGGGCAGAGGCGCTCCTCACTTCCCAGATGGTGGGTGGCGGGCAGAGGCGCTCCTCACTTCCCAGAGATTGGGTGGCCAGGCAGAGGCGCTCCTCACCTCCCAGACAATGGGTGGCGGGCAGGCTCCCTCACTTCCCAGGCGATGGGTGGCGGGCAGAGGCGCCTCCTCACTTCCCAGACAATGGGTGGCGGGCAGAGGCTCCTCAATTCCCAGACGGGGCGGCAGGGCAGAGGCGCTCATCACTTCCCAGACTGGGTGGCCGGGCAGAGGCACTCCTCACCTCCCAGGCCAGGGGTGGCGGGCAGAGGCTCCTCACTTCCCAGACGGGCGGCCGGGAAGAAGCGCTCCTCACTGCCCAGACGGTGGGTGGCTGGGCAGAGGCGCTCCTCACTTCCCAGACAATGGGTGGCCGGGCAGAGGTGTTCCTCACTCTCCGAGGGGGTGGGTGGGGAGAGGCGCTCCTCACTTCCCAGACGGGTGGCCGGGCAGAGGCGCTCCTCACTTCCCAGACGATGGGTGGCAAGGCAAAGCCGCTCCTCAATTCCCACACGGTTGGTGGCCGGGCAGGCTCCCTCACCTCCCAGGCAGGTGGGTGGCCGGGCAGGCTCCCTCACTTCCCAGACTGGGCGGCCGGGCAGAGGCCCTCCTCACTTCCCAGACGTGGGTGGCTGGGCAGAGGCGCTCCTCACTTCCCAGTCGATGGGTGGCCAAGCAGAGGCGCTCCTCACTTCCCAGATGATGGGTGGCCGGGCAGGCTCCCTCACTTCCCAGGCGATGGGTGGCGGGCAGAGGCGCTCCTCACCTCCCGGAGATGGGTGGCCGGGCAGAGGCACTCCTCACCTCCCAGATGATGGGTGGCCGGACAGGGGAGATCCTCACTTCCCAGACGATGGGTGGCCGGGCAGGCTCCCTCACTTCCCAGATGATGGGTGGCCGGGCAGGCTCCTCACTTCCCAGACAATGGGTGGCAGACAGAGGCTCCTCACTTCCCAGACGATGGGTGGCCAGGCAGAGGCGCTCCCACTTCCCAGATGATGGGTGGCCGGGCAGAGGCGCCCTCACTTCCCAGATGATGGGTGGCCGGGCAGAGGCGCTCCTCACTTCCCAGACGATGGGTGGCCGGGCAGAGGCGCTCCTCACTTCCCAGACAATGGGTGGCCGGGTAGAGGCTCCTCACTTCCCAGACGATGGGTGGCCGGGCAGAGGCACTCCTCACTTCCCAGGCGGTGGGTGGCCGGGCAGAGGCGCTCCTCACTTCCCAGATGATGGTGGCGGGCAGAGGCTCCTCACTTCCCAGGCGATGGGTGGCGGGCAGGCTCCTCACCTCCCAGATGATGGGTGGCTAGGCAGAGGCTCTCCTCACCTCCCGGATGATGGGTGGCCGGGCAGAGGTGCTCCTCACTTCCCAGACGATGGGTGGTCCGGCAGAGGCGCTCCTCACTTCCCAGATGATGGGTGGCCGGGCAGAGGCACTCCTCACTTCCCAGACGGTGGGTGGCCGGGCAGAGGCTCATCTCACTTCCCAGATGATGGGTGGCCGTGCAGAGGCTCCTCACTTCCCAGACGATGGGTGGCCGGGCAGAGGCTCCTCACCTCCCAGACACTGGGTGGCTGGTTAGAGGCGCTCCTCACTTCCCAGGCGATGGGTGGCGGGCAGAGGCTCCTCACTTCCCAGATGGTGGGTGGCCGGGCAGAGGCTCCTCACCTCCCAGATGATGGGTGGCCGGGCAGAGGCGCTCCTCACTTCCCAGGCGGTGGGTGGCCGGGCAGAGGCGCTCCTCACTTCCCAGACGATGGGTGGCCGGGCAGAGGCTCCTCACTTCCCAGACAATGGGTGGCCGGGCAGAGGCGCTCCTCACTTCCCAGATGATGGGTGGCCGGGCAGATCAGCTCCTCACTTCCCAGGTGGGTGGCCGGGCAGAGGCTCCTCACTTCCCAGGCGGATGGGTGGCGGTTGGCTCCTCACTACCCAGGCAGTGGTGGTTGGGCAGGGCACTCTCACTCCAGACAGGGGTGGCGGGCAGAGCTCTCCTCTTTTAGACAGAGCCCGAGGAAGAAAGCGACTCCTCACTTCCCAGTTGGTGGGTGGGTGGGGAGGGCTCCCTTACTTCCCAGGCAGCCAAGACAGAGGTGATCCCTAACCTCCAGAGGCAGATGGGTGGCGGGCAGAAGCTCCTCACCTCCCAGCGGCTGGGTGGCTGGGCAGAGGCATCACTCACTTCCCAGACGGTGGGTGGCGGGCAGAAGCGTCCTCACTTCCAAGACTTTGGGTTGTCTGTGGGGTGCTCCCTCCTGCCACGAGGCAGGCGACCGGGCATGGGCTCCTCCTTCCCTGGCCAGGCGGACTGGGCCTCTTCACTTCCCAGGCAGATGGCGGCCAGGTGGGGCTCCTCACTTCCCAGACGATGGGTGGCCGAGCAGAGGCGCTCCTCACTTCCAAGATGTTGGGTGGTCCTGGAGAAGCGCTCCTCACCTCCCAGACGGGGCAGTCGGGCTGGGCCCCTCCCTCACTTCCCGAGCCGGTGGATTGCGGGGCAGAGGCGCTCCTCTCTTTGAATATTTGGTGGCCAGGAAGGGCCCTCACTGGGAACCCCAGACGGTGGGTGGCCTGGCGAGGAGGCCTCCTCATCCCAGATGGGGCGGCGGGCAGGCTCTTCACTTCCCAGGAGCTGGGAGGGCGGGCAGAGGCCCTCACTACTTCCCAGGCGTTGGGTGGCCCGAGGTGAGTGGCTCCTCACTTCCCAGGCCGATGGGTGGCCGGGCAGTGGTTCTCCTCACCTCCCAGACGATGGGTGTCTGGGCAGAGGCGCTCCTCACCTCACGGACGATGGGTGGCCGTGCAGAAGCGCTCCTCACTTCCAGATGGTGGGTGGCCAGGGCCCAGAGGCTCACTCACTTCCCAGGCAGCTGGGCGAGGGCAGGGGTGCTCCTCACCTCACAGGCGATGGGTGGCCAGGTGACTCACTCACTTCCCAGTGGGTGGCCGGGCTGAGCTCCTCATTTACCAGATGAGGGGTGGCCCCCCGGGCAGAGGCAGCTCCCACGCCATGAGCGATGGGTGGCCGGGCAGGAGGCGCTCCTCAATTCCCAGACTGAAGCGACAGGGCAGAGGCTCTCAATTCCCAAGACTGAGCGGGAACTAGGCTCCCTCACTTATCCAGGCGATGGGTGTGGGTAAGAAGCTCCTCACTTCCCAGACCATGGGGTGGCCGAGCAGAGGCGCTCCTCACTTCCAAGATGTTGGGTGGTCCTGGAAAAGCGCTCCTCACCTCCCAGCAGGCGGAGGGGTGGACCTGGCTCCTAATTTCCCCGGCGGTGGATTGCCAGGCAGGCTCACTCTCTTCCCAGATGACTGGGTGGCCAGGCAGAGCCCTCCTCAGTTCCCAGGCAGATGGGTGGCGGGGCAGAGGCACTCCTCACATCCCAGGCAGGGGTGGCCGGACAGGGCTCCTCACTTCCCAGGCTTGATGGGTGGGGGGGGCAGGCTCCTCACTTCCCAGGCGATGGGTGGAGGCGGGGCAGGCTCCTCACTTCCCAGACAATGGGTGACTGGGCAGAGGCGCTCCTCACTTCCCAGACAGTGGTTGTTGGCCGGGACAGAGGCGCTCCTCACTTTCCAGAGGGCGGGGTGGCAGAACAGTGGCGCTCCTCACTTCCCAGATGATTGGAGGCCGGGCAGCGGCGCTCCTCACCTCCCAGACGGTGGGTGGTCCGGCAGAGGCGCACCTCACTTCCCAGACGGTGGGTTTCAGGGAAGAAGGTCTCCTCATTTCCCAGAAGGAGTGGCCAGGCAGAGGCGCTCTTCACTTCCCAGACGATGGCTGGCCGGGTGGGGCTCCTCACTTCCCAGATGATGGATTTGTGGCCGGACGGGGCGCTCCTCACACTCCAGATGATGAGTGGCTGGGCAGAGGCGCTCCCTCAATTCCAAGGCGTTGGGTGGTCCTGGGGCCTCCTCACCTCACAGATGGGGAGGCCGGGCAGAGGCGCTCCTCACTTCCCAGACGGGGCAGATGTGCAGAGTCGCTCCTCACTTCCCAGGCGATGGTGGCGGGCCCACGAGGAGCTCCTAATTTCCCAGATGATGGGTGGCCGGACAGAGGCTCCTCCTTCCCAGATGATGGGTGGGTGGGCAGAGGCTCCTCACTTCTCCCAGGCGAGGCTGACGGGCAGATCAGGCTCATCACTTCCCAGACTGAGCTGACGGGCAGAAGCTCTTCACTTCCCAGATGATGGGTGGCCGGGGTGGGCTCCTCACTTCCCAGGCGATGGGAGGCCAGGCAGAGAGCGCTCCCTCAACTCCCAGACGATGGGTGTCCGGTGGAGGCTCTCCTGCCTCACCGGTTGATGGGTGGCGGACAGTGCTCCTCCCTACACAGGCGATGGGTGGTGGGGCACTCCCTCACCTCCCAGGCAGGGAGGCGAGACAGATCATCCTCATTTCCCAGACAGGCTGGAAGAAAAGCGCTCTCACTGGGTGGGTGGCAGGGCAGAGAGCTCCTAATTTCCCAAACTGGCGGCCCGAGACAGAGGCACTCCCTCACGTCTGGATGATGAATTTGGCGGTGGGAGCCTCCACACTATCCAGATCAGGGGTGGCTGGGTAGGCTCCTCAATTCCCAGATGTGGTGGTGAGGGCAGAGGTGCTCTCACATCCCAGGCAGGCCCGTGCAGGCTCCTCACTTCCCAGACAGGGGTGGGCAGACAGGAGAGCGCTCCTCACTTCCCAGACAATGGGTGGCGGTGCAGAGGCTCCTGCTTTCAGAGGCTGAGGGGCGGCAGGGAACAAGCGCCCCTCACTTCCCAGGCGGTTGGTGGCCGGACAGAGGCGCTTCTCCCCTCCCAGGCGGTGGGTGAGGTGAGACAGGTGCACCTCACTTCCCAGGCGGTGGGTGTGGCAGGGAAGGGCTCCCTCACTTCCCAGAGGGTGGCCAGGCAGGCTCCTCACTTCCCAGACAATGTGTGGCCGGACGGGCGTGCTCCTCAATTCCGGTGGGTGGCGGACGGGAGGGATCCTCACTTCCCAGATGGTGCGGCAGACAGGCTCCTCTTCCCAGACAGGGCCCAGGGCCCAGCGCAGAGAGGCTCTTCACTTCCCAGGCAGTGGCTGGCCAGGTAGGCTCCTGGCTTCCCAGGCTGATGGGTGGCTGGGCAGGCTCCTCACACTCCCCAGATGATGAGTGGCTGGGCAGAGGGGCTCCCTCAATTCAAGACGTTGGGGTGAGTGCAGGCGGTACTCACCTCTGAGCAGGCTGACCCGGGCATAGGCGTCCTCACTTCCCAGGCGGTGGATGGCAGGCAGGAGGCTCCTCACTTCCCAGACAGGCCGAGAAGAAAGCGACTCCTCACTTCCCAGATGGTGGGTGGGCCAGACAGAGCAGCTCCTCACTTCCCAGGCAGCTACTGACGGACAGGTGCTCCCTCACCTCACAGGCGATGGGTGGCCAGGCAGGCAGCTACTCACTTCCCAGACAATGGGTGGCAGGACGGACCCGATTATCCTCCAATTCCCAGGCGTGGGTGGCCTGGCAGAGGCAGCTCCTCACTTCAAGGCGTTGGGTTGTCCTGTGAAGCCTCCTCACCCCTCCCAGGCAGGCTGACGGTTCGTCTCAAGCCTTCCCGGCAGGGGCAGCCGGGACTGGGCGGCCCTCTTCACATCCCAGGCAGTGGCTGGCCAGGTGAGGCGCTCCTCACTTCCCAGACGATGGGTGGCCGAGCAGAGGCATCCTCACTTCAAGATGTTGGGGTGAGGGTCTGGAGAAGGCTCTTCACCTCCCAGACAGGCGGTGGTCAGGCCTGGCTCCTCACTTCCCAGGCGGTGGATTGCCGGGCAGGCGCTCTCTCTTCCCAGGCATTGGGTGTGAGCAGAGGCCTCCTCAGTTCCCAGGCGATGGGTGGCGAGCAGAGGCTCCCTCACTTCCAAGATGTTGGGTGAGGGTCCTGGAGGCTCTTCACCTCCCAGGCAGGCGGGGTCGGGCCTAGGCTCCTCACTTCCCAGGTGGATTGCCGGGACAGAGGCGCTCCTCTCTTCCCAGATATTGGGTGGCCAGGCAGAGGCCCTCCTCACTTCCCAGACGTTGGGTGGCCGGGTAGTGGAGCTCCTCACTTCCCAGACGATGGGTGGCCGGGCAGTGGTGCTCCTCACCTCCCAGATGATGGGTGTCTGGGCAGAGGCGCTATTCACCTCACGGACGATGGGTGGCCGGGCAGGCATCCTCCTGCCCAGGCGATGGGTGGTGGGCAAGCCTCCTCACCTCCCAGATGGTGTGGCCAGACAGGAGGCTCTCCTCACTCCCAGACAGAGGGAGGCGGCCGAGAGAAACTCTCTCCTCACTTGGCAGATGGTGGGTGTAGACCCAGGGCAGAGACTCCTCACTTCCCAGGCATGCTGACGGGCAGGCATCCTCACCTCCTGGGCTGATGGTGGCCAGGAGGGGAAGGCGCTACTCACTTCCCAGAAAATGGGTGGCAGTGTAGACGTGCTCCTCAATTCCCAGGCGTTGGTGGGTGGCCGGACAGGCTCCTCCCACTGACGTTGGGTTGTCACTGCTTAAACCCTCCTCACATCCCAGGCAGGCTGACACGGGCAGCAAGCTCCTCACTTCCCTCCACTTGAGGGCTGCCGGACAGGCTCTTCCTTCCCAGGCGATGGTTGGCCGGTGAGGCTCCTCACTTCCCAGACTATGAATTTGGCCGAGCAGGGCGCTCCTCACTTCCAAGATGTTGGGTGGTCCTGGAAAAGCCGCTCCTCACCTCCCAGGCCAGTGGTCAGGGCCTAGGCACCTCACTTCCCAGACTGATTGCCGGGCAGGCTCCTCTCTTCCCAGATATTAGGTGGCCAGGAGGCCCTCCTCAGTTCCCAGACGATGGGTGGCCGGGCAGAGGCGCTCCTCACTTCCCAGGCAGGCGGCCGGGCCAGGGTGCTCCTCACTTCCCAGACTGGGCAGCAGACAAGGAGCCCTCCTCACTTCCCAGACTTTGGGTGGCGGGTAGTGGCTCCTCCTTCCCAGGCAGTGGGTGGCGGGCAGTGGTGCACCTCACCTCCCAGATGATGGGTGCCCCTGGGCAGGGTAACCACTCACCTCCACACGGGGCGATGGTGGCAGGACAGAGCGCTCCTCACTACTTGGGCAGTGGGTGGTTGGGCAAGCACTCCTCACCTCCCAGGCAGGGGTGGCCGGGCAGAGGCTCTCCTCACTTCCAGTCTGGTGACCCGAGGCAGCTCTCACTTCCCAGATGGTGGGTGAATGGCCCAGACAGAGGAGCTCCTCACTTCTCCCAGGCTGCTGACCCGGGCAGAGGTGCTCCTCACCGCATCACAGGCGATGGGTGGCCAGGCAGGCTCCTCACTTCCCAGTGCGATGGGTGGCCGGACTGGGCTCCCTCATTTACCAGATGAGGGGTGGCGGGCAGAGAGGCTCACACCCCAGGCGATGGGTGGCCGGGCTCCTCAATTCCCAGACTGAAGCGACGGGGCAGGCTCATCAATTCCCAGACTGGGCTGACCCCGGGCAGGCTCCTCACTTATCAGGCAGTGGGTGGCCAGGTGGGGGCGCTCCTCACTTCCCAGACCATGAATTTGGCCGAGCAGAGGCGCTCCTCACTTCAAGATGTTGGATTGGTCCTGGAAAAGCCGCTCCCTCCACCTCCCAGGCCAGGCCCGGTCGGACCTAGGCACTCCTAATTTCCCCGGCGGGTGGATTGCGCCCGGGCAGAGGCGACTCCTCTTCCCAGCGGAATGTTAGTTGGCCAGACGGGGGGCCCTCCTCAGTTCCCAGGCAGATGGGTGGCGGGCAGAGCACTCCTCACATCCCAGGCAGGGGTGGCGAGACGGCTCACTCTTCCCAGGCGGTGGGTGGTAGGACGGGGCGTCCTCACCTCCCAGGCAGCTGGGTGGCTGGGCGACTCCTCCTTCCCAGTGGGGGGGGTGGCGGGCTGAGGCTCTCATTTCCCAGATGAGGGGTGGCGGGCAGGCTCACTCGCTTCCCAGGCGATGGGTGGTGGTTGGGGCTCCTCAATTCCCAGGCAGTTGGCTTGAGACAGGCTCATCAGTTCCCGGACTGGTGACCGGACAGGCGGCTCCTCCTTCAGGCCAGTGGGTTGGCGGTGGGGCGTCCTCACTTCCCAGATGGTGGTGACTGGGCAGGCTCCTCACTTCCCAGACAATGGGTGGCCGGGCAGAGAGGCTCCTCACTTTCAGAGGATTGGCAGAACAATTGGGCTCCTCACTTCCCAGTGATTGGAGGCCGGGCAGGCTCCTCCTCCCACCTCCCAGGCGGTGGGTGGTCCGACAGGCAGCACCTCACTTCCCAGGCGGTGGGTTTCAGGGGAAGAAGGATGCCCTCATTTCCCAGAAGGGAGTGGCCAGGCAGGCTCCTCACATCCCAGGCTGTGGTAGCCCAGGCAGACATGCTCCTCAATTCATTGGCGGTGGGTGTGGCGGACAGAGGGGCTCCTCACTTCCCAGATGGTGCGGCGAGACAGGCTCCTCACTTCCCAGCGAACAGGACTGGGCCCGGCGCCAGGCTCTTCACTCCCAGGCGATGGCCAGGTAAGAAGGCTCCTCCCTCCCAGATGATGGGTTGCCCGGCGGAGGCGCTCCTCACCTCCCAGATGATGGTGGCTACGGGCAGGCTCCTCAATTCCAAGGCGTTGGGTGGTCCTGGAGGAGGCACTCCTCACCTCACAGATGGGGGGAGGGGGGGGCGGGGCATGGCTCCTCCCACTTCCCAGAGGGGTGAATGGCGAGACAGGCACTCCTCTCTTCCCAGATATTGGGAGGCCGGTTAGAGGCACTCCTCAGTTCCCAGAGGATGGGTGGCGGGCAGGCTCCTCACTTCCCAGTCAGACTTGAGCGGACAGGCAGCTACTTTCTTCAGATTAGATTTGGCTTGGCAGGGCTCCTCCCTTCCCAAATGAAGGGTGTTCGGGCAGAGGCGCTCCTTAATTATCAGACGGTGGGCGGCCGAGCAGAGGCGCTCCTCACTTCCCAGATGGTGGGTGTGAGGACGGCTCATTCAGACTGGGCTGACTGGACCCTCCTCTCACTTCCCAGGCGGTTGGGTGGCGGGTAGTGGCTCCTCACTTCCCAGACGATGGGTGGCAGACAGTGGTACTCCTCACCTCCCAGGCAGTGGGTGTCTGGGCAGGCTCTCTCCACCTCACAGGGATGATGGGTGGCGGACTCGGCCTCCTCACTACCCAGGCAGATGGTTGGTTGGGGCGGCCCACTCCCTCCCCTCCCAGGCGGGGTGTGGGCAGAGGCTCTCCTCTCACTTCTCAGACAGGGGCCGCCCGAGGCAGCTCCTCCTTCCCAGGTGAAGGTGGGTGGACGGGCAGGAGAGGAGCTCACACTTCCCAGGCAGCTGCTGACAGGACAGGTACTCCTCACCTCACAGGCAGTGGGTGGCGGGCAGGCTCCCTCACCTCCCAGACGCTGGGTGGCTGGGCAGGCTCCTCACTTCCCACATTCGATGAATTGGCGGACTCCCTCATTTCCCAGATGAGGGGTGGCCGAGACTCCTCACTTCCCAGACGATGGGTGGTCGGGCAGGCTCCTCAATTCCCAGGCGGTGACGGGGCAGAGGCTCATCAATTCCCAGACACAGGCGGACAGGCTCCTCGCTTCCCAGGCAGATGGATTGGCCAGGTAGGCATCCCTCCTTCCCAGACGATGGGTGACTGGGCAGAGGCGCTCCTCACCACCCAGAAGATGGGTGTCCTGGCAGAAGCACTCCTCACCTCACAGGGTGGTTTGGCCCGGGCAGGAGGTGCTCCCTCACACTACCCAGGCGGCCAGTTGGTGGGGCAGAGAGCACTCCTCCACCTCCCAGACAGTGTGGCAGAGACAGGTGCTCTCACTTTCCAGACAGGCCAGGAAGAGCTCCTCACTTCCCAGGCGGTTGGGTGGCAGACAGAGGGAGATCCTCACTTCCAGATGCGGCTGGGCAGAGCTGTCCCTCACCTCTCAGACAATGGGTGGCCGGGCAGAGGCGCTCCTCACTTTCCACAAGGTGGGGCTGCAGAACAGTGGCGCTCCTCACTTCCCAGACGATTGGTGGCCAGGCAGAGGCTCCCTCACTTCCCAGACGATGGGTGGCCAGGCAGAGGCTCCCTCACTTCCCAGACGGTGGGTGGCAGGGCAGAGGTGCTCCTCACTTCCCAGGCGATGGGTGGCCGCAGAGGCGCTCCTCACTTCCCAGATGATGGGTGGCCGGGCAGGCTCCACTTCCCAGATGATGGGTGGCCGGGCAGAGGCACCTCACTTCCCAGATGATGGGTGGCCGGGCAGGCTCCTCACTTCCCAGGCGATGGGTGGACGGGCAGATTTGCTCCTCAACTCCCAGATGATGGGTGGCCAGGCAGAGGCCATCCTCATTTCCCAGATGGGGCGGCCGGGCAGAATCGCTCCTCACTTCCCAGACAATGGGTGGCAGGGCAGAGGTGCTCCTCACTTCCCAGACGGTGGGTGGCGGGCAGAGGCACTCCTCACTTCCCAGATGATGGGTGGCCGGGCAGAGGCACTCCTCACTTCCCAGGCGATGGGTGGCGGGCAGGCTCCTCACTTCCCAGACGATGGGTGGCGGGCAGAGGCTCCCTCACTTCCCAGACGATGGGTGGCCGGGCAGAGGCACTCCTCACTTCCCAGACGATGGGTGGCCGGGCAGGCTCCTCACTTCCCAGGCGATGGGTGGCGGGCAGAGGCTCCCTCACTTCCCAGATGATGGGTGGCCAGGCAGAGGCACCTCACTTCCCAGATGATGGGTGGCCAGTGGGGTCGTTCTGGTTTGAACAATGGGTGGCAGGGCAGAGGTGCTCCTCACTTCCCAGGCAGGGTGGCGGGCAGAGGCTCCCTCACTTCCCAGGCGATGGGTGGCGGGCAGGCTCCTCACTTCCCAGATGATGGGTGGCCGGGCAGAGGTGCTCCTCACTTCCCAGGCAGGTGGGTGGCGGGCAGAGGCTCCCTCACTTCCCAGACGATGGGTGGCGGGCAGAGGCGCTCCTCACTTCCCAGGCAGGTGGGTGGCGGGCAGGCTCCTCACTTCCCAGACGATGGGTGGCCGGGCAGAGGCGCTCCTCACTTCCCAGACGGTGGGTGGCGGGCAGGCTCCTCACTTCCCAGACGATGGGTGGCCGGGCAGGCTCCTCACTTCCCAGGCGATGGGTGGCGGGCAGAGGCTCTTCACTTCCCAGGCGATGGCTGGCCAGGTAAGCTCCTCACTTCCCAGATGATGGGTGGCGAGACGGCTCCCTCACCTCCCAGATGATGAGTGAGAAACGGGCAGGCTCACTGTTCCAAGACGTTGGGTCGTCCTGGAGAAGCACTCCTCACCTCACAGATGGGGAGGCCGGGCATAGGCGCTCCTCACTTCCCAGAGGGTGAATGGCCGGGCAGAGGCACTCCTCTCTTCCCAGATATTGCCAGGAGGCGGCGGCACTCTCCCAGAGGATGGGTGTTGGCGGGGCAGAGGCTCCTCACTTCCCAGTCAGGGCAAGGGCAGAGCATGCTCTTCCCAGTTGGGTGGCTTGGCAGGCTCCTCCCTACCCAAATGAAGGGTGTTAGAGACAGGCTCCTTAATTACATCGAGGCGGGTGGAGGCCGAGCAGGCTCTCCTCCCAGATGGTGGGTGGCGGGGACTGACTCCTCACTTCCCAGACTGGGTTGGCCCGGACAGGGGCCCTCCTCACTTCCCAGGCTGGGTGGCCGGGTTGGTGGGCTCCTCACTTCAGGCAGATGGGTGGCGGACAGGTGGGTGGCTCTCACCTCCCAGGCAGATGGATTAGTCTGGGCAGGGCCCACTCCTCACCTCACACAGGATGATGGGTGCCCGGGCAGAAGAGCTCCCTCACTACCAGGCAGATGGGTGGTTCAGGGCGGAAGCATTCCTCACCTCCGGGCCAGGTTGGCAGGACAGGAGGCTCTCCCTCACTTCCCAGACAGGTGACCCGAGGAAAGAAGCAGCTCTCACTTCCCAGATGCTGGGTGGGCCGAGACAGAGGAGCTCCCTCCTTCCCAGGCAGCTGCTGACCCGGGCAGAGGTGCTCCTCACCTCACAGACGATGGGTGGCCAGGCAGAGGCGCTACTCACTTCCCAGACAATGGGTGGCAGGGCAGACGTGCTCCTCAATTCCCAGACGGTGGGTGGCCGGGCAGAGGCGCTCCTCACTTCCAAGACGTTGGGTTGTCCTGTAGGGTAGCTCAGCACCTCCCAAGCGGGGTGGCGGGCATGGGCTCCACTTCCCTGATGGGGTGGCCCGGCTGAGGCGCTCTTCACTTCCCATGCGATGGCTGGCAGGTGGCGCTCCTCATTCCCAGCAGGCAGTGGGTGGCCGAGCAGAGGCGCTCCTCACTTCAAGATATTGGGTGGTCCTGGAGAAAGCTCTCACCTCTCCCAGGCAGGCGGGTAGGGCCTAGGCTCCTCACTTCCCAGGCAGGTGGTGGATTGCTGGGCAGGGGTGCTCCTCCTTCCCAGATATTGGGTGGCCAGGCAGAGGCCTCACTCCAGTTCCCCAGCCAGGCGGCTGACAGAGGCACTCCTCACATCCCAGGCAGGCTGACGGGCAGAGGCGCTCCTCTCACTTCCCGAACTGGGCGGCGGGCAGAGGCCTACTCCTCACGTCCCAGAAGTTGGGTGGCGAGGGCAGTGGGCCTCCTCACTTCCCAGGCGATGGGTGGCCCGAGGTGGTAACCTCTCCCAGGGCGATGGAGTGTCTGGGCAGAGCCTCCTCACCTCCTGATTTGATGGGTGGCGGGCAGAGCGCTCCTCACTATCCAGGCGATGGGTGGTGGGCAGAAGCACTCCTCTCCCAGACGGGGTGGCAGACAGAGGCTCTCCTCATTCCCCAGACAGAGGCTGACGGGAAAGAAGCGCTCCTCACTTCCCAGATGGTGGGTGGGCAGACAGGAGAACTCCTCACTTCCCAGGCAGCTGCAGCAGGGCGAGGTGCTCCTCACCTCACAGGCGATGGGTGGCCAGGCAGGCTAATCACTTCTGGGCAGTAGTTTGGCAGGGGGGAGGCGGTGAGCCTCAATTCCCAGACAGGGGTGGGTGGCCGGGCAGGGCGCTCCTCACTTCCAGATGAAGGTGTCCGGCAGAGGCGCCTCACCGTAGGAAGATGTGGAGGGTTCGCGAGGCCTCACCCTCCTCGGACGATGGGTGGTCAGGGAGAAGCCCTCCTCACCCTCGACGAAGATTACTGGGTAGAGTCGCCTCACATCCCCAGACGGGTGGTCGGCAGAGGCGCCTCACTCTGGCCATGGCTTGGCCGGCACAGGCGCCCCTTCCAGAGATGATGGGTCGCCAGGCAGAGGTGCCCCCACCGATGGTCGGTGGTCAGAAACGCTTCAACTCCCGGACGATGGGTGGTGGCCCCATAAGCTCCCACCCACCGGAGGATGGCACCGGGCAGAGGCGCTCTTCACCCTCAGGACATTTGTGGCCTGGGCAGAGGAGCTCCCCACTTCCCAGACGGGCGTCGGGCAGAGGCTCCTCACCTCCCAGATGGGTTTGCCGGGCAGAGGCCCTCACCTCCCAGACGAGCGCTGGTGGCCACGAGAGGCCCCACTTGCCAGGACATGGTGGCTGTGGGTAGAGGCCTCCTCACTTCCCAGACGAAGGGCATGGTCAGATGATTCCCACCCCCAAAGACGCATGTAAGTGCTGGGCAGACAGGCTCCTCACCTCCTGGGACGATGGGTGGCAGGCAGATGGGCTCTCACCCCGACGATGGGTGGCTGTGCAGAGGCCCCCCTCACTTCCCAGACAATGGGTGGTCAATGTAGGGCGCCTCACCTCCCAGAGGGTGGGTGACGGGCAGAGGAGGCCCTCACCTCCCAGAGGGTGGGAGGCCAGCAGAGGCGCCTCACTTCCAGACGATGGGAGGTCGGGTGCGCAGCCTCCTCACCCCAGACGATGTAGTGGTCAAGTAGACGGGCTCCCTCACCTCCGGGTGATGGTGGACGGGCAGAGGATCTCCCTGCACCTCCTGACGATGGCTGGCCGAGCAGAGGCGCCTCACTCCCTAGACCAAGGGAGCGGCAAGGGTGCCCCCCACCTCTGGGAAGTGGTGGCCGGGAGGAGGCGCCTCATTTCAGGAGGATGCGGCCAGGCAGAGGCGCCTCACTCCAAGACGCAGAGGGCAGGCAGAGGCACTTCCTTCTGACGATCGGAATGGGGTAGCTATCCCCACCGGACGATGGTGGCCAGGCAGAGGTGCTCCTCCCCTCCCACACAGGATGGTCGGCAGAGGATCTGCTCATCCCTCGGACGCGATAGCCAAGTGGTGGCAGAGGTGCTCCTCACTTCCCAGACGGGCGGCCATGAAGCAGCCTCCCTACTTCACAGATGGGAGGGCCGGGCCGTGGTGCTCCTCACTTCCCAGATGATGGGTGGCCGGGCAGAGGCGCTCCTCACCTCCCAGATGATGAGTGGCTGGGCAGAGGCGCTCCTCAATTCCAAGACGTTGGGTGGTCCTGGAGAAGCGCTCCTCACCTCACAGATGGGGAGGCGGGGCATGGCTCCTCACTTGGAGGGGTGAATGGCGGGCGGCTCCTCTCTTCCCAGATATTGGGAGGCCGGGCAGAGGCACTCCTCAGTTCCAGATGATGGGTGGCGGGCAGGGGCTCTCACTTCCCAGATGGTCTTTGACCCGAGACGGGTTCCTCACTGGTGATGGCTGGCCAGACGGCCTCCTCTTCCAGATGATGGGTGGCGGAACCCAGAGGCCCTCCCTCCGCCTCCCAAGTTTGGGGTGACCGGGTAGTGGCGCTCCTCACACATCCCAGGTGATGGGTGGCGGGCAGTGGTGCTCCTCACATCCCAGGCGGTGGGTGTCTGGGCAGAGAGACTCCTCCTCAGGGCGATGGGTGGCCGGGCAGAAGGCTCCCTCACTACCCAGGCGGTGGGTGGTTGGGCAGAAGCACTCTCACCTCCCAGGCAGGGTGGCAGACAGGAGCTCTCCCTCACTTCCCAGACAGGGCCGAGGAAGAAGCGGCTCCTCACTTCCCAGATGGTGGGTGGGCGGCAGAGGGCTCCCTCACTTCCCAGGCGGCTGCGGCGGGCAGGGTGCTCCTCACCTCCTGAGCGATGGGTGGCCAGGCAGGCCTCACTTCCCAGACAATGGGTGGCAGGAGACCCGGGCGTTAGCTCCTCAATTCCCAGGCCAGGTGGGTGGCGAGACGGGAGGCGCTCCTCACTTCCAAGACCCCGTTGGGTTGTCCTGTGAGAAGTGCTCCTCTCACCTCCCAGACGGGGCGGCTGTGCATAGGCGCTCCACACTTCCCTGACGTTGCGGCCGGGCTGAGGCGCTCTTCACTTCCCAGACGATGGCTGGCCAGTGAGGCTCCTCACTTCCAGGGCAGATGGGTGGCAGGAGCAGGGCCTCACTTCAAGATGTTGGGTGGGGTCCTTGAGAAGGCTCACTCTCCTCCCAGATGGAGGTCCCGGACCTAGAACCCTCACTTCCCAGGCTGGAGTTGGTTAGCACCAGACAGGCGCTCCTCTCTTCCCAGATGTTGGTGGCCGAGGCGGGGCCCTCCTCAGTTCCCAGGCAGTGGGTGGCGGACGGGGCACTCCTCCGCATCCCAGGCAGGCGGCCGGACGGGAAACTGTCAGCTTCCAGATGTTGGACCTGGAGGCGCTCCTCACCTCACAGGCAGGGCGGTCGGGCCTAGGCTCCCTCACTTCCCAGGCTGGTGGTGGGGCAGAGGCTCCTCTCTTCCCAGATATTGGTGGCCAGGTAGGAGCCCTCCCTCAGTTCCCAGGCGATGGGTGGCGGGCAGGGAAGCTCCTCCCCTCCCAGGCGGCTGTGGTGGCTGGGCAGGGCGCTTCAGGTCACTTTCGAAGGCGGGGGCTGTAGAACAGTGGCGCTCTTCACTTCCCAGATGATTGGAGGCTGGGCAGCTGGCTCCATCACCTGACAGTGGGTGGTCGACGGGGCTCACTTCCCAGACGGTGGGTGGCAGGGGAAGGAAGGGCTCCTCACTTCCCAGAGGAGTGGCCCGGAGCAGGCTCCTCACTTCCCCAGCAGACAATGTGGCCGGGCAGGCGTGCTCTCAATTCCCTGATTGG
Source organism: Hoolock leuconedys (assembly GCA_023748175.1). Taxonomy (NCBI): domain Eukaryota; kingdom Metazoa; phylum Chordata; class Mammalia; order Primates; family Hylobatidae; genus Hoolock; species Hoolock leuconedys. Next base: position 27,186 of record JAKGGE010001251.1, on the reverse strand, counting down.
TGGGGCAGACGTGCTCCTCAATTCCCTGATGGTGGGTGGCCGGGCAGAGGGGAGCTCCCTCACTTCCCAGATGGTGCGGCCGGTGCAGAGGCTCCTCACTTCCCCGAACAGGGCCTGACGGCGCAGGCTCTTCACTAGAAGATGGTTGGCCAGGAGGCGCTCTCACTTCCCAGATGGTTGGTGGCAGGGCAGAAGCTCCTCACCTCCCAGATGGTGAGGGGGGCTGCATGGCTCCCTGGGTGGGCCGTTGGGTGGTCCTGGAGAAGCGCTCCTCACCTCACAGGCAGGCTGACCGAGACAAGCGTCCTCTTCCCAGGCGGGTGGATGGCGGACAGGCTCCTGCTTCCCAGACAGGGCGGCCGAGGAAAAGCTCAGTTCCCAGATGTGGGTGAATTTGGCTGGGCAGAGCTCTCCCTCACTTCCCAGACAGGTGGCGAGAAAAGCGCTCCTCACTTCCCAGATGGTGGGTGGACGGGCAGATGAGCTCCTCACTTCCCAGGCGGCTGTGGCAGCGGGCAGGCTCCTCTCACTTCCCAGAAAGGGCGGCCCGTGCAGAGGCATTCACTTCCCAGGCGATGGCTGGCCAGGTAGGCTCCTCACTTCCCAGGCGATGGGTGGCGGGCAGGGTCTCCTCCTCCCAGATGATGAGTGGCTGGGCAGAGGCGCTCCTCAATTCCAAGACGTTGGGTGGTCCTGGGCCGCTCCCTCACCTCACAGACGTGGCGGCAGACATAAAGCTCTCACTTCCCAGGCGGTGAATGGCGGGGCAGAGGCTCCTCTCTTCCCAGATATTGGGAGGCAGACAGAGCACTCCTCAGTTCCCAGGCAGTGGGTGGCGGGCAGAGGCTCCTCACTTCCCAGACAGGGGCAGGCAGACAGAGCAGCTACTTTCTTCCCAGGTGGGTGGCAGCAGGCGGCTCTCCAGCCTTCCCAAATGAAGGGTGTTGAGACTGAGGCTCCTTAATTCCCAGGCGGTGAGAGGCCCGAGGGCAGAGGTGCTCCTCACTTCCCAGATGGTGGGTGGCGGGCAGGGGGCACTGCTTCCCAGACAGTGGGTGGCGAGGGAAGGCGCTTCCTCACTTCCCGACACAGATGAGTGGCGGGTGGGGCTCCTCGTCCCGAGCTTGAGCGGCGGGCGTGGCTCCTCACTTCCAGATGGTGACGGGACAGGCTCTTCAATTCAAGGCAGGCAGCCCAGGCAGAGGTGCTCCTCACCCTCCCAGATGATGGGTGGCCCGGCAGGGAGGCCTCACCTCCAGGACAATGGGTGGTTGGGCAGGCTCCCTCTTCCCAGGCAGTGAGCCTGGCAGAAGTGCTCTCGCACATCCCAGATGGGGCTGACGGGTGCAGGCTGCTCACTTTGAACTTGGGCGTGGGGCAGAGGCAGCTCATCACTTCCCAGGCTGGGCGGGCAGAGGCGCTCCTCACTTCCCAGGCAGTGGGTGGCGGGAAGAGAGCACTCCTCACTTCCCAGGCGATGGGTGGCGGGCCTAAGCTCCTCACCTCCGCGGACTGATGGGTGGCGGGCAGGAAAACCTCACTTCCCAGACAATGGGTGGCGGACAGAAGCTACTCACTTCCAGATGGGGCAGCCAGGCAGTGGGCTCCTCACTTCCCAGATGGAGCGGCCGGACAGATGCGCTCTTCAATTCCCAAACTGGGCGCCATGGCAGAGGTGCTCCTCACTTCCCAGATGATGTGTGGCCAGGCAGAGGCACTCCTCACTTCCCAGACGATGTGTGGCTGGGCAGAGACACTCCTCACCTCCCAGAAGATGGGTGGCCAGGTAGAGGTGCTCCTCACTTCCCAGATGATGGGTGGCCGGGCTGAGGAGCTCCTAATTTCCCAGACGATGGGTGGCCGGGCAGAGGCGCTCCTCACTTCTCCGACGATGGGTGGGTGGGAAGAGGCTCCTCACTTCCCAGATGGGATTGGCATGGCAGAGGCTCATCACTTCCCAGGAAGCAGTGACAGGGCAGAGCTCATCACTTCCCAGACTGGGCAGCGGACGGGAGGCACTCCCTCCCACTTCCCAGATGGTGGCCCGAGGTGTGGCGCTCACTCCTTACCAGACAATGTGGGTGGCCAGGCAGATCACGACTCCTCACTTCCAGAGGGCAGGGACGGCGGAGCAAGGGCCTCCTCCACCTCCCAGGCGGGTGGGTGGTGGGAGGCACCTCAATTCCCAGCAGGCGGTGGGTGGCGGACAGGAGACTCCTCGTCCCAGAGTTGGTGGCCGGGCAGAGGCCTTCTCAGTTCCCAGGCGATGGGTGGCGGTCAGGCTCCTCACCCACCAGATGGGATGGCCGGGCAGGAAGCGCTCCCACTTCCCAGCAGATTAGATTGGCCGGTTGAGAGCAGCACCTCCTTCACAAACGAGAGGGTGGTCGGGCCAGGCTCCTCAATTCCCAGTCGATTGGTTGGCCGGACAGGCGGCTCTCACTACTCAGAAGGGGCTGACCCAGGCAGAGGCTCCCCACCTCCCAGGCGGGGTGGCGAGACAGATCGGCTCCTCGCCCCTTCCCAGGCGGTTGGGTGGCGGACGGTAGATCCACTCTTCCCAGAGTGTGGATGATCGGGAAGGAGCACTCCTCACTTCCCAGATCATGGGTGTTGGCGATGCCAGGCTCCTCACTTCCCAGTGGGCAGCTGGGCAGTGGCGTTCCTCACTTCCCAGATGGAGTGGCCGGACAGAGATGCTCTTCAATTCCCAGACAGGGCGCCCCGGCAGAGGTGCTACTCACTTTCCAGACGATGGGTGGCCAGATGGAGGTGCTCCTCACTTCCCAGACGATGGGTGGCCTGGTGAGGTGCTCCTCGCTTCCCAGAGGATGGGTGTGGCCGGGCTGAGGAGCCCTCATTTCCCAGGCGGTGGTGGCGGGCAGGCTCCCTCACTTCCAGAGGGTGGGTGGCGGACGGGGCGCTCCTCACTTCCCGGATGTTGGGTTAGCGGGCAGAAGTTCTGCTCCCTCACTTCCCAGACGATAGGGTGCAGACAGGAGTGCTCCTCCAGTTCCCAGACAGGGTGGCAGGGCAGGCGTCGCCTCGCTGCGACAATGGGTGGTCAGGCAGTAGCACTCCTCACTTCCCAGACTTTGGGTGGCTGGTCAGAGGCGCTCCTCACTTCCCAGACAATGGGTGGTCAGGCAGAAAGCATCCCTCACTTCCCAGGCGTTGGGTGGCCGGTCCAGAGGCGCTCCTCACTTCCCAGACGATGGGTGGCCGGGCAGAAGTGCTCCTCACCCGCCAGACGGTGGGTGGCCGGGCAGAGGCGATCATGAATTCCCAGACGGTGGGTGGCCGGGCAGAGACGCTCCTCACTTCCCAAAGGGGCGGAAGGGCAGAGGCGCTCCTCACTTCCTGGACGTGGTGGCTGGGAAGAGGCACTCCTCACTTCCTCCCAGGCGGGGCGGCTGGGCAGAGGCGCTCATCACCTCCCAGACGATGGGTGGCTGCGCAGAGGCACTCCTCACTTCCCAGAGCGGGGAGGCCAGGGCAGAGGCTCCTCAATTCACAGGCATTGGGTGGCAGACGGGTGGCTCCTCACTTAGCCCAGGCGGTGGCGAGACAGTCCCTCACTTCCCAGGCCAGGCTGACCGGGCAGAGGTGCTCTTCACTTCCCAGACGATGGCCCCAGCCAGGTAGAGCCTCCTCACTTCCCAGACGATGGGTGGCCGGGCAGGCTCCCTCAACTCCCAGATGATGAGTGGCAGGGCAGAGGCACTCCCTCACTTCAAGGCTGGGTGGTCATGGAGAAGCACTCCTCACCACCGCCCAGGCGGTGCAGCGGGCATAGGCTCCTCACTTCCCAGGCGGTGGAGTGGCGGTTGGAGAGCCCTCCCTCTCTTCCCAGGCGATGGGTGGCCGGGCAGAGGCTCCTCACTTCCCAGACTGGAGGCCGGGCAGGCAGCTACTTGCACTTCCCAGGTTGGGTGCAGCCCGAGGGCAGGAAACCCTGCCTTCCAAAACGAAGGGGTGGTCCGGGCAGGCATCCTCAATTCCCAGGCGGTGGGTGGCGGGCAGGCTCCCTAACTTGAGCCCGGGGAGGGTCAGGCAGGCTCCCACCTCCCCCCAGACGCAGGGGTGGCCGGGCAGAGGCGCTCCTCACTTCCCAGTCGGTGGGTGGCGGGGCCGATTCGCTCCTCACTTCCCAGACATTGGGTGGCCGAGAAGGGGCGCAACTCACTCCCGACACGATGGGTGGCCGGCAGGCTCCTCTCCGCGCCCAGACTGGCGGCCGGGCAGTGGCGATCCTCACTTCCCAGATGGGTGGCGTGCAAATAGCCAATTCCCAGGCAGGGGCGCCGGGCAGTGTTGCTCTTCACCTCCCAGACGATGGGTGGCCTGGGTAGAGCGCTCCTCACCTCCCGGACGGTGGTGGCGACAGGGTGCTCCTCTTCCCAGGCAGTGCTTGGGGCAGAGGTGCTCCTCACATCCCAGGCAGGGTGTTAGTGGATTCAGAAGCTCATCACTTCCCAGACTGGGGCGTCCAGGCAGAAGCAGCTCCCTCACTTCTGAGATCCAGGGCAGCGAGACGGTGGTGCTCTCACTTCCGGTCGACTGACGGGACGGTGGTTCCATTCCCAAATGGGGTGCCTGGCAGAGGGACCTCTTCACTTCCCAGGCGATGGGTGACCAGGCAGGAGGCGCTCCCCACCTCCCAGATGGGTGGCCGGGCAGAGGCGCTCATCACTTCCCAGTCGGGTGGGTGGGCGGGGCCGATTAGCTCCTCACTTCCCAGACGTTGGGTGGCCGGGAAGGGCAACTCAAACTCGACCACGGTGGGTGGCGGGCAGGCTCTCTCACTTTTAGACTGGCCGGCCGGACGGTGAATCCTCACTTCCCAGATGGAGTGGCCGTACAGAGGCGCTCTTCAATTCCCAGACGGGGCGCCAGGCAGAGGTGCTCCTCACCTCCCAGATGATGGGTGGCCTGGTAGAGGCGCTCCTCACCTCCTGGACGATTGGTGGCTGAGCAGGCTCCCTCACTTCCCCATGCAGTGCTTGGGCAGAAGTGCTCCTCCATCCCAGGCGGGGTGGAGTGGAGTGCAGAGGCGCTCATCACTTCCCAGACTGAGGCGGCGAGACAGGGCTCCTCACTTCACAGTCAGGGCAGCCGGGCAGTGGTGCTCCTCACTTCCCAGATGGAGCGGCCGGACAGACGCGTTGTTCAATTCCCAAATGGGGTGCCCTGGCAGAGGTGCTCTTCACTTCCCAGACGATGGGTGGCCAGGTGAGGCTCCCTCACCTGGGCTTGATGTGTGGCTGGGCAGGCACTCCTCACCTCCCAGAAGATGGGTAGCCGGGCACAGGCGTTCCTCACCTCCCAGACGATGGGTGTCCGGGCAGAGGCGCTCCTCACCTCACAGACGATTGGTGGCCAAGCAGAGGTGCTCCTCACTACCCAGATGATGGGTTGTGGGGCAGAAGCAATCCTCATATCCCAGACGGGGTGCCCGGGCAGAGGCGCTCCTCACTTCCCAGAGAGGGCGGCCGTGCAGAGGCACTCCTCAATTCCCAGGCGGTGGGTGGTCTGGCAGAGGCCTCCTCACTTCCCAGGCGGTGGGTGGCGGGCAGGCTCCTCACTTCCCAAGCAGGGTGGCGGACCCGGCCTCCCTCACTTCCCCAGCAGATGGCTTGGCGGGCAGGCAGATCCTCTTCCCCAGACAATGGGTGGCCGGGCAGAGAGGGTGCTCCTCACTTCCAGAGGGCTGGGCCCGGCCAGGGGGCAGAGGCCTCCTCCTCCCAGACGGTGGTGCCCGGGCAGGCGCTCCTCACTTCCCAGACAATGGGTGGCCAGCAGACGTGCTCCTCAATTACCAGACGGTGGGTGGCCGGGCAGAGGTGCTCCACACTTACTAGATGGGGCGGCTGGGCAGAGGCGCTATTCACTTCCCAGATGGGGCGGCCGGGCGGAGGCACTCCTCACTTCCCAGACGATGGCTGGCCAGGTGGCCACTTCCCAGGCGATGGGTTGGGGCAGGCTCCCTCCCCTTCCAGGTGATGGGTGGCAGACAGAGGCGCTGCTCACTTCAAGGCGATGGGTGAGCCGGGGAGAAGCTCATCACCTCCCAGGCCGGGCCGGGCGGGGCAGGGCTCCCCTCACTTCCCAGATGAGGTGGATGGCCAGGCAGAGGCGCCCTCACTTCCCAGATCATTGGGTGGCCGGGCAGAGATCGTTCTCCAGTTCCCAGAAAATGGGTGGCCGGGCAGATGCGCTCCTCACTTTCCAGAGGGCGGGACGGCAGAACAGAGGCGCTCCTCAATTCCCAGTCTATTGGTGGCCAGGCAGAGGCGCTCCTCACCTCCCAGAGGGTGGGTGGTCGGGCAGAGGCGCACCTCACTTCCCAGACGGTGGGTGGCCGGGCAGAAGGCCACTACTTCCCCAGAGAGGGGGCGGCCGGGCAGATGCGCTCTTCACTTCCCAGATGATGGCTGGCCAGGTAGAGGCGCTCCCCACTTCCCAGACGATGGGTGGCCGGGCAGAGGTGCTCCTCACCTCCCAGATGATGGGTGGCCTGGCAGAGGCGCTCCTCACTTCCAAGATGTTGGGTGGTCCTGGAGAAGCACTCCACACCTCCAAGACGGGGCGGCAGGGCATAGGCGCTCCTCACTTCCAAGATGGTGGATGGCTGGGCAGAGGCGCTCCCACTCACAGATGACGGTGGTCAGAGGCGCTTCCACACCTCCCAGACACTGGGTGCCGGGCAGAGGCGCCTCACTCCTGTGATCTATCGGGTGGCTCGGGCAGAACTGCTCCTCACCTCCCAGAAGGGGCGGCCGTGCAGAGGCGCTCCTGACCTCCCAGTTGATGGGTGGCCAGGCAGAGGCGCTCCCTCATTTCCCCAGACGATGTAAAGGCAGAGGCACTCCTCACCTCCCAGAAGATGGGTGACAGGGCACAGGCGCTCCTCACATCCCGGACGATGGGTGGCCGGGCAGAGGCGCTCCTGCACATCCCAGACGGGGCGGCCGGGCAGAGGCGCTCTTCACTTCACAGACGCTGCGGGCCGGCAGAGGCGATCCTCACTTCCCAGATGATGGGTACGGGCAGAGGCTCTCCTCACTTCCCAGATCGGCGGTGGCCGGGTAGGCGCCCTTCACTTCCCAGAAGATGGGTGGTCGGACTGAGGAGCTCCCTCATTTCCCAGACGATGGGTGGCCGGGAGAGAGGCGTTCCTCACTTCCCAGACAATGGGCTGGCGGGCACTGGGCGCCTCACTTCCTAGACAAGGCAGGGCAGAGGTGGCACCATTCTACCAGACTGGGCGGCAGTGGGCAGAGGTGCTCCTCACTTCCCAGATGATGGATGGCCGGGAAGAGGCACTCACTTCCCAGACGACAAGTGGCCGGGCAGAGGCGCCCTCACCTCCCTGACGATGTGGGTGTCCGGCAGAGGCGCCTCACCACGGACGCATGTGGGTGGCCGGGCAGAGGCGCTCCTCACTACCCAGACGAAGGGTGGTCGGGCAGAAGCACTCCTCACCTCCCAGACGGGTGGCCGGGCAGAGGGCCTCCTCTCTTCCCAGAGACAGGGAGGCTGGGAAGAAGCTGCTACTCATTTCCCCAGACGGTGGGTGGCTGGGCAGAGGAGCTCCTCCCTTCCCAGATGGGGCGGCCGGGCAAAGGCACTCCTCACTTCCCAGAATATGGGTGGCCGGGCACAGGGCGCTCCTCACTTCCCAGATGCAGCGGATGGACAGAGGCGCTCTTCAATTCCGAAAGGGGGCGCCCTGGCAGAGGTTCTCCTCACTTCCCAGACGCTGGGCGGCTGGGCAGAGGCACTCACTCCCCAGAAGCAAGATGGGTGGCCGAGCACAGGCACCTCACCTCCGACGATGGATGGCCTGGGAGAGGCCTCCCCTCACCCCAGACGGTTGGCCGGGCAGAGCCTCACATCCCAGACGGGCGGCCGGCAGAGGCACCACTTCACAGACGGGCGGCCGGGCAGAAGCGCTCCTCACTTCCCAAATGATGGGTGGCCGGGCAGAGGCTCTCCGCACTTCCCAGACGAGGGGTGGCCGGGTAGAGGCGCTTTCTCACTTCCCAGACGCATGTGGGTGGCCGCTGAGGAGCCCTCACTTCCCAGACGATGGGTGACCGGGCAGAGGCGCACTCACTTCCTGGTGACGATGGGTGGGCGGGCAGAGGCGCTCCTCACTTCCCAGAAGGGGCGGCAGGGCAGAGGCGCTCCTCACTTCCCAGACTGGGCAGCCGAGGCCTCCTCACTTAACAGATGAAGGTCGCTGGGTACAGGCATCCTCACTTCCCAGACGGTGGGTGGCTGGGCAGAGGAGCTCCTCACTTCCCATACGCGGCGGCCGGGCAGTGGCGCTCCTCACCTCAAAGATAATGGTTGGCCGGGCAGAGGCACTCCTAACCTCCCAGACACTGGGTTGCTGGGCAGAGGCGCTCCTCTCTTCCCAGACGACGGGTGGCCCGGGCAGAGTTGCTCACCCCAGGACGGGCGTGATTTGCAGAGGCGCCCTCACTTCCCAGGTGGGGTGGCCGGGAAGAAGGGCTCCTCATTTCCCAGAAGGCGTGGCCAGGCAGAGGCGCTCCTCACTTCCTAGACAATGGATGGCCAGGCAGACGCGGCTCTCACCCTGTGATTCATGGGGTGGCTGGGCAGAGGGCTCACTTCCCAGATGGGGCGGCCGGGCAGGCAGGGCCTCACTTTCCAGAGGGGGCGGCCGGGCAGATGCGCCTTCACTTCCCAGATGATGGCTGGCCATGTAGAGGCGCTCCCCACTTCCCAGATGATGGGTGGCCGAGCAGAGGTTCTCCTCACCTCCCAGATGATGGGTGGCCTGGCAGAGGCGATCCTCACTTCCAACATATTGGGTGGTCCTGGAGAGGCGCTCCTCACTTCACTGACGGGGCGGCCGGGCAGAGGCGCTCCTCACTTCCCAGATGATGGGTGGCCGGTAAGAGGCTCTCCTCACTTCCCAGATGATGGGTGGCCGGGTAGAGGCATTCCTCACTTCCCAGATGATGGGTGGCCGGGCTGAGGAGCTCCTAATATCCCAGACGATGGGGGGCCGTACAGAGGCTCTCCTCACCTCAAGGAAGATGGGTGGCCCGGCAGAGGCGCCTCACTTCCCTGACACTGGGTAAGGGCAGAGGCTTCTCCTCACTTCCTCCCAGACGGTGTGTAGGTGGCAGAGGCGCCATCACTTCCCAGACTGGGTGGCCGGGTAGAGGCGCCTCATTTCCCAGACGATGGGGTGGGCCGGGTAGAGGCGTCCTCATTCCCAGATGATGGGCGGCCGGGCAGGAGGCGCCTCACCTCCCCCCAGACGCATGGGTGTCCCGTGACAGAGGCTCTCCTCACCTCAAGGAAGATGGGTGGCCAGGCAGAGGAGCTCCTCACTACCCAGACGATGGGTGGTCCGGCAGAAGCACTCCTCACCTCCCAGACGGGGCGGCCGGGCTGAGGCGCTCTTCACTTCCCAGACGATGGCTGGCCAGGTAGAGGCGCTCCACTTCCCAGATGATGGGTGGCCGAGCAGAGGCGCTCCTCACTTCCAAGATGTTGGGTGGTCCTGGAGAAGCGCTCCTCACCTCCCAGACGGGGCGGTCGGGCCTAGGCGCTCCTCACTTCCCAGACGGTGGATTGCCGGGCAGAGGCGCTCCTCTCTTCCCAGATATTGCGGTTGTAACAGAGGCCCTCTCAGTTCTGTGACGCATGGGTGGCCGGGCAGAGGCGCTACCTCCCAGATGGGGCGACGTAGAGGCGCTTTCACTCTGTGACGGTGGGTGGCCGGGCAGAGGGCTCTCACTTCAGACGGGTAGGCCGGCAGAGGCGCTTCTTCACTTCCCAGACGCATATGGCCGGGCAGTGGTGCTTCCTCACCTCCCAGACGCATGGGGGTCTGGGCAGAGGCCTCACCACGGACGATGGGTGGCCGGCAGAAGCGCCCTACCACCAGACGCATGGGTGGTTGGGCAGCACTCTCACCTCCCCAGGACGGGTGGTCGGGCAGAGGCGCTCCTCACTTCCCAGACAGGGCGGCCGAGAAGAAACGCTCCTCACTTCCCAGATGGTGGGTGGACGGGCAGAGCCTCACTTCCCAGACGCCAGCATCGGCAAGCAGAGGTGATCCCCTAACCTCACAGACGCATGGTGGCTGGGCAGAGGCGCCCTCACCTCCCAGACGCCAAGTGGCTGGGCAGAGGCGCCTCACTTCCCAGTCGAAGGGTGGCCAGGCTGGAGGCGCCCTCATTTCCCCAGATGAGGGTGGCCGGGCAGAGTGCCTCACTTCCCAGACCCATGGCAGGGCAGAGGCGCCTCCTCACCCCAGACGGAGCGGCAGAGGCGCCATCAATTCCCAGACTGGGCGTCGGCAGAGGCCTCACTTTGGGGATGATGGGTGGCCTGGTAGAGGCGCCCTCACTTCCCAGACGATGGGTGACCGGGCGACAGTAGCCTCACCACCAGGACGATGGGTGTCCGGCAGAGGCACTCCTCACCTCACGGACGATGGTTGGCCGGGTAGGTGCCTCACTACCTGTGACGATGGTGGTAGGCAGAAGCACCTCACCTCCCAGACAGTGTGGCCGTGGGTAGAGATGCTCCTCACTTTCCAGACAGGGCGGCCAGGAAGAAGCGCTCCTCACTTCCCAGACGGTGGGCAGTCAAGTAGAGGAGATCCTCACTCCAGATGCGCGGGCTGGGCAGAGGCGCCTCACCCCAAGACGCTGGGTGGTGCCCTTGAGAAGCGCCTCACCTCACAGACGGGCTTCCCGGGCATAGGCGCCTCACTTGACGGGCGGTCGGGTTGAGGCGCTTCTCACTTCAGACGATGGCTGGCCAGGTAGAGGTGCCTCACCTCCCAGAGACAGGATGCAGCTGTGCAGAGGCCTCACCTCCCTTCTCCAGACGGTGGGTGGCTGGACAGAGGGGCTCCTCAATTCCCCAGATGGGTACGGTAGAAGGCCTCACTCCCACACACAATCGGGTATCGGGCAGAGGCGCTCCTCACTTTCCAGAGGGCGGGGTGGCAGAACAGTGGCGCTCCTCACTTCCCAGATGATTGGAGGCCGGGCAGAGGCGCTCCTCACTTCCCAGACAGGACGGACGCGCAAGGCGCTCTTCACTTCCCAGACGGTGGATGGCCGGGCAGAGGCGCTCCTCTCTTCCCAGATATTGGGAGGCCGGGCAGAGGCACTCCCTCAGTTCCTAGACGACGGGTGGTCAAGTAGAGGCGCTCCTCACCTCCCAGACGGGTGATGTGCAGAGGCTCTCCTCACTTCCCAGACGATGGGTGGCCGGTAGAGGCACCTCACCTCCCAGACGATGGGTGGTCGGGCTGAGGAGCTCCCCACTTCCCCAGAGATGATGGCGGTCGACAGAGGCTTCCTCACTCCCCAGATGATGGTGGAGGGCAGAGGCGCTCCCTCACCTCCCAGAGACGGGCGCAGAGGGCAGATGTCACTCCCAGACTGGGCGTACGCAGAGGCCTTCACTTCCCAGATGATGGTGAAGGCCGGGTAGAGGCGCCTCCTCACTTCCCAGACGATGGAGGCCAGGCAGGGCCTCACCCCTAGATGATGGTGTCCGCGGCAGAGGCTCTCCCCACCACGGACGATGGGTGGTCGGTAGAGGTGCTCCCCACTCCAGACGATAGTGTCACAGAAGTACCTCACCCTCCCAGACGGGTGGTCAAGATGCGCCCCTCACTTCTGTGACAGGGCTGCTGGGACAAGCTACTCCTCACTGCCTATACGGTGGGTGGCAGGGCAGAGGAGCTCCTAATTTCCCAGACGCGGCGGCCGGGCAGAGGCACTCCTCACGCCACAGATGATGGGGTGTCGGGTGAGGCACTCCACCTCCCCAGACGGGGTGGCTGTGAGCCTCACCCCAGATGATGGTGGTCGGGCAGAGGTGCTCCTCACATCCCAGACGGGCGGCCGCGGCAGAGGCGCCTCATCCTGTGACGGGTGGTTAGCAGAGGCTCTCACTTCCCAGACAATGGGTGGCCGGGCAGAGGCGCTCCTCACTTTCCAGAGGGCGGGACGGCAGAACAGAAGCACCCCTCACTTCCCAGACGATTGGTGGCCGGACAGAGGTGCTTCTCCCCTCCCAGACGGTGGGTGGTCGGGCAAAGGTGCACCTCACATCCCAGACGGTGGGTGGCAGGGAAGAAGGGCTCCTCACTTCCCAGAAGAGGGCCAGGCAGAGGCGCTCCTCACTTCCCAGACAATGTGTGGCCGGGCAGACGTGCTCCTCAATTCCCTGACGGTGGGTGGCCGGGCAGAGGGGATCCTAATTTCCCAGATGGTGTGGCCGGGCAGGGGCGCTCCTCACTTCCCAGACAGGACGGACGCGCAAGAGAGGCGCTTCACATCCCACGCATGGCTGGCTGTGCGGAGGCGCTCCCGCTTCCCCAGATGATGGGTGGCTGGGCAGGCGCCCCTCACCTCCCAGATGATGAGTGGCTGGGCAGAGGCGCCTCACCCCAAGATCGCCAGTGGTCCTGGAGAAGCCTCCTCGCTGGACGGGGCGCCGGGCATAGGGCGCCTCCTCACTTCCCAGACGGTGGAGCGTCGTGGCAGAGGCGCTCCTCACTCTTCCCAGACAGCCGAGAAGAACGCCTCACATGTCCCAGATGGTGGGTGGATCGCAGAGCAGCTCCTCACTCCCAGATCGCCAAGTGGCTGGGCAGAGGCTCCCACCACAGAGACGATGGTGGCCAGGCAGAGCTGCCTACTCCCAGACAATGGGTGGCAGGGCAGACGTGCTCCTCAATTCCCCAGACGCTGGGTGGCCTGGCAGAGGCGCTCCTCACTTCCAAGACGTTGGGTTGTCCTGTAGAAGCGCTCCTCACCTCCCAGACGGGGCAGCCGGGCATAGGCGCTCCTCACTTCCCTGACGGGGCGGCCGGGCTGAGGCGCTCTTCACATCCCAGACGATGGCTGGCCAGGTAGAGGCGCTCCTCACTTCCCAGACGATGGGTTGCCGGGCAGAGGCGCTCCTCTCTTCCCAGATATTGGGTGGCCAGGGAGAGGCCCTCCTCAGTTCCCAGACGATGGTGGCCAAGAGCACTCCTCACATCCTAGATTTGGGGCTGCCGGGCAGAGGCTCCTCATTTCCCTCTTGGTGATCAAGCGGCCGGGCAGAGGCCCTCCTCACCTCCCAGAAGCAGTGCTCAGCAGTGACGCCCTCACTCCTGACGCATGGGGCCGGGTAGTAGCGCCTCCTCACATCCCAGGCGATGTTGGCCCGGGCCGTGGTGCTCCTCACCTCCCAGACGATGGGCAGGCCCGGGGCGAGGCGCCCCCACCCTCACTGACGATGGGTGGTCAAGCAGAAGGGCCCTCACCACCCAGACTCCATGGGTGGTTGGGCAGAAGCACTCCTCACCTCCCAGACGGGTGGCCGGCAGAGTTCTCCTCACTTCCCAGACAGGGCGGCCGAGAAGAACGCTCCTCACTTCCCAGATGGTGGGTGGACGGGCAGAGGAGCTCCTCACTTCCCAGACGCTGCAGCCGGGCAGAGGTGCTCCTCACCTCACAGACGATGGGTGGCCAGGCAGAGGCGCTAATCACTTCCCAGACAATGGTTGGCAGGGGAGACGTGCTCCTCAATTCCCAGAGACGGGTGGTCACAGAGGCGCCTCACTTCCCAGACAATGGGTGGTCAAGCAGAGGTGCTCCTCACTTCCAGAGGGCGGATCGCAGAACAGAAGCACCCCTCACTTCCCAGACGATTGGTGGGGCTGACAGAGGTGCTTCTCCCCTCCCAGACGGTGGGTGGTCGGGCAAAGGTGCACCTCACCTCCCCAGACGGTGGGTGGCAGGGAAGAAGGGCTCCTCACTCCCAGAAGGAGTGGCTGTGCAGAGGCGCCTCACTTCCCAGAGACAATGTGTGGCCGGGCAGACGTGCTCCCAATTCCCCTGGACGGGGTGGTCGGGCAGAGGGATCCCCACTTCCCAGGATGGTGCAGCCGGCAGGGCGCCTCACTTCCCAGACAGGGACGGACGCCGCTGAGAGGCGCTTCTTTCACATCCCAGACCTATTGGCTGGCCAGGTAGAGGCCCGCCCCAGATCGCATGGGTGGCTGGCAGAGGCGCCCTCACCTCCCAGATGATGAGTGGCTGGGCAAGCGCCTCACCCCAAGACGCTATGAACCCTGGAGAAGCGCCCTCACCTCACAGACGGGCCAGGCATAGGCGCCCTCACTCTGTGACGGTGGATGGTCGGGCAGAGGCGCTCCTCACTCCTGGTGACAGGGCTGCCGAGAAGAAACGCCTCACTCCCAGATGGTGGGTGGACGGCAGAGCAGCCTCACTTCCCAGATGCACCGGCAGAGGTGCCTCACCTCACAGACGCATGGGTGGCCAGGCAGAGGCTACCACTTCCCAGACAATGGTGGTAGCAGACGTGCTCCTCACCCCAGACGCTGGTGCCGAGCAGAGGCGCTCCTCACTTCCAAGATGTTGGGTGGTCCTGGAGAAGCGCTCTTCACCTCCCAGACGGGGCGGTCAGGCCTAGGCGCTCCTCACTTCCCAGACGGTGGATTGCCGGGCAGAGGCGCTCCTCACTTCCCAGAAGTTGGGGCGGCCGTGGCAGGTGGCCTCACTTCCCCAGGCATAAGTGGCCGGCAGTGGCGCCTTCCCACTCCTCTGTGGACGAAGTGCGGCCGGGCAGTGGTGGCTCACTCCTGTGACGATGGGTGTCTGGGCAGAGGCGCTCACCCACGGACGAGCGGGTGGCCGGGCAGAAGCGCCCTCACCACCAGACGCATGGGTGGGCAGAAGCACCTCACCTCCCAGACGGGTGGCCGGCAGAGGCTCTCCTCACTTCCCAGACAGGGCTGCCGAGAAGAACGCCTCACTTCCCAGGATGGTGGGTGGACGGGCAGAGAGCCTCACTCCCAGACGCTGCAGGCCGGGCAGAGGTGCCCTCACCACAGACGAGCGGGTGGCCGTGCAGAGGCGCACCCGCTACCCCAGACGCTGGGTGGCTGGGCAGAGGCGCCCTCACTTCCCAGCCGAGCGGGTGGTCAGCCATGCCTCCTCATTTCAGATGAGATGCCCGTGAGGCGATCCTCACTTCCTGACGATGGGTGGTAGGGCAGAGGCGCTCCTCAATTCCCTTGGTGACGGGCGTGTACTTTGGGCAGAGGGAGCCTATCAATCCCTGCACGCTGCCGGGCAGAGGCGCCTCGCCTCGTGACGATGTACGGCAGAGGCGCCTCACCTCCGGACGATGGTTGGCCGGGCAGAGGTGCTCCTCACTACCCAGACGACGGGTGGTCGGGCAGAAGCACTCCTCACCTCCCAGACAGTGTGGCCGGGCAGAGATGCTCCTCACTTTCCAGACAGGGTGGCCGGGCAGAGGTGCTCCTCACTTCCCAGACAGTGTGAGGCTGGACAGAGGCGCTCCTCACCTCCCCAGACGATGGGAGGGTCGGGCAGAGGTGCTCCTCACCCCATACAGGGCGCAAGGTGCAGAGGCCTCACTTCCAGACGGTGGTGGCTGACACCGCGCTCCTCACTTCCCAGATTAAGGGCTGGCAGAGGCGCCCTCACTCCCAGACAAATGGGCACAGAGGCGCTCCTCACTTTCCACAAGGTGGGGCTGCAGAACAGTGGCGCTCCTCACTTCCCAGACGATTGGCCGGGCAGCGGAGCTCCTCACCTCCCAGACGTGGGTGGTCCGGCAGAGGGGCTCCTCACTTCCCAGATGGTGCGGCCGGGAAGAGGCCTCCTCACTTCCCAGACAGGACGGACGCGCAGAGGCGCTCTTCACTTCCCGGACGATGGCTGGCCAGGTAGAGGCGCCTCACCGTGATGATGGGCGCTGCGGCAGGCTTCCCACCCTGCATGAGAGTGGCTGGGCAGAGGCGCTCCTCAATTCCAAGACGTTGGGTGGTCCTGGAGAAGCGCTCCTCACCTCACAGATGGGGAGGCTGGGCATAGGCGCTCCCTCACTTCCCAGAGGGTGCAACGGCCGGGCAGAGGCTTCCTTCCTTCCTGAGCACAAGGTCGGGCAGAGGCACTCCTCAGTCTCCCCAGAGGATGGGCACGGGCAGAGGGGCTCCTCACTCCAGATGGTGCTGGCCGGGCAGAGGCCGCCCTCACTTCCCAGACGGCTGGCCAGGCAGAGGCGCCTCACTTCCCAGATGCGGCCGGGCAGAGGCCTCCTCACTCCCAGAGGTTGGGTGGCCGGGCAGTGGTGCTCCTCACCTCCCAGACGATGGGTGTCTGGGCAGAGGTGCTCCTCACCTCACGGACGATGGGTGGGAGGGCAGAGGCGCTCCTCACTCCCAGACTCCATGGTCGGGCATGCTCCCTCACCCTCACATCATGTGTCAGCAGAGGCGCCACCACCTCCCAGACAATGGGTGGCAGGCAGACGTGCTCCTCACCCCAGATCTAAAAAAATGAGGCAGAGGCGCCCTCACTTCCAAGACGTTGGGATGTCCTGTAGAAGCGCTCCTCACCTCCCAGACGGGCTGCCGGGCATAGATCAGCCCTCACTTCCTGACGGGCGGCCGGGCTGAGGCGCCCTCACTCCTCAGACGATGGTTGGCCAGGCAGATGCGCCCCTCACCTCTCCCCAGACTATGGGTGGCCGAGCAGAGGCGCTCCTCACTTCCAAGATGTTGGGTGGTCCTGGAGAAGCACTCCTCACCTCCCAGACGGGGCGGTCGGGCCTAGGCGCTCCTCACTTCCCAGACGGTGGATTGCCGGGCAGAGGCGCTCCTCTTCCCAGATATTGTTGCCAGGCAGAGGCCTCCTCAGTTCCCAGACGCATGAAGGGTGGCCGGGCAGAAGCGCTCCTCACTCACACAGACGATGGGTGGCTGGGCAGAAGCACTCCTCACCTCCCAGACGGGTGGCCGGGCAGAGGCTCTCCCCACTTCCCCAGACAGGGCTGCCCAGAAGAAACGCCCTCACTTCCAGATGCTGGGTGGACGGGCAGAGAGCCTCACTCCCAGACGCCATGCAAGCCGGGCAGAGGTGCCCTCACCTCACAGACGATGGGTGGCCAGGCAGAGGCGCTACTCACTTCCCAGACAATGAGTGGCCGGGCAGAGGCGCTCCTCACTTCCAAGACGTTGGCTTGTCCTGTAGTAGTGCTCCTCACCTCCCAGACGGGCGTCAGGCATAGGCCTACACTTCCCTCACAGGGCTGCCGGGCTGAGGGGCGCCTTCACTCTCTAGACGATGGGTGGCCAGGTAGAGGCGCCCCTCACTTCCCAGAGGGTGCTGAGCAGAGGCACCTCACTTCCAAGATGTTGGGCTGTCCTTTGCAGCCTCTCCTCCCAGACGGGCGCCCGGGCTCAGGGCGCCTCACTTCCCAGACGGTGGATTGCCGGGCAGAGGGGCTACTCTCTTCCCAGATATTGGGTGGCCAGGCAGAGGCCCTCCTGCTCCTGGTGACTACGCGCCCGGGCAGAGGCACTCCTCACATCCCAGACGGGAAGTGTCGCAAAGTAGAGGCTCCTCACTTCCCAGACTGGGCGGCCGGGCAGGCCCTCCTCATCTCCCCAGAAGCTGGGTGGCCGGGTTGTGGCGCCTCACTTGCAGATGATGGGTGGCTGGGCAGTGGTGCTCCCACCCCAGAGGATGGGTGTCTGGGCAGAGGCGCTCTCACCTCACGGGACGATGGGTGGCCGGGCAGAAGCGCTCCTCACTACCCAGACGATGGGTGGTTGGGCAGAAGCACGCCACCTCCCCAGACGGGGTGGCCGGGCAGAGGCTCTCCTCCTCACTTCCCAGACAGGGCGGCCGAGAAGAAACGCTCCTCACTTCCCAGATGGTGGGTGGACGGGCAGAGGAGCTCCTCACTTCCCAGACGCTGCAGCCGGGCAGAGGTGCCCACCCTGCATTTATGGGTGGCCAGGGCAGAGTGCCACTCACTCCCAGACAATGGCTGGCAGGCAGACGCGGTTCTCACACCCCAGACGGTGGGTGGCCGGGCAGAGGCGCTCCTCACTTCCACGACGTTGGGTTGTCCTGTAGAAAGGCTCACCTCCCAGACTGCATGGCCGGGCACAGGCGCTCTCAATTCCCGGATCTGCCGTGGGCTTAGGCGCTCTTCACTTCCCAGACGATGGCTGGCCAGGTAGAGGCGTTCCTCACTTCCCAGAAGATGGGTGGCCGAGCAGAGGCGCTCCTCACTTCCAAGATGTTGGGTGCACCTGGAGAAGCGCTCCTCACCTCACAGACGGGGCAGTCGGGCCTAGGCGCTCCTCACTTCCCAGACGGTGGATTGCCGGGCAGAGGGGCTACTCTCTTCCCAGATATTAAAAGCCAGCAGAGGCCCTCTCAGTTCCCAGACTCCATGGGTGGACGGGCAGAGGCAGCCCTCACCTCCCAGACGCTGGGTGAGCAAGTGAGGCGTCACACTTTCCAGAAGGCGGGCCAGAACAGTGGCTTTCACTTCCCAGATGATTGAGGCTGGGCAGTTCTCACCCCTGACTGTGTGTCCGCAGAGGGCGACCTCACTTCCCAGATCGCGTGGGTGGCAGGGAAGAAGGGCTCCTCACTTCCCAGAAGGAGTGGCTGCAGAGGCCTCACTTCCCAGACAATGCGGGTCAAGCAGACGCACCAATTCCCTGATGGTGGGTGGTCAAGAGGGGCTCCTCACTTCCCAGATGGTGCTGCCCAAGCAGAGGCCCCTCACTCCCAGAAGGAGGGCCAGGCAGAAGCCCTCACTCCCAGAAAAAAAAAATGTGGCTGGGCAGATCGCGGCTCCTCAATTCCCCTGATGGTGGGTGGCCGGGCAGAGGGGCTCCTCACTTCCCAGATGGTGCGGCCGGGCAGAGGCGCTCCTCACTTCCCAGACAGGATCGTCAAGGCAGAGGCGCTCCTCACTTCCCAGACAGGGCGGCCGAGAAGAAACGCTCCTCACTTCCCAGATGGTGGGTGGCTGGGCAGAGGCTCTCCTCACTTCCCAGACAGGGCGGCCGAGAAGAAACGCTCCTCACTTCCAGACGGTGGATCACAGATGAGCCCCTCACTTCCCAGACGCCCGCGGCCGGGCAGAGGCGCCCACTTCCCCAGACAGGACGCCGTGCAGAGGCGCCTCCCAGACGGATGGCTGGCCAGGTAGAGGCGCTCCTCAATTCCAAGACGTTGGGTGGTCCTGGAGAAGCGCTCCTCACCTCACAGACGCATGGCAAGCATGTGGCGCCCTCACTCCTGCACGGATGGCCGGGCAGAGGCGCCCTCTCTTCCCAGATATTGGGAGGCCGGGCAGAGGCGCTCCTCCCTTCCCCAAATTAAGGGTGCCCTGGGCAGAGGTGCCCCACCTCAGACGGTGGGCGGCCGCAGAGCCCTCACTCCCAGATGGTGGGTGGCGGGCCGAGGCTCTCCTCACTTCCCAGACAGTGGGTACGCAGAAGGGGCGCACTCACTCCGCCACACGCATGAGGGCCGGGCAGAGGCGCCCTCACGCCCCAGACGGGCCGGGGTCGGCCGCGGGCGCCCTCACTTCCCAGATGGAGCGGCCGGACAGAGGCGCTCTTCAATTCCAAGACGGGGCGCCCAGGCAGAGGTGCTCCTCACCTCCCAGATGCTGGGTGGCCCGGCAGAGGCGCTACTCACCTCCCGGACAATGGGTGGTTGGGCAGAGGCGCTCCTCACTTCCCAGACGAAGGTAGGCCTGGCAGAAGCGCTCCTCGCATCCCAGACGGGGCGGCCGTGCAGAGGCGCTGCTCACTTCCCAGACTTGGCGGCAGGGCAGAGGCGCTCATCACTTCCCAGGCTGGGCGGCCGGGCAGAAGCGCTCCTCACTTCCCAGATGATGGGTGGCCGGGAGAGGCGCTCCTCACTTCCCAGATGGGGCAGCCAGGCAGTGGCGCTCCTCACTTCCCAGATGGAGCGGCCGGACAGATGCGCTCTTCAATTCCCAAACTGGGCGCCATGGCAGAGGTTCTCCTCACTTCCCAGATGATGTGTGGCCAGGTAGAGGCACTCCTCACTTCCCAGACGATGTGTGGCTGGGCAGAGGCACTCCTCACCTCCCAGAAGATGGGTCGCCGGGCAGAGGCGCTCCTCACCTCCCGGACGAGGGGGTGGCCGGGCGGAGGCGCTCCTCACATCCCAGATGGTGCGACCGGGCAGAGGCACTCCTCACTTCACAGACGGGTCGGCCAGGTAGAGGTGCTCCTCACTTCCCAGATGATGGGTGGCCGGGCTGAGGAGCTCTTAATTTCCCTAGACATGGGTGGCCGGGCAGAGGCACTCCTCACTTCTCCGACGATGGGTGGGTGGGAAGAGGCGCTCCTCACTTCCCAGATGGGGTGGCATGGCAGAGGCGCTCATCACTTCCCAGACTGGGCAGCCGGGCAGAGGCACTCCTCACTTCCCAGATGGCATGGCGGGGCAGCGGCGCCTCACTTCCCAGACAATGGGTGGCCAGGCAGATGCGCCCCCTTTCCAGAGGGCAGGACGGCAGAGCAGAGGCACTCCTCACCTCCCAGACGGTGGGTGGTCGGGAAGAGGCGCACCTCAATTCCCAGACGGTGGGTGGCCGGGCAGAGGCGCTCCTTACTTCCCAGATTGGGTGGCCGGGCAGAGGCGCACCTCCCTTCACAAACGACGGGTGGCCGGGCAGAGGCGCTCCTCACTTCCCAGACGGTGGGTGGCCGGGCAGAGGCGATCCACTCTTCCCAGAGTGGATGATCGGGAAGGAGCACTCCTCACTTCCCAGATCATAGGTGGCCGTGCAGAGGTGCTACTCACTTTCCAGACGATGGGTGGCCAGATGGAGGTGCTCCTCACTTCCCAGACGAAGTATGGCCTGGTAGAGGTGCTCCTCACTTCCCAGAGGATGGGTGGTCGGGCAGAGGCGCTCCTCAGTTCCCAGACAGGGTGGGGTCAAGCAGGCGCTCCTCACTTCCCAGACAATGGGTGGTCAGGCAGAAGCACTCCTCACTTCCCAGACTTTGGGTGGCCGGCCTGAGGCGCTCCTCACTTCCCAGACGAAGGGTGACGGGCAGAGGCGCCCACTTCCCCGGACGGGCAGCCGCAGAGGGGCTCACTTCCCAGAGGGTTGGTGGCCGGTCAGAGGCGCTCCTCACTTCCCAGACGATGGGTGGCCGGGCAGAAGTGCTCCTCACCCGCTTCTGTGATGGTGTGTGTGGCCGGGCAGAGGCGACCATGACCCCAGACGGTGGGTGGCCGGGCAGACGCCCTCACTTCCCAAAAAGGGGCGGAAGGGCAGAGGCGCTCCTCACTTCCTGGACGTGGTGGCTGGGAAGAGGCACTCCTCACTTCCTCCCCCAGACGGGGCATAAGCAGAGGCGCCCATCACCTCCCAGACGAAGGGTGGCTGCGAGAGGGGCTCCTCACTTCCCAGACGGGGCGTGCCTGGGCAGAGGTGCTCTTCACTTCCCAGACCATGGCTGGCCAGGTAGAGGCGCTCCTCACTTCCCAGACGATGGGTGGCCGGGCAGAGGCGCTCCTCAACTCCCAGATGATGAGTGGCCGGGCAGAGGCACTCCTCACTTCCAAGACTTTGGGTGGTCATGGAGAAGCACTCACCGCAGCGGGCAGCCGGGCATAGGCGCCCTCACTTCCCAGACCTCTCTTCCCAGACGGGGTGGCCGGGCAGAGGCGCTCCTGCCTTCCAAACGGCGTGCCCAGGCAGGAGGCGCCTCCTCACTCCCTGTGATGGTGGGTGGCCAGGCAGAGGCCTCACTTCCCAGACGGGTGGGTGGCCGACTGGCCTCACTTCCCAGACATTGGGTGGGTTTGAAGGGGCTTAACCTTCACCCGACATGATGGGTGGCCGGGCAGAGGCGCTCCTCACTTTCCAGACTGGCCGGCCGGGCAGTGGCGATCCTCACTTCCCAGATGGAGTGGCCGTACAGAGGCGCTCTTCAATTCCCAGACGGGGCGCCCGGGCAGAGTTGCTCCTCACCTCCCAGACGATGGGTGGCCTGGTAGAGGCGCTCCTCACCTCCCGGACGATTGGTGGCTGAGCAGAAGTGCTCACTTCCCAGACTAAGGCCCGGCAGAGGCGCCTCCCTACTTCCCCAGTCAGGGAAGGGCAGTGGTGTACCTCACTTCACAGATGGAGCGGCTGACAGACGCTTGTTCACCCCAAAATGGGTGCCCCACAGAGTGTGCTCTCTTCACTTCCCAGACCATGGGTGGCCGGGCAGAGGCTTTTCCCCACCCCAGATGGGGTGGCTCGGGCAGAGGCGCCCCTCACTTCCCAGTCGGGTGTAAGGTGGCGGGCCGACTAGCCCTCACTCTGGTGACATTGGGTGGTCGAGAAGGCAAGAATCTCCACTCCTCGGCTAATGATGGGTGGCCGGGCAGAGGCGCCACTTTCCAGACTGGCCGGGCCGGGCAGTGGCGATCTCACTTCCCAGGATGAGTGGGGCCGCACAGAGGCGCCTCTTCACCTCAGACGGGCGCCCGGGCAGAGCTGGCCACCTCCCCAGATGATGGGTGGCCTGGTAGAGGCGTCCCTCACCTCCTGGACGATTGGTGGTGGCTGAGCAGAGTGCCTCACTCCCAGATCTAAGATTCTGGGCAGAGGGCAGAGGTGCTCCTCACATCCCAGACGGGGTGGTCGTGCAGAGGCGCTCATCACTTCCCAGACTGGGTGGCCAGGTAGAGGAGCTCCTCACTTCCTAGACGATGTGTGGCTGGGCAGAGGCGCTCCTCACCTCACAGACGATTGGTGGCCGAGCAGAGGTGCTCCTCACTACCCAGACGATGGGTTGTCGGGCAGAAGCAATCCTCACATCCCAGACGGGGTGCCCGGGCAGAGGCGCTCCTCACTTCCCAGAGAGGGCGGCCGGGAGGAAGCGCTCCTCAATTCCCAGACGGTGGGTGGCCGGGCAGAGGCGATCCTCACTTCCCAGACAATGGGTGGCCGGGCAGAGGTGCTCCTCACTTTCCAGAGGGCTGGACGGCAGAGCAGAGGCGCTCCTCACTTCCCAGACGATTGGTACCTGGCAGAGAAGCCTTCCTCACCTCCCAGACGGTGTGTGGTCGGGTAGAGGCACCCCTCACCCAGAGGAGGGTGGCCGGGAAGAAGGGCTCCTCACTTCCAGAGGGGGGTGGCCGGGCAGAGGCGCCTCCCTTCCCAGACAATGGGTGGCCGACGTGTTCTCAATCTCTCACCAGACCTGGGTGGGTGCCTGGCAGAGGTGCTCCACACTTACTAGATGGTGGGGCGGCCAAGAAAGGCCATTCACTTCCCAGAAGGGGCGGGCATGGAGGCGCCTCCACACTTCCCCAGACGATGGGTGGTCGGGGAGAAGCGCTCATCACCTCCCAGACGGAGCGGCCGGGCAGAGGCGCTCCTCACTTCCCAGATAGTGGATGGCCAGGCAGAGGCGCGCCTCACTTCCCAGATATTGGGTGGCCGGGCAGAGATCGTTCTCAGTTCCCAGACAATGGGTGGCCGGGCAGAGGTGCTCCTTACTTCCCAGACGGGGCGGCCGGGAGAGGCGTTCCTTACTTCCAAGATTGGGTGGCCGGGCAGAGGCACTCCTCACTTCCCAGGAGAGTGGATGGTCGTGGGAAGGGGTGCTCCTCACTTCCCAGATGTTAGGTGGCCGGGCAGAGGCGCTCCTTACTTCCCAGATGGGGCAGCCGGGCAGTGGCGCTCCTCACTTCCCAAATGGAGTGGCCGGGCAGAGGCTCACCTCACCTCCCAGACGATCGGTGGCCGGGCACAGGCACTCCTCAGCTCCAGGACGATGGGTGGCCTGGGTTGAGGCGCTCCTCAGTTCCCCAGAAGATGGGTGGCTCGGCAGAGGCGCACCTCACTTCCCAGACGAGCTGGGAGCAGGAGGCGCCTCACTTCCCAGACGGCGCGGCAGGGCAGAGGCGCTAATCACTTCCCAGACTGGGCGGAGGGGCAGAGGTGCTCCTCACTACTGGCAGACGATAGGTGGCTGAAGTGCCTCACTTCCCGTGACGGGCAGCCGGGCAGTGGCATTCCTCACTTCCAAGATGGAGTGGCCGGACAGAGACACTCTTCAATTCCCAGACAGGGCGCCCCTGCAGAGGTGCTCCTCACTTCCCAGACGATGGGTGGCCAGGGAGAGGCTCTCCTCACTTCCCAGACGATGTATGGCCAGGCAGATGTGCTCCTCACTTCCCAGAGGATGGGTGGTCGGGCAGAGGCTCTCCTCACTTCCCAGATGATGGGTGGCCTGGTAGAAGCTCTCCTCACTTCCCAGAGGATGGCTGGGGCTTGAGGAGCTCATTTCAGGACGATGAGTGGCCGGGCAGAGTCAGCCCTCACTTCCCAGACGCATGGGTGGGCGGGCAGAGGTCCCTCTCACTTCCCAGACGGGCCGCAGGGCAGAGGCCCTCACTTCCCAGAGGCGGCTGGCAGAGGTGCTCCTCACCTCCTGTGACGTAGAGGCTGTGCAGAGGCGCTCCTCACTTCCCAGAGGGTGGGTGGCCAGCCAGAGGTGCTCCTCACTTCCCAGATGTTGGGTTACCGGGCAGGAGTTCTCCTCTTTCCCAGACGAGGGGGGGCTGCGAGACACTCCCCGTCTACAGACAGGGTGGCCGGGCAGAGCGGCCCTCAGTTCCCAGACAATGGGTGGTCAGGCAGAAGCGCCCTCCCTTCCCAGACACAGGAATGTGGTCAGGAGGCGCCTCCTCACTTCCTGTGTCCATGGGTGGACGGGCAGAGGCGATCATGACTCCCAGACGTGGGTGGCCGGGCAGGAGGCCACCCCAGAAGGGGTTGAAGGGCAGAGGCGCTCCTCACTTCCCGGATGGGGTGGCTGGGCGGAGGCGCTCCTCACTTCCTACCAGATGGGGCGGCTGGGCAGAGGCGCTCCTCAACAACCAGACCATGGGTTGCTGTGCAGAGGCGCTCCTCACTTACCAGACGGGGTGGCCGGGCAGAGGCGCTCCTCAATTCCCAGAAGATGGGTGGCCGGGCAGATTCGCCCTCACTCCCAGACCAGGGGTGGCCGGGCAGAGGCACTCGCAAACGGGCGGCCACAAGCAGAGGCCTTCCTCCCAGATCGTGCTGGGTCTTGCAGAGGCTCACTTCCTCCCAATAAGGGCGGCCGGGCAGAGGCCCTCCTCACCTCCCAGATGGGCGGCCGTGCAGAGTAAGTGCCTCCTCACTCCCAGACGGTTATGGCCTGTCAGAGGCGCCTCACTTTCAGACGTGTGGGGTGGCATGGGCGTGAGGCGTTCTCACTTCCCAGACGGGTACGGGCCGAGGCTTCTCCTCACTCCCAGATGGCTTGGCCGGCAGAGGCCCTCACTTCCCAGACAATGGTGCCGGGCAGAGGTGCCTCCTCACCTCCCAGACACCCGCGGCTGGGCAGAGGCCCTCACTTCCCAGAAGATTGCGTGGCCGGGCAGAGGCAATTCCTCACCTCCCAGACTTGTGGGTGGTCACAGAGGCTAATTCCCTACTTCCCCAGACGGTGGGTGGCCGGGCAGAGGCGCCTCACTTCTTGGGTGGCTACTGGCAGCCCGGGCAGGCGCTGCTCCTCTACCTAGACCGTAGGCCGGCAGAGGGGCTCCACACTTATTAGATGGGCTGCCAAGGCCTCACCTCAGATCGGGCAGCTGGGCGGAGGCGCTCCTCACTTCCCAGACGATGGCTGGCCAGGTAGAGGGGCTCCCCACTTCCCAGACCATAGGTGGGCGGGCAGAGGCCCCCCTCCCGTTCCAGGTGATGGGTGGCCGGGCAAAGGCGCTGCTCACTTCCAAGACGATGGGTGGTCGGGGAGAAGCGCTCATCACCTCCCAGACGGGGCGGCTGGGCAGAGGCGCTCCTCACTACCCAGACAGTGGATGGCCAGGCAGAGGCGTGCCTCACTTCCCAGATATTGGGTGGCCGGAAGAGACCTCCTCAGTTCCCTAATGGCGGCAGGGTCGGGCAGAGGCGCCTCCTCACTTCCTCTGTGACGGGCGGGCCGTGAGAGGCCACCATCTAATAATATTGGGTGAAGGGCAGAGGAGCTCCCTCCCCTTCCCAAACAAAGGGTGGTCGGCAGGCAGCCCTCACCCCAGATCTGCAGGTCGGGCAGAGGCGCTCCTCACTACCCAGATGGGGCGGCCAGGCAGAGGCCCTCCCCACCTCCCCAGACGGTGGCCGGGCAGAGGTGCCCCCCCCACCCCTCCCCAGACGGTGGGTGGTCGGGCAGGAGTTCTCACTCCCACGGGCAGCCGGGCAGTGGCGCTCCTCACTTGTCAGATGGAGTGGCCGAACAGAGGCGCTCTTCAATTCCAAGACGGGGAGCCCGGGCAGAGGTGCTCCTCACTCTCCAGACGATGGGAGGCCAGGTAGAGTCGCTCCTCACTTCCCAGATGATGGGTGGCCGGGCAGAGGCACTCCTAACCTCCCAGAAGATCGGGTGGTCGGGCACAGGACGCTCCTCCACGGGCTTACGGGTGGTCGGCAGAGGCTCTCACCTCCTCAGAAGGTGGGTGGTCGGCAGAGGCCCTCCTCAAACCCAGATGGTTGGTGGCCAGGCAGAGGCGCTCCTCATTTCCCAGATGGGGCAGCCGGGCAGAGGCCCTCCTCACCTCCCACACGGGGCGGCCGGCAGAAGCGCTCCTCACTTCCCAGAGGGTGGGTGGCTGGGCAGAGGTGCTTCTCACTTTCCAGACGTTGGGTTGCCGGGCAGAAGTTCTCCTCACTTCCCAGACAGGATGGCCGGGCAGAGGCGCACCCTCGCTACCCAGGCAATGGGTGACCGGGCAGAGGCTCTCCTCACTTCCCAGACTGACGGTCACAAGCAGAGGCCCTCCCAGACCATGGGTGGTCGGGCAGAGCCCCACCTCCCAGATGGGTGGCCGGGTAGAGGCGCCTCCTCACTTCCCAGCAGACGGGCCAGGCTGGAAGCATAGCACCCCGCACCTCCCCAGACGGTGGGTGGTCGGCAGAGGAGATCCTGCCTCCCAGACGTAGCGGACTGCAGCGCCCTCATCTGCCTTGGGGACGGGCGTGGCGGAAGCGTGGTGCTCCCCACCCCCACAAATGTCGATGGGGTGACGGAAGAGGCTTCCTCACTTCCCAGACGGTGGGTGGCCGGGCAGAGGCACTCCTCACTTCCCAGATGGTGGATGGCCGGGAAGAGGCGCTCCTCACTTTCCAGAGGGTCGGACGGCAGAGCAGAGGCGCTCCTCACTTCCCAGATGATGGGTGGCCGGGCAGAGGCGCTCTTCACCTCACAGATGGTGGGTGGTCGGGCAGAGGCGCCACTGCCTCCCCAGACGG
>JAKGGE010001362.1:0-46054 GCA_023748175.1 Hoolock leuconedys | reverse complement strand
GTAAAATTGCTTAAATCCAGGAGGCAGAGGTTGCAGTGAACTGAGATCACGCCACTGTGCTCCAGCCTGGGCAACAGAGTGAGACTCGGTCTCAAAGAAAAAAAGAATTAGATCTTGTGAGACTTATTCAATGACATGGGAACAGCAGGGGAAAGACCCACCCCATGATTTAGTTACCTCCCACTAGGTCCCTCCCACAGCATGTGGTGATTATGGGAACTACAATTAGAGATTTGGGTGGGGACACAGCCACACCATATCAGTTACTGAGCTGGGCATCTTCCTCCTTGAATGCACATTGGCCTCGGAGGCACTTCCTGGTTAACCTCATTCCACCGCTGAGAAAACCCAGGCTTGGCACAGGCAAGGGATCTGACCCAACGTCTCCCATCTTACTAGTGGAAGGACCAAGACTGGACCCACAACTGTGCTCCTGTTTTGAGTCACCATGCTGCCCCCAAGATCAGATCTCAAAACAAGCAGACATGGGGGGCTCAGAAGGTCCCCAGCCTATAACTTTCCTGTCAACCCAATGACACTAAAGGCTAAGCCGGCTGCTTATTATTCTGGATTCACACTAGAATGACCTTGGGGTGTGTTTCACACAGGCCGATGTCTGAAGTTTCACCCCCAGCTAACTGACTATGAATCTCTGGGTTGGGGCTTGGGCACTGATATTCATGCCGAGCTTCTGAGATGATCCTATTGCATTGCCAAAGTCGACACCTGCAGAAACATTGCACACTTTTTCATTCATTTAGTTATTAAATACGTAATATTTACTATTATTTTTCCAGACGCGGAAGCGTTGCAAGAATAGTACAAAGACATCCTTCAAACCCTCCGCTGAGATCCCCCAGCGCTACCATTTTACCCCATTTGCTTTATTATTTTCTAAGTGGCAGATGAGTTAGCCTTTACCCCTAAACATTCCCGTGTAGTCCTTAATAACAAGGACTTTCTCTTGTATAACCAAGGCAATGATCAGAATCAGGAAACTGACCCTGCTACAGTGCGCCTTTCTAATGTATGGGCCTCACTCAGATTTTGCCAGTTAATCCAATGATGTACATTGGAGCAAACGATCACCCCAGATCATGCATTATTTTCAGTTGTTGTGTCTCTGTAGGTCCCTTTTAGCCTGGAACAGCTCCTCAGTTTGTCTTTATCTTTCATGGTATTGGCATTCTTGAAGAACGCAAGACAGTTATTTGATAGAATGTCCCTTATTTTGGATTTGGCTGATGTTTCTTGGGGGTGATATTCCTATGCATTTGGGGTGGGACTATCACAGCAATGGTGTCATGTTCTCTGTGCATTGCATCAGGAGGGACATGCTGATGGTTTACCCCATTACACCAAAGTGAACGTTGATCGTTCAGTGAAGGTGGGCGCAGGTTCATTGCATTATATTGCAGAAGCCATCATCAGCCATAATCGCTCTGATTAACCGATCATCTTATGTAGCCATTTATCTAACAAGGCTGTAAGGGTCTTGAACTCAGGGTAAGCAAGCCTTAAAGCAGAAGACAAGAAAGAAAGGAAGGCTCTGGAACCTGGACCTTTGGCAAAGGGGGCAGGTGTGGGGAATGCATCACCAAAGTTGCTCCTGGCATTAGGAGGAAGAGGAAGGAGATCATTCTATCTAGAAGGGGTTTGGAGTTAGCCAGAGGGTCGTGAGAGAGTCAGAGTCTGCCCCCTTGTGGTTTCGCTGAGGTCTACGCTGTGGTAGACACGCCTTTCATTGCTGCTTTTGAAAATTTTGTTTCACAATCCTTCATCTAAAACAGAGCAATTCTTTTTCTAAGTTTTGGCCCACTTTGCTTCATCTGTCTTCTCTTCTCTTATTTTTAGAGACAGGGCCTTGCTCTGTTGCCCAGGCTGGAGTGCAGTGATGTGATCACAGGTCACTGCAGCCTTGACCTCCTGGGCTCAAGCAATCCTCCTGCCTTAGCCTCCAGAGTAGCTGGGATTACAGGTGTGCACCACTGCATCTGGCTAATTTATTTTATTTAGTTTAGTTATTGTAGAGAGGAGGTCTCACTTTGTTGCCCAGGCTGATCGTGGACTCTTTGCTTCAAGGCATCTTCCTGCCTCAGCCTCCCAAAGTGTTGAGATGACAGGCACGAGCCACCACACCCACCTCTGTCTTTTCTCTTGGGATTAATGACTTCCACATTAGCTCCAGGAATAATTTCTGTTAAGGTGATGCCTGGCTTGACACTTCTGGTAACTCCCGTTGTTTATCTATTGCTTATCTCCAGAACCCATTTGATGCTTCCTACTTCAAATTGCACTAGCGCTTATCAGCTTGAAGGCATCCCCTGAGCTGCTGGCAAACAAGGCCTTTTTACCCACAGATTAACCTCTTATTTGTTTTAATAAATGATCAAAAGTTGGTTTGCCTCCTGTGCGTATGTTGGTTGGGGCCAAGAGGGGATCATGGTGATTTCTGTCCACCTGGGACCTCAGGCCTCCTGGTGGCCCCTGAACAAAAGTGAGGCAGGCAGAGCAATGAGCAGTGTTCCCCGTCTGCCTCACTGCCATCAGTATTTCTGCCTGTGGTAGTCTTTGCCATGTTATCAGGATGTGTCACTCCCTCATCTTTGTTCCATCTCCTTCTTGTATTTACCTTCACCTGGGCTGCTAAGTGCTATGGGAGAAACATCGGGTTGTTGCGGAGATTGTGGCCACAACAAACTTAGGTTCCCCACCCTCAGGTTGTCCCTCACTGGTCTCTTCCTCATACCTTTGAAGAAAAGAACGCATGGAGGTCGTCTTATTCATAAAGGTGAACATTTCACAGAGCAGGGCACTGTTGTGGGTTGAATTCCATCCCCTCTCCCACAAAAGACTTCTTGCAGTCCTGACCCCCAGTACCTCAAAATGTGACATATTTTGAGACAGTCGTTACAAAGGTAGTCAAGTTAAAATCAGGTTGATAGAGTGGGCTTTATCCAGTATGATGGGTGTCCTTATGGAAAGGGGAAATTGGCCAGGTGCAGTGACTCATGCCTGTAATCCTAGCACTTTGGGAGGCTGAGGCAGGAGGATCACTTGAGGCCAAGGTTCAAGACCAACCTGGCCAACATAGCAAGACCCCCATCTCTTTAAAAAATAATAAAATAGGCCAGGCGTGGTGGCTCACGCCTGTAATCTTAGCAGATTCGGAGGCCGAGGGGAGTGGATCACTTGAGGTCAGGAGTTCAAGACCAGCCTGGCCAACATGGTGAAACCTGTCTCTACTAAAAATACAAAAAAATTAGCTGGGCACAGTTGTGGGCACCTGTAATCCCAGCTACTCGGGAGGCTGAGGCAGGATAATTGCTTGAACCCGGGAGGCGGAAGTGGCAGTGAGCCAAGACTGCACCACTGCACTCCACCCTGGGTGACAGAGCAGGATTCTGTCTCTAAATAAATAAAAAATAAAATTATATATATCTATATATATACACACACTACATATATGTGTATTTGTGTGTGTAGATATAGACATAGAAATAGATATAGATATATGGAAAGGGGAAATTTTGGATACAGATGCACACAGGGAGAAGGCCACATGAAGATTGGACTTCTGCTGCCACAAGCTAAGGAGCTGGCGGAAGCTGGGAGGGAGATCCTTCCCTAGCATCCTCAGAGGGAGCGTGGCCCTGACAATGCCTTCATCTCAGCCTTCTGGCCTGCAGGTGTGAGACGATGCATTTCTGTAGTTCTAAGCCATCCAGCTTGTGGTACCTTGTTATAGCAGCCTGAGGCATCAAATACAGCAGTATTCTGAGTCCTTCCCATATAATCTCTTCATTTAATCTTCACCACAACCACCCTGCCCATAAGTGCTGTTGTTATTGTCTTCATTTTTTCTTCTTTTTATCCATAATGTCTGCAGCACAGAGAGGTTCAGTAATTTGCTCATGATCACTTGAGATAATAAAACCCCACTCTAGGGAACCTCTCATGCCTGCTTCTGGCTGCCACCTTCCCTCTCCCCTTTCCTCCTGTCCCCTTCCTCTCCATCTCCTTTATGAGGCCTTCTTTGTTGTCCCATCTCTTCTTTGTATTTTTACTTTTTATTAATTATTTTTGTGGGGGGGGAAATGGGGTCTCACTATGTTGTGCAGGCTGATCTTGAACTCCTGGCCTCGAGCTATCCTACTGACTCAGCCTGAGTAGCTGGGATTACAGGTGTGAGCCACCATACCCAGCTGTTGTCCCATCTCCTAAATGTCTGCCTTCCGCAGCATCCCTGCCCACAGTTCCTGCCTCAGTAGCCCCTCCTGAGCCTCAGTCACTCACCACCTGTGCTGATGAATTGCTGCTCGCCCTACTCCCAGGCAGGATGCCCCGTGGCCACTGCAGGCTCAGCCCATCCACAACAGATTCACAAAGCCTGTCCTTTAATACTGGATTTCCTAGATTTCCCAGCCAACAGTACCACCAGCTTAAAACCCTGCAGCCATGCCTAAATCCTCTATCTTCCTGTACCCCACATCCCCACGACCAACCCTTGCTGATTTTATGGCTAAATCCCTCTCTTTACAGTCAGGACCAGCTGCAGAATTTGCAAAGCCCAGTGTAAGATGAAAACATGGGCCCCTTTATTCAAAAATCAGAGGAAAAGCACTGGTGAAGTATTAACATATAAAGCATTTTCTTTCTTCTGTGGTCTCTGTGTCTCAATTTATCATGATGCTTTCATTTGTTATTTAATGTCCTTCTAAGTAAAAAAAAAAAAAAAAATTAACATTTTAAATTACTAGCACGGATTATACTGTTCCTCTTTACATTGTGCAATGCCAGATTTAAATAGGAACATTGGACTCAAATGTGGAATCACAGAAATGACATAATTTGTACTTTGCATGTGGGATTTTTTTGCCTCACAAAAACAGTGAGACATTGCAGGAAACTAATTCAGCTGTTTTTGTTTGTTTGTCAGCATCTCTCACATACTGTTTTTTTCCCTGAGACAGAGTCTTGCTCCCTTGCCCAGGCTGGAGTGCAGTGGTGAGATCTCGGCTCACTGCAACCTCTGCCTCCCGGGTTCAGGCCATTCTCCTGCCTTAGCTCCTGAGTAGCTGGGATTACAGGAGCCTGCCACCACACCCGCCAAATTTTTGTATTTTTAATAGAGACGGGGTTTCGCCATGTTGGTCAGGCTGGTCTCGAACTCCTGACCTTGTGATCCACCCACCTCGGCCCCCCAAAATGCTGGGATTACAGACATAAGCCACCACACTGGCCATTCAGTTGTTTTTATGTCACTTTTTCACACCTATACAATCTACCTCCACTCTCTACCTTTGGCTTACTGATGTGTAAGGAAGAATTGAAAGGAAAAATAACTATGACTCTGCTACCTTTGCCTCTCCTATGTCACCATTTCCCGTGGAAGTGGTTGGCTACTACAGGGAATCAGATGAGTAGAAATGCTGGGAGAGGGTTTCTTGTTTGTTCCTGTTTCTCAGATTGCCATTGACTTGGTTTTCAATTCTGATTCTATAAAAGAGAAAGTGCGACCTCTTGGTGCTGACAGCATCTCTCCAACTCTGTTGTGGACATAGTAAGCTTCCCTTATGCTAACTTGGAGCCTTTCTGGGCTCCCATGCACTGTGGACCCCCCAAGATTCTATGCTCAGGGCACGGCAGACACGCCATGGGGAGTATGGTGGCAAGGGATGGGGGTAACTCATATTGTTGGTGTCTCGTCTGCCCACGCACATGTTCTATTGCCCCGTTGGATTTCACTGATAAAACATAGATTCAGACTGGGTGCAGTGGCTCACGCCTGTAATCCCAGCACTTTGGGAGGCTGAGGTGGGCAGATCACTTGAGGTCAGGAGTTCAAGACCAGCCTGGCCAATATGGTGAAACACACTCTCTACTAAAAATACAAAAATTAGCCGGGTGTGGTGGCAGGTAGCTGTAGTCCCAGCTACTTGGGAGGCTGAGGCAGGAGAATCACTTGAGCCTGGGAGGTGGAGGTTGCAGCGAGCCGAGATGGTGCCAGTGCACTCCAGCCTGGGTGACAGAGCGAGACGCTTTCTCAAAACAAAACAAAACAAAACATAGATTCAAACATAAAATGAGGAGGAATTTTAAGACAGTGACAGCAGAGCATTAAGCCAAGCTCGGGGTCCCTCTCAGCATGGGGCCCTGTGTGACTGCACAGGCCAAACACCCATGAATTCGTCTCAATTTCCATCCCTCTCACACTCTTCCCCACTGCTGTGGTCTCAATTGGCACCTTCCTCATTTCTACTCCAGAGGACTGCCTGTACCCTGATTTCTTCAAGGGTCTCTCCAGTCCATTAGACGCAGGCCAGCCCAGGGTTTCTCTGCATTGCAATCCAACCAGCATCACCCCCCTGCTTACCAGCCTGCAGTAGCTCCCATGTCCCTTCAGGTTAAAATTCAGACTTCTTAACAAGGCACTGCTTATTTCTCCAGCCTCTGCGACAGCCTCACGCCCTACAATCGAGCTCTCTGCTGATCCTGGAGAAGCTCCCTCTGAGCCTTTCCACACCTGTCTCTGCTACTTGAGGGTGATTTCCTCCTGGTTACCTCCTGGTGTCACCTCCCACCTGGAAGCCTTCCTCATCTCTGAGTGGGTCAGATGTAGCCATTTTTGCCCTCTCCCTACACACCCTGCGTTTCCTCTCTCCCAGCATTCATCTCGTGTCGTACAATAAGCAATTGACCAACTTGTCCTTAAGGCCAGGGCCATACCGGGTCTTCTTGGTGACAAATGAGGGAGCAGCGAGCACTTTTGCCCTCTAATGGCATCTGTGGATCACTAGCTGGAGGCCGTGGGACTCTAAAGAGCCAAGCTATTCAAGTGCTACAAATAACACCGCATGGCCCCACTCTTTCCTGTTTCCTCCCTGCATCTGTCAAGAAGGAGCAGCTGTTTTTTGAAGCCCTGCTTTCCTTCCCATGGCTTTGCTCACCCCCACCCTGCTTGGCCTACAAACTCAGAGCTTTAACTTTCCTATAAATACAGTTTCTCTCCAAGTCAACTTGATTCATTCATGCAGGGTCCTAGTTCTCTCTCTGTGCCATTCCAGTTCTCCTCTTTCCATTACATTTAAGAGAACCCTGGCTGGGCATGGTGGCTCACACCTGTAATCCCAGCACTTTGAGAAGCCAGGGTAGGTGGATCACCTGAGGTCAGGAGTTTGAGACCAGCCTGGCCAATATGGTGAAACCCCATCTCTACTAAAAAACAAAAATTAGCTGTGTGTGGTGGCACATGCCTGTAGTCCCAGCTACTCAGGAGGCTGAGGCAGGAGAATCACTTGAACCTGAGAGGCAGAGGTTGCAATCACACCACTGCACTCCAGCTTGGATGACAGACTGAGACTCTGTCTCAAAAAAACCCCCAAAACAACCAAGAAAAGGGCATTCATTTATGGTGTAAGAGCGGAAACCAAAAGGCAGAGGTTCCTCGATGAAGCTCTGCTGAGACAATGCATATCAGCCATTCAACTTCATCACCACCCGGTGCACATCCAGAAAAGCCCCGCTGGGATTGATTTAGGGGCTATAAATAAACATTATCAAGTAGGTGAATTTGCAGCTACAGAATCTGCAGGTAATGAGGATTGATTATAGATGCACCAATGAACTGGAGGTCAGACTTTCAACTTAACCGTCCAGGAGATGGCCAGCAACCAAGAGCTAGAAAAAAGGATTCCTGGAGGGTGGTGAAGAAAATAGAAGTCTCACAGGCTCAGAGACAGAAGAATGTAATCCCTCAGCTGTCACCTGAGCTGTGGCTATAAAATGAGGCAACAGATTAAGAATAGTAAGCATAAGATTGAGGCCAGGGTCGGTAGCTCATGCCTGTAATCCCAGCACTTTGGGAGGCCAAGGTAGGTGGGTCATCTGAGGTCAGGAGTTAGAGACCAGCCTGGCCAACATGGGAAACTCCTCTCTACTAAAAATACAAAAAATAGCCAGGCCTGGTGGCACATGCCTGTAATCCCAGCTACTGGGAGGCCAAGGCAGGAGAATCGCTTGAACTGGGGAGGCGGAGGGTGCAGTGAGCTGAGATCTCACCACAGCACTCCAGCCTGGGCAACAGAGCGAGACTACATCTCAAAAAAAAAAAAAAAAAAAAGATTGGGGCAGTCAGAAGCGACCACTGTCAGCAAAGGAAGGATGAGGGGGAGTGAATAAAGGGTCCACAGGAGAATTAAGAAAGCGTGGGCCCTTGGGTCCATTCGTGAAGTGGAGCCAGGTCACTGGCAAATGTGCCAGGGAATCAATTAAGGATGAATACGAAGCTTGAGGCCAGGCCAGCATAATTGCCGTGTGGGCGCCTGTATTTCTTTACATTTGCTGACTGTCAATCCAGCCTCCTGTGTTTCTGTGAAATACAAAGGAAGAAATGCTGTGACTTCCCCTCACTCTAAGGTAAATCAAAGGAGGGGAAACTGCGAGACCTGTCCGAAGTCCTTCACCGAGCCACTGGGGAGCCTGCAATAGATACAGCCGGTCAACTGACCTGTTCTCTAGGCATGGCTTTTTGGATTTGCCACTTAAATCTGCTTCAAGTTTTAGAATCTTCCAGGCTGTGGCTTTTTTGCTGCTTTGGGGAACAAAGCATGTTTGGTCAAGTGTACAGCAAACCTGTCCTGCTCCTAAATCCAGTCATCTTCAAAATAGATTTTTGAGGTTTATAGTGCTACTCTCCAAATGTCATTATCATCCCTAAAGTGAAAAAAAAGATTTATTATGAGCAGTGAAATTACCATATAATCTTCCAATTAACTGAATAATGCACCAAATAAGTGCCCTCAAGCCTTAATTTCTACCTTGAAGTTAAGATAGGTATCATGCTTACCTTGATCATCCTACACATCCTCAAAGTGGGCAGAGTTGAAAGGCTGTCTAAGCGGTTGGGGTGGAAGGCGGTGCCCTTCCACCCTCCTGTCTGTTTGTCAAGCTCTGTTTGTCCTTCTGATTGGTTAGCAACCCTGAGTGTTTCTGAGAGCCTTTTGTTGTATTTGAACGCAGAACCACTCATCTGGCCAATTCCAAGCAGAAAAGATCAAGTATAGATTTCATATCTGAGTTTTAAGTGCTAGTAAAAAGTTACATTAAGTTATCAAATGCACTGTGATCCTGGCTTCATCGCCAAGTGGCTCTGCAGTTTGAGGATTATGCTGCATCCAGAAGAAAACAAAAGAAAATTGTTCCATTTAGATGCTTGGGGTAAAGCGGGATTGATTCAGTTACTTTTCAATTAATCTAAGTCAGATGGTGTTCGCTGCATAACTTTCTAAGGTTGGTACTTGGTCAAAGAACAAAGTGTTAATTTTTTTTTTTTTTTTTTGAGACAGAGTCTCGCTCTGTCACCCAGGCCAGAGTGCAGTGGCACAATTTCGGCTCACTGCAAGCTGCGCCTCCCAGGTTCATGCCATTCTCCTGCCTCAGCCTCCCAAGTAGCTGGGACTATGGGCGCCTGCCACCACACCTGGCTAATTTTTTGTATTTTTAGTAGAGATGTGGTTTCACCGTATTGAAGGCCTTTGGTTGAAATAAAATAGTAGTCTAATCTAAAGATTGTAATAAAAGACCAACACAGCACATTTAGAGTAACTTTTTAAAAATTGTTGACTGATGTGCTTCTCTCTCTCTCTCTTTCTGTAGACGTGTGTGTAGCATATTACATAGAGAAATCTATAAGCCCTGGGTTATGTTGGTTGCTGATGAGGATTAATCAGAAGCTACTACTCACTTATTCACCTTTGATCTGCTCTTCTTCTGGTAGTCTTCTTCATTGTGTCATTCATTCAAGAACTGTTCATTGGGCTGGTTGCGGTGGTTCACACTTGTAATCCCAGCACTTTGGGAGGCTGAGGTTGGTAGATCATGAGGTCAGGAGTTTGAGACCAACCTGGCCAACATGGTGAAACCCCACCTCTACTAAAAATACAAAAATTAGCTGGGCCTGATGGCATGTGCATGTAATCCCAGCTACTTGGGGGGCTGAGACAGGAGAATTGCTTGAACCTGGGAGGCAGAGGTTGCAGTGAGCTGAGATTGTGCCACTGCACTCCAGCCTGGGTGACAGAGCAAGACTCCATCTCAGGAAAAAAAAAAAAAATTACATGGTCATGTCACCATCCTCCCCACGCCCCCTTCCCCAGATCAACCAAAAAAATGGAGAAAAATCTGGAAGGCCACTACTTTAGACCACTAATGCTGAGTATGAGTGCACACTCACGAAGCGTGCAAGCCAGCTATATGAGTTCATTCTTGCATTGCTATAAAGAAATATCTGAGCCTGGGTAATTTATACTTGATCTTAGCCAAAAGGCTGAGAAGCAATGGGATTGGGTAATTTATAAGGAAAGAGGTTGAATTGGCTCACTCTTCTGCAGACTGTATGGGAAGCATAGCAGCTTCTGCTTCTGGAGTGAGGCCTCAGGAAGCTTCCAATCATGGCAGAAGATGAATGAGGAGCAGTCCTCTTACATGGCAGGAGCAGGACCAGATACAATGACTGGGGGACGTGCCGTGCACTTTTTTTTTTTTTTTTGAGACAGAGTTTTGCTTGTCATCCAAGCTGAAGTGCAATGGCATGATCTTGGCTCACTGCATCCTCTGCCTCCTGAGCTCAAGTGATTCTCCTGCCTCAGCCTCCCAAGTAGCAGATAGGTGCCTGCCACGATGCTGGCTACTTTTTGTATTTTTACTAGAGGTGGGGTTTTGCCATGTTGGCCAGGCTGGTCTTGAACTCCTGACCTCAGGTGATCCACCCACCTCAGCCTTTCAAAGTGCTGGGATTACAGGTGTGAGCCACCACGCTCGGCCCCACACACTTTTAAATGACCAGATCTCATGAGAACTCACTCACTATCGTGAGTACAATACCAAAGAGAACAGTGCTAAACCATTCATGGGAAACCTGCCCTCATGATCCAATTGCCTCCCACCAGGCCCCAGCTCCAACAATGGGGATTACAATTCAACACACAATTGGGTGGAGATACAGATCCAAACTCTATCACCAGCCCTCGTGCTTTCACCTCCCCCATTTTAGACAACCAGCGTTTGAATTACCTGTTCCACTTCTGTGCCAAATTATGACCCTGAAGAGGATGCCTCTCTGCCCATTGTTGGACATTACGGGCTGTATAGAGTACTCCTTTTTCTGAAGCAATGATGTTGGCCATCAAGATTCATGCAGTATCTCCTGTTCTGTTTTGTTTTTTTTTTCCCCTTTTTCTTTTTTTTTTTTTTTTTTCGAGACAGAGTTTTGCTTGTCATCCAGGCTGGAGTGCAATGGCACGATCTCGGCTCACTGCAACCTCTGCCTCCTGGGTTCAGGTGATTCTTCTGCCTCAGCCTCCCGAGTAGCTGGGATTGGCTAATTTTTTTGTATTTTTGTAGTAACGGGGTGTCACCATGTTTGCCAGGCTGGTCTTGAACTCCTGACCTCAGGTGATCTGCCCACCTCAGCCTCCCAAAGTGCTGGGATTACAGGCATGAGCCACCGTGCCTGGCCTTTTTTCTTTTTTTTTTTAATGGCACTCTGAGTGTTCGCATCTTCTGCCATGCAAACAAAGCCCAGTCCAGAGACAGCGTCTATTCCTGTCAAGACCTAGATGTAGCCCCCCAGGGCTGCCAGCATCCGTCTCACTTGCCAGTTATGCTAAGAGCTTTCCCACCAGGGAATGTGCCTCACAGCCATGGGCAGTCTCTTTCTCTTGCTTGCAGACAGAACTTTTTTTTTTTTTTTTTTTTTCTGAGATGGAGTTTCGCTCTTGTCTCCCAGGCTGGAGTGCAATGGCACGATCTTGGCTCACTGCAACCTCTGCCTCCTGGGTTCAAGTGATTCTTCTGCCTCAGCCTCCCGAGTAGCTGGGATTACAGGCATCTGCCACCATGCCTGGCTAATTTTTTGTATTTTTAGTAGAGACGGGGTTTCACCATGTTGGCCAGGCTGGTCTCGAACTCCTGACCTCAGGTGATCCACCCACCTCGGCCTCCCAAAGTGCTGGAACTACAGGCTTGAGCCACCGCACCCAGCGACAGAATAGTTACTGGCATTTTGAGCTCGAGGGTCATGGCTAGATTCAGCCCATCTCTGCACTGCTGCAGAACCGCCTTGTTCACTCATTTCATGGACCCAGGCGACCACCTCACAGGAGCGTACAAAAAAAACCCACCTGGTGACTCCAGCCACCTCCTGAGCCTGGAAGGGAGTTTTTCTGATGGGCGTGAACCTGTTCTACTTCAAGGCATCTTTCACATCTCCACAGGGTGGTGCCCCACATGGATATCCCGTTAATAAGCCAGGTGGCTATTGCCCTCTAGCTTGAATGTACAGCCAAGACAGTGGTCACTGCCTAGGAGTCAGTAAAAACCCAAACACGGGGCTTCTACCACTGTTCAACTGATCAAATATATATTTCACAATATCACACTCCTGTAGAACACTTTGGGACACATACCATGATTCTTTGAAAATCAGTTATTGACATCATTCTAATATAAATCAGCAGCTAGGAAAACAGCGTGCAATTCAACTTACTGAGCTGACTGATTTTTACCATCTTTAGCCATAGTAGCAGCCCTCCAAACAGGTTGTTGTTTGCTCACCTTGAAATTGTCATCCATAGGCCAAACAGCTGGGGGTGAGCGAGTTGAGAGCTGGTTGTATAGGGCATTGTCGAACTGTTGATAGAATCCAGCAGCTCCTCACAGTTCCAGTCAGTCGTAGGAGAAAAGAGTCTCCCTCCTTGGGAATATCTCCTCCCTGCATTCCCCACATAGCATGATGCTGTATAAACCATTTCTGTTTTATTATGTTTCTTTCTTTTTTTTTTTTCTGAGATGGAGTCTTGCTCTTGTCACCCAGGCTGGAGTGCAATGGTACGATCTTGGCTCACTGCAACCTCTGCCTACAAGGTTCAAGCTATTCTCCTCCTTCAGCCTCCCAAGTAGCTGGGATTACAGGCATCTGCCACCATGCCTGGCTAATTTTTTGTATTTTTAGTAGAGACGGAGTTTCACCATGTTGGCCAGGCTGGTCTCAAACTCCTGATCTCAGGTGATCCACCCACCTCGGCCTCCCAAAGTGCTGGGATTACAGGTGTGAGCCACTGCGCCCAGCCTCATTAGAGTGTTTCTATGACATCACCTGAGACAGCATGGGTATTTCAGGTGTCAAGATCATTTTATGGGCGGGAGTGGAGTGGCTGGGAGGCGGTGACGGGCACACCCTTATGCTGCATTAGAGGCTCCATAGAGGGGTTATCGAATAGAGAATATGTCCCTCCCAGCTCAGCAGCTTCCACTCTGCACTTTGTGGGCTGGGGGCAATCTTACTGGCTCCCATCTCATGTCCCATTAATATCGCTTGAAGGACGAGTCAGATACAAAGTCCATTCCCTAATACAATCAGGTAAAAGAGATGTAACCATTTCAAATGAAGCATGTTCAAATACACCAACTTTCATAATTCTACCAACCCTCACATTTTTAAGTTCTAGATCCAGGAGCTTCTCTTCTCCACCAGCCAGTGCAAAAGTCTTTGAGTCGCCAGCAGAGGGTTGAGCCAAGGAACCTTGGCCTTTTTGTCAATCTTTATCTGGATGAACCTGCCTCAACATTGGCCCAGGTGATTGCTGATCAGCTTTCTCATTGTAATCTCTGCTAAATGACTTTTAAAATTTCTCCAAACTAAGGTGAATACAGCAAACCCATTTGGAACTCCTTAATGTTGGCAGCCAGCAAGGGCTATTTTTGGTCCACCCAACCTTCAATAGTATTGTATTAAGACCTTTGTTTTCACCCCATCAGTTTCCATTCTATTCATCTCATTTCTTAAGCACCACTAAAGATTTTCAGCCTCCTGCGATGAGTCCCATGGCCCTTCCCTTTTTCCTCTTAGTTTTAGCTTTATTAATGTTTTCTTTAATCTCTTTATTTCTTAATAACTGCTTAAATACATCCACCTTCATGGGATGAGTTCTTTGACTCTGTCCTCTGCTGCTTTTCTAAAATTATTTTGTGCTTGCCTAATGTTTTATTAGCATCTATAAGACCCATGACGGGAAGCTGAGATAGCAAATTCAATAAGGCTTCTCCAACCATAGCTTGATTTTGCAGCAGTGAGATTGCATGAGGTGTCCATGCAAATGGGGACCCTTAATCACAGCATTTCCCATAAACTGGGTAACAGGCAATGTAGTGGGTGGATATCCCAGTCACCATAAAGCCAGTCCCATGTGGCTTGCATACAAAGCATACCAGCTGCTTCATCTGGAGTGCTCCACTTGGCATTTATAGGTGGAGTTGGACAGTCCCCCTTCTCAGGGTAAACAAACATTATGGTGGCTTTTATCCAGTCTACTAGGCTGGCTGTTGCCTCACGAATAGCCTGCTGTATGTCCAGATCGTATATAGCCATCTGAGGTTGTTCCATAGTGAGCTGTGGATCCTGCATCAACCCAAACATGCTCCTCCCCTCTGCAGCGGCAAAAAAATAGAATGCACTATATTAGTTACTCTCACAGTCCATTTTAGTAAAGCTCCTCAGGAGTTGAAGATACTGAACCACAAAATAAAACAGTTCCTTCACACTCTACCCCTTCATTTCAGTAGTTACTTAATTTGCCTTCGGGGTGACTACCTTCTTGGTAATCACAGGTCTCAGAGGCATTTTCTGTTGTTTCTGCATAATTTTGCCCTTAGGGAATGGCTCCAAAGCTAGTGACCAAAGCTCAGACTCACTGACATCTAAGCTTGGTGTAGCATTTAGGCTGGACCTAGTGCTCCCTTTTATTTTTATTTTAGCTATTACAGATAACAATAACCAAAGGATTGAATATTTCACTTTTTTTATTATTAGTTTGCATTTCCTTGCACAACCAGTGAACCAACTTCCCAAGAGCTGGATCTATCTCCAAATTCCAGTGGTAACTTTTTTCACCTTTGGCAACCCAAGGTGCTGGCGCATGACTTCATACCATGGGCGACCATGTGACCATCCAGGAATCAAAGGTCCCTTATCCTCCACCCTCTCATTTTTTTTTTTTTTTTTTGAGACGGAGTCTGGCTTTGTTGGCCAGGCTGGAGTGCAATGGTAATGATCTGGCTCACTGCAACCTCTGCCTCCCAGGTTCATGCCATTCTCCTGCCTCAGCCTCCCAAGTAGCTGGGATTACAGGCATCTGCCACCATGCCTGGCTAATTTTTTTGTATTTTTAGTAGAGACGGAGTTTCACCATGTTGGCCAGGCTGGTCTCAAACTCCTGATCTCAGGTGATCCACCCACCTCGGCCTCCCAAAGTGCTGGGATTACAGGTGTGAGCCACTGCGCCCAGCCTCGTTAGAGTGTTTCTATGACATCACCTGAGACAGCATGGGTATTTCAGGTGTCAAGATCATTTTATGGGCCGGGAGTCGTCGCTGGGAGACGGTGACAGGCTTTTGCCATATGCTGCATTAGAGGCTCCATAGAGGGGTTATCGAATAGAGAATATGTCCCTCCCAGCTCAGCAGCTTCCACTCTGCACTTTGTGGGCTGGGGGCAATCTTACTGGCTCCCATCTCATGTCCCATTAATATCGCTTGAAGGACGAGTCAGATACAAAGTCCATTCCCTAATACAATCAGGTAAAAGAGATGTAACCATTTCAAATGAAGCATGTTCAAATACACCAACTTTCATAATTCTACCAACCCTCACATTTTTAAGTTCTAGATCCAGGAGCTTCTCTTCTCCACCAGCCAGTGCAAAAGTCTTTGAGTCGCCAGCAGAGGGTTGGAGCCAAGGAACCTTGGCCTTTTTGTCAATCTTTATCTGGATGAACCTGCCTCAACATTGGCCCAGGTGATTGCTGATCAGCTTTCCATTGTAATTCTGCTAAATGACTTTAAAATTTCTCCAAACTAAGGTGAATACAGCAAACCCATTTGGAACTCCTTAATGTTGGCAGCCAGCAAGGGCTATTTTTGGTCCACCCAACCTTCAATAGTATTGTATTAAGACCTTTGTTTTCACCCCATCAATTTCCATTCTATTCATCTCATTTCTTAAGCACCACTAAAGATTTTCAGCCTCCTGCGATGAGTCCCATGGCCCTTCCCTTTTTCCTCTTAGTTTTAGCTTTATTAATGTTTTCTTTAATCTCTTTATTTCTTAATAACTGCTTAAATACATCCACCTTCATGGGATGGGTTCTTTGACTCTGTCCTCTGCTTTTCCGCATTATTTTATTAACTGCCCTAATGTTTTTATTAGCATCTATAAGACCCATGACGGGAAGCTGAGATAGCAAATTCAATAAGGCTTCTCCAACCATAGCTTGATTTTGCAGCAGTGAGATTGCATGAGGTGTCCATGGTAAATAAATTTCCTTAATCACAGCATTTCCCATAAACTGGGTAACAGGCAATGTAGTGGGTGGATATCCCAGTCACCATAAAGCCAGTCCCATGTGGCTTGCATACAAAGCATACCAGCTGCTTCATCTGGAGTGCTCCACTTGGCATTTATAGGTGGAGTTGGACAGTCCCCCTTCTCAGGGTAAACAAACATTATGGTGGCTTTTATCCAGTCTACTAGGCTGGTTGTTGCCTCACGAATAGCCTGCTGTATGTCCAGATCGTATATAGCCATCTGAGGTTGTTCCATAGTGAGCTGTGGATCCTGCATCAACCCAAACATGCTCCTCCCCTCTGCAGCACGTAAAACAAAGATACTGCCCCTATATTAGTTACTCTCACAGTCCATTTTAGTAAAGCTCCCTCAGGGAGTTGAAGATACTGAACCACAAAATAAAACAGTTCCTTCACACTCTACCCCTTCATTTCAGTAGTTACTTAATTTTGCCCTTCCCCGAAATTGACTACCTTCTTGGTAATCACAGGTCTCAGAGGCATTTTCTGTTGTTTCTGCATAATTTTGCCCTTAGGGAATGGCTCCAAAGCTAGTGACCAAAGCTCAGACTCACTGACATCTAAGCTTGGTGTAGCATTTAGGCTGGACCTAGTGCTCCCTTTTACTTTTTATTTTAGCTATTACAGATAACAATAACCAAAGGATTGAATATTTCACTTTTTTTATTATTAGTTTGCA
Source organism: Hoolock leuconedys (assembly GCA_023748175.1). Lineage (NCBI taxonomy): Eukaryota > Metazoa > Chordata > Mammalia > Primates > Hylobatidae > Hoolock > Hoolock leuconedys. The sequence goes on along the minus strand of JAKGGE010001362.1, from coordinate 28,953 downwards.
TTTCCTTGCACAACCAGTGAACCAACTTCCCAAGAGCTGGATCTATCTCCAAATTCCAGTGGTAACTTTCACCTTTAATAACTGAGTGCAGCACAGCTGTGACTTCATACCATGGGCAACCATGTGACCATCCAGGAATCAAAGATCCCTTATCCTCCACCCTCTCATTTTTTTTTTTTTTTTTTGAGACGGAGTCTGGCTCTGTTGCCCAGGCTGGAGTGCAGTGGCGCAACCTCGGCTCACTGCAAGCTCTGCCTCCCAGGTTCATGCCATTCTCCTGCCTCAGCCTCCTGGGTAGCTGGGACTACAGGCACACGCCACTATGCCCGGCTAATTTTTTGTATTTTTAGTAGAGACGGGTTTCACTCAAAGAAGCAGATGTATTTTGATCCCCTGACCTCATGATCCGCCTGCCTCGGCCTCCCAAAATGCTGGGATTACAGGCGTGAGCCACTGTGCCTGGCCCCTCTCATTCTTTCTCTTCCCAAAGCACAGGTTTCTATGGGCCAGGGCCACGGCCAGCAAATCCCACTTCTGACACCAGTTGTGTGAAAACACAAACACACACACACACACAAACTCAAAATACTTTCTCTATTCTTTCACTCAACAACAATCAACACAGAATATTTTTGTGACCAAATGTTTGGGGATTCCTCTCCGCCAACAAGTGAACAATCAATTCTGCAGCAAATACCAGCTGGATATACTCCAATTCAATTCTGACACCATCTACCTGGAGATAGCATCATATCCCACAGATTGAGGGCTCGGCCCCAAGACTATTGCCCTTCTTCCCAGCAGTCACAGTCTGGGCCTCCAGAAATTCTGAACAACCAGCTTCAAGTTGAGGTTCCCATAACCCTCTCCTTGGGTTCCATCAATATGGAGTGGTTCACAAAAACTTCAGGGAAGTTTACTTATGTTTATAAGTTCATTATAAAGGCTATTACAAAGGATACAGACGAAGAGACACACAGGGAAAGGGATGGGGAAGGAGTGTGGAGCTTCTCTGCCCACCTTGGGTGCCCTGCCCTCTAGAAACTTGTACATGTTCTGCTATCCAGAAGCTCTCCAAACCCAATTCCTTTGGATTTTTATAGAAGCATCATTACCTAGGCACAATTGATTAAATCACTGGCCATTAGTGACCAATATAACCTTCAGTTCCTCTCCTCTCCCTGGAAGTTGGGGTTAGGCTCAAAGTCCCAACTCTCTAATCTTGCCTTGGTCTTTCCAGGGACTAGCCCCCATTCTGAAGCTAGCTAGGGGCTGCCAGCCATCAGTCAACTTATTAGCATACCAAAACACATCACTTTGGAGATTCTAAGGGTTTTAGAAGCTTGTTTTCCAAACAAGCTTCTGTCCCCACCCCCCATTCCATATGGTTTCAAAATGGTTCTTGACGGCCTCCATGTTGCTGAAACCATGGGGTTGTTCTAACTGTCCTTCTTCCTGACCTTTTGGCACTGTAGACCAAACAGCTTGAGACATGGGCAGGCAGCCTGCAGGACCAGAGCATTTGGGCGATGGCTGTTCCTCATGAGCCTGTCCTGCTGTCACCCAGCAGCCCATTCTCGTGGGACTGAGGCTGGCTACAGAAGGCATTCCGCACCCCCTTGTTCCATGAGTTACCCAAGGCTCCATGGTGCCTAGGCTTTCTTTATTGTTTAAAAGTGTAGGTCAGATAACTGCAGGTGAAGTTTTCTTAAACATTTTTGTTTACATATCCAAAGTGGATAACTGGGTGAGCTGTCACAAAGTAAAGCACATGCACGCCATGCAGATCAAGGAAAAAGGCATGGCCAGCTCGCCTGAGCTCCTCGTTCTCCCCTCCCTAATGCTAGCTCCTCTCCTCCCAAAGGTAATGCTCTCCTGGGGATAGGGATTTTTTTTTTCCTTTTAAATAGACTTAATGTGTTAGAGAAGTTCTAGGTTCATAGAAAAATGGAGCAGAGGCCAGGTGCTGTGGCTCACACGTGTAATCCCAGCACTTTGAGAGGCTGAGGTAGGCAGATCACGAGCTCAGGAGTTTGAGACCAGTCTGACCAACATGCTGAAACCCCATCTCTACTAAAAATACAAAAAATTAGCTGGGCATGGTGGTGCATGCCTGTAATCCTAGCTACTTGGGAGGCTGAGGCAGGAGAACTGCTTGAACCTGGGAGGTGGCAGTTGCAGTGGGCTGAGATCTTATCACTGTATTCCAGCCTGGGTGACAAAGAAAGAAAAAAAGGAGAGAGAGAGAGAAAGAAAGAAAGGAGAGAGGGAAGGAAGGAAGGGAAAAGGAAAGAAAGAGAAAAGAAAAGAAAGAAAGAAAAAAGGAGCAGGAAGTGCAGAGTTTTCATCAACCTCTACTCCCACCTGCCACAGACACACACGTGCATCTTCCCTACTAGCAATATCAAACCTGAGTGGGATATTTGTCATAATCAATAAACCTACATTGACACATCACTATCACCCAGAGTCCATAGTTTACATGAGGGCTCAGTCTTGGTGTTGTACATTGCATGGGTTTGGACATATGGACAATGACGTGGATCCACCATTGTAGTATCATACAGAGTAGTTTCACTGCCCTAAAAATCCTCTGTGTTTCACCAATTTATTCTTCCTTTTTCCTGATCTCTGGCAACCATGGATATTTTCTCTGTCTCCATAGTTTTGCTTTATCCAGAATGTCATCTAGTTGGAATCATATAGTACACGGCCTTTTCAGATGGGCTTCTTTCACTTAGGAATATGCATTTAAGGTTTCTCCATGTCTTTTTGTGGTTTGATAGCTCATTTCATTTTAGTGCTAAATAACATTCCATTGTCTGGATGTGGGCCTAGGTTTCTTTGTTTTTTTTTTTTTTTTTTTTTGAGATGGTGTTTTGCTCTGTTTCCCTGGCTGGAGTGCAGTAGCATGATCTCGGCTCACTGCAGCCTCCACCTCCAGGATTCAAGCAACTCCCCCACCTCAGCCTCCAGAGTAGCTGGGGTTACAGTAGCATGCCACCACACCAAGCTAATTTTTTGCATTTTTAGTAGAGATGGAATTTCACCATGTTGGTCAGGCTGGTCTCGAACTCCTGACCTCAGGTGATCCACCTGCTTCAGCCTCCCAAAGTGTTGGGATTACAGGTGTGAGCCACCACGCCTGGCCAGGCCTAGGTTTTTGAAGAAGGAATTGAATTGAGTGTAGGGCAGGTTGTACTGCTGAAGTGTCTTCTTTGTACTTGGAATGTGCTAGGACTGGTAGACTTCAAAGTGCAAAGTGCCTGAAGGATCTGGCATTAGTCAATTCTATGCACTGAGCTTCTGTCCCCAGAACACCATTCTCAGAACAAGAATATAGTAAGGCCGGTTGGATAGGTGGGGCATGGATTGGAGGCTCAGGCCACTGCACTGCACATACAGGTCTTGATGTAAACGGTCTGGCGGAGGTCAAGTTCTGTTTAGCAGAGATAGACCATGTGACAGAGTGAAGAAAGGTAATGGTTTAAACGCAGCAAAAGTTTCATTCCCACTCACGTGACAGTCTGTGGAGCAGGCAGCTCCTCTCCTCATGATCCTGGGACCCACGTATCTTCCATCTTGTGGCTGTGCTTCTCATGAGCCTTGTCATTTTTTTCATCTAGCTATAGTGACAAGATCTTTTGGATAATCCATGAATATTAAACCAAAGGCAAACTCTGAAAATTGATTTGACGTGTGGTCAGTTGCTTATTTAGCACAGTCCGGGGAATGCTGGGGTGATGGACAAGGTTTTCATGAGGAGGCTGAAGAGATCTAAGTACAGGGGTGCCAGCCTGGGGTATTTCAGAAGGGTCACTGGCCTAGGGGTAGCAGCAGGGTGACCCTGAGTTCCCTGGGGCAGGGTGTGGCTCACGACGGGGTGCTGAGAACCCACCAAGAAGGCTGGAATTTTCACTACTCATTGTCTTATGAGGGCCTGCCTGTGCGCCACAAGGGTCTTGGCAGCTGTTACATAGCGTTTATAAATGTTCTAAATCAAGGGAATTTGTATCAGTCTATTCAAATCAAATAAAATATTTGAGTTCTTAATTTCCTTTAATTACGACAACCTTTTTCTTAAAGTGAAGAGAATGGTTTTCTTACAGAGTTTCCTACGGAAAAGATAGGCTGTATTTCCTAGCAATTATGAATTTGCTATATGTGATGATCTTTTTCTTGGAACATTCTTGAATCTAGTGTCTCTAAGGCAGGTGTGTACAGCAAGAAGTGAATAACACAGAAATCAATGATGAAAGCATTAGAAGACAACTGAGTTTGTCAGAACTGCAAAATATTGCTGAGTGTGGATTGCTCTGAAATCTGAAAACATTACTTGTGAGTTGCTTCTATCCAAAATGCAGACACAATGCTGGGTGTTGGTTTCCTTGTTTCCGATTTTTCAACCCTCTTTTCTAGGCAAAAGGTGTCCAATCTCTGCAGACTCACAGAATCTAACAGATGTCTCTATATTCCTCCTCCTAGAACCTCAGAGAATCCAGAACTGCAGCCGATCCTCGCCTGTCTGTTCCTGTCCATGTGCCTGGTCACGGGGCTGGGGAACCCGCTCATCATCCTGGCCATCAGCCCTGACTCCCACCTCCACACCCCCATGTACTTCTTCCTCTCCAACCTGTCCTTGCCTGACATCGGTTTCACCTCCACCACGGTCCCTAAGATGATTGTGGACATCCAATCTCACAGCAGACTCATCTCCTTATGCAGGCCGCCCGACTCAGATGTCTCTCTCTGCCATTTTTGGAGGCATGGAAGAGAGACAAGCTCCTGAGTGTGATGGCCTATGACCGGTTTGTAGCCATCTGTCACCCTCTATATCATTCAGCCATCATGAACCCGTGTTTCTGTGGCTTTCTAGTTGTCTTTTTTTTTCTCTCAGTCTTTTAGAGGCCCAGCTGCACAACTTGATTGCCTTCCTAATGACCTGCTTCAAGGATGTGGAAATTCCTAATTTCCTCTGTGACCCGTCTCAACTCCCCCATCTTGCATGTTGTGACACCTTCACCAATAACATCATCATGTATTTCCCTGCTGCCATATTTGGCTTCCTTCCCACCTCGGGGACCCTTTTCTCTTCCTCTAAAATTGTTTCCTCCATTCTGAGGGCTTCATCATCAGGTGGGAGGTATAAAGCCTTCTCCACCTGTGGGTCTCACCTGTCAGTTGTTTGCTTATTTTATGGAACAGGCGTTTGGGGGTACCTCCGTTCAGATGTGTCATCTTCCCCGAGAAAGGGTGCAGTGGCCTCAGTGATGTACACGGTGGTCACCCCCATGCTGAACCCCTTCATCTACAGCCTGAGAAACAGGGCTACTAAAAGTGTCCTGCGGCAGCCGCACAGCAGCACAGTCTAATCTCAGTATCTTCTTATCTGTTCCATTCCTTCTGTACTGTGGGTTAAAAAAGGCAGTAAGGTCAAATAAGAATGATATCACATGGTAAACACCCACTGTGACATTAGGAGTAATACCTCCCTAGGATAGAAAATATACTGTCACAGAGTATACACACATGGGGTACATCCACTGTGATATTAGAAGCTAAAAAATCTCCCTAAAGTATGATGAAAAATATCACAGGGTGTACATCCCTGTGACATTAGCAGCAACATTCCCCTAGGATATTATGAATAATATCACAGGGTGTACATCCCTGTGACATTAGCAGCAACATTCCCCTAGGATATTATGAATAATATCACAGGGTGTACATCCCTGTGACATTAGCAGCAACATTCCCCTAGGATATTATGAATAATATCACAGGGTGTACATCCCTGTGACATTAGCAGTAACATTCCCCTAGGATATTATGAATAATATCACAGCAGGGTGTACACACATGCTGTACACCCCATGTGACATTAGGAAGAGCATGCCCCTAGGATATTAGGAATAGTATCATAAGCGTAGAATATGCATGATATACACCCCCAGTGACATTAAAAATGACATCCCCCTTGGATATGATGAACAATATGACAGGGAGTACACCCCGTGTGACAATAGCAGCAACATTCCCCTAGGATATTACGAATAATATCACAGGAGGTACAGCCCCTGTGATTGACGAGTAACATTTCTATAGAAGATTACAACTCATATGACTGTGTGGACTCTGGGTACACCCCGTGTGATTTAGGAGTAACATTCCCCTAGGATATTATGAATAATATCACAGGGTGTACATCCCTGTGACATTAGCAGCAACATTCCCCTAGGATATTATGAATAATATCACAGGGTGTACATCCCTGTGACATTAGCAGCAACATTCCCCTAGGATATTATGAATAATATCACAGGGTGTACATCCCTGTGACATTAGCAGCAACATTCCCCTAGGATATTATGAATAATATCACAGGGTGTACATCCCTGTGACATTAGCAGCAACATCTTTCTAGGATATTATGAATAATATCACAGGGTGTACATCCCTGTGACATTAGGGAGTAACATCTTTCTAGGATATTATGAATAATATCACAGAAGGAGCACACCTGTGACATTAGGGAGCAACATCTTTCTAGGATATTATGAATAATGTCACTGGGGGCACATCCCTGTGATATTAGCAGCAACATCTTTCTAGGATATTATGAATGATATCACAGGGTGTAAACTCACTTGGATATTAGAAGGAATATCTCTCTAGGATATAAGCTATCATATCACAGAGTGTAGACACATGGTGTACACCCACTGTGTTATTAGCAGCAATATCTTTCTATGATATTATGAATAACTATCCCAGGGTGTACATCCCTGTGACATTAGGGAGTAACATCTTTCTAGGATATTACAAATAATATCAAAGGGTGTACACACATGGGGTACACGCACTGTGATATTTAAAGTAATATCTCTATAAGATTACAAATAATAGTGTACACCCACTGTGATATTTAAAGTAATATCTCTCTATAATATTACTAATAATATCACAAGGTGTAAAGGCATTGTGACATTAGCTGTAATATCCTGCTAGCATATTTTCAATAATATCACAGAAGGAGCACACCTGTGACATTAAGAGTAACATCCTCCTAGAATAGTAAGAATAATATCACGGGGTGTACACCCCCTGTGACATTAGGAGTATCATCTAGCTAGAAGATGATGAAGAATGTCACAGGTTGTTATCCTCTGTTCCAATAGGAGTACAGAACCCTGGGAAATTATGAATACTATCAAAGGGTGTAGAACCCTGTCACATTAGGAGTAACATCTTTCTAGAATATCACAAATAATATCACAATGTGTACACCCCGTGTGTCATGAAAAGTAAAAATTGCCCTAGGATATTACAAAATAGAACACAGGGAGTACACCCCATGTGACATTAGAAGTAACATCGCCCCCCTGTCTGGGAAGTGAGGAGCACCTCTGCCCGGCCGCCCATCGTCTGGGATGTGAGGAGCGCCTCTGCCCGGCTGCCCCGTCTGGGAGGTCTACCACGGAGGCCAGACGCAATGTGGGGCAGGACGTGGTGGCTCACGCCTGTAGTCCCAGCACTCTGGGAGGCCGAGGCGGGTTGATCACTTGAGGCTAGGAGTTCGAGACCAGCCTGGCCAACATGGCGAAACATATGAAAAATACAACAGACAAACCCACCAACCAACCAAGTGACAACAAAACAGGTCTACCCTGGAGTCATACTCTAATTTTTTCTATTTCCTCCCTTTCTGATCCTTTATCCCACTTGCTTTTTCTTCCTCTTCCTTCTCCTTCTTCTTTGTCAAATAGAGGATTGAGTTATCATTGATTCATACGAAGTCCCTCTCTCATTTGTTTTCTTTAATTCCCACCCCCCATTTCTATTCCCCGTCTTCCCATGTGCAACCTTCCTAATATGTTGGATATGCATCTTTTTGTTTGTATGTATTTTTAGAAAATGTTTATTGTTTTGTGTGAAAAAAATAAAAAAAGACAAAAAAAAGAAATAAAAAGGTTAAAATGAAAAAAAAAAAAAGAAGTAACATCCCCCGAGGATATAACGAATATCAGAGAATGCACCTGCATTGGGACATCAGTAGTAACATCTCTTCAGGAAATATGAATAATATCAAAGGGTGTACACGCATTGTGAAATTAGTAGTGAACTCCTGCTAGGATATTATGAATTTTATAACAGGGTCTACACGCCCTGTGACATTAGCAGTCATGTTTTCCTAGGCTATTATGAAGAATATGAAAGGGTGTACAGGACCTGTGAATTACGGGTAAAATTTCTGTAGAATATTGCACATAACATCACTGTGTGTACACCCCGTGTGACATTAGGGGCAACATTCCACAAAATTATAATGAATAATTTCACTAGATGTACACACTCTGTGACATGAAAGTAACATTTCCCTAGAATATGTTGATACTATCACAGAGTGTACACCTCTGTGATATGAGGAGTGACATCTTATAAGGACAATATGAGTAATTTGACAAGGTGTACAAACCCTGTGACACAAGCAGTGATATCCCTCTAGGATGTTATGAATACTATCAAAGGGAACCTACCCCGTGTGACAATAAAAGTAACCTCCTCTTAGGAGAACAACAATAACACCACAAGGTGTACACACATTGTGACATTATTATTAATGAAGAGCTAGGATATTTGGAATAACATCACAGCGTGTAGAGTCCTGTGACAACAGGATTAACATTCCCCTACCATATGATGAATAATATCGCAGGGTGTATATCCCCTGTGACTTTAGTAGTGGCATCTTGCTAGAATATGGAAAACAATCTCCCAGGTTGTGAACCAAGGGTGGCAGCAGAGAAAAGATCGTAGGAAAAATGGGGGAGTAATATCGCTCCCTTCTCCCTGCCTGGATATTACGAGCCACATCGCAGTGGGGCGAGGGCGCCCCCCGCGATGCGGGGAGTAATATCGCCCCCCTTTCCCCCCCTGGATATTACGAGCCACATCGCAGGGGGGGGCGATCGCTGCACTACTCTGCACTGTCCCTAGAAAAGTCTCTCCTTGGGAAGCCAATGGCAGGACTCTAATTCCTAGAATCCTTTGCAAATTAACCCTTCCGGGTGAGGCTAAGTTAGATCCTGGAAATAGACATACTGGAAGACAGAGAGGAGGCTATTTTTCCAGTTTTTCCAGTCTGTCTGTTTGTGTACCACCCTCCTTTTGTCTTTAAGCAAGGATACAGCAGTGAGGTAAGTGTCCTGTCCCTGAATGGATTAGAAGACTGTTTTACTGTTATACAAGCTGGGTGGAGGTGGTCAGAGAGGGACAGCTAAACAGCCAGGAGCTACTCCCTGGTGCCCCATGACTTCTTGCCAGCTCAAGATCCACTCTGGATCTGAGCTCCTCCCTAGGCCTCTGAGGGAAGTTGCTGGAGCAGGGTATCAACCTACTCATGAAGAATTTAAAAGACCTCAGGGGTTAACCCATGCAAGCTTCCTGAGGCTCAGAAGCTCAGAAAAGTGGGCTGACCTGGCAGCATGCAGTTCCTAGGAAGAGAGCCTCGGGAGGGATGTGGTGAAGAATTACGGTAGATCCCAGCTCTGCCATGTGCTGACTCTGAGATACTGAGCAAGTTGCATAACTTTGTGCCTCTGTTTTCACATTTTCTAAAGAGGGATAAGGGTAACAGTTATTATATAACAATAGCACCTACCTCGCAGGATTGTCTGAGGAATAAAAAGTGTAAGGGCGTTGAACTTCTTAGCTCTGTTCTTGGCACACACGTGGCAGCCACGCAGTGTGTCATTTTGAATGGCCTCTGAGGTCTTTTCAGTTCGAGTCCAGTGTTCATGTGCACACCACCTGCTCATGGCTGCCTAGGCAGAGGGCCGAGCTGGTTCCTGTCTTAGTCTTGTTTAGATCTAACACCTAAGGGCAGGACTTACTGGAGATGTATAATGTAAAATGGTGGTGAGCTGTCTGTGGCAGGTGTAAGTGCTAGTATTCCATATTGTATAAATAACAGTTTACTTTGTCACTTCATGATGTGACCGTCAGTAGTGGAAGGAAGAGATGTGAGTAAAAGCCTAGCATGGATTCTAAGATTTTGACTTGGGGTTGGAGGAGCTCATGTAGTTCACATAACTTTAGCACATCTTTATTATGAATAAAATGCCATAGTTCTTGGTTACATTAAGAATGATGCTGGCTGGGCGCGGTGACTCACGCCTGTAATTCCAGCACTTTGGGAGGCCGAGGCAGGCGGATCACGAGCTCAAGAGGTCGAGACCATCCTGGCCAACATGGTGAAACACTGTCTCTACTAAAAAACAAAAATTAGCTGGGCATGGTGGCACGGGCACTTGTAGTCCCAGCTACCTGGGAGACTGAGGCAGGAGAATCACTTGAGCTCAGGAGGCAGAAGTTGCAGTGAGCCAAGATCGCACCACTGCCCTCCAGCCTGGTGACAGAGTGAGACTCCACCTAAAAAAAAAAGAGTGATGCAACAGAAAAAGAATGCGTCATCTCTGGTTTTGATTAATTTGGTATTTGCGTTACTACCTTGACTCTCTAAAAACCTTAGGAAATAAATCATTCAGGATATCGGAGCTTTTTGGGTAGAGGAAGTTCTAAGAATTTAATTTCAAAGATTTATTTGAAATGTTCTTTATGGAAAACTTTCCTGGATGGATTAATAATTTTATTTCAATTTCTTCTTAAACAGATGTCATTACAAGTGAATTCAACTTTTTCTTGCACAATTAAAATTATTTATAATTTTACGTGATTGTTCTATTGATACACAGAGCTATATGTTTTTAAATAGTCTCATAATGTTTATCTTTTTGAACTCCTACATCTGTTCTGCATTTCTTTTCTATTTCTTTCCTCATAATCAGGCTTATAGACTTCACCTGCCTCAAGGAGAGCAGATGAACACCTCCTTAAAACTGTTACTGAAAATTTGACTTGAGAAGATTTATACACATCTTAAAATTATTGTTAAGGCCATTTTTAGGCCTCTGTAGGCCCAGCTGGCACATGCATTTCCCAGCTTGCTCTTCTTTCATGCCTTTCCAGTCACCTGCACCATATTCCACATGAAATACCTGGAGATGTTATAAAGCATGATCATATCTCTTATTTCCTGTAATCATTGAAAAACACCAGTAACAGACGTTTTTCCCCTTGTACAGAGGAGGAAACAAGTTCAGAGAGCTGAAGTGACTTGCCTGAGATCTGACAGCAACTAGAAATCTGAGCTCTCTGGACCATGTTCATGCTGGAAGGCTTTCAGGGAAAGCCTGTGCCAGGCATTTTCATGGACCGACCTAAACTGTGAGAAAGTACCTTGAAGATGGTTGGTTGGCTTTGTCATTTATTCATGTTTTTATGTATTTCCAAAACATGTAGTGATAATCTGGCTGCTTCACACCAGAGAGTTTTTTTTTTTTTTTCTTTTGAGATGGAGTCTTGCTCTGTCACCCAGGCAGAGGTGCAGCGGCATGATCTCGACTCACTGTAACCTCCGCCTCCCGGGTTCAAGCAATTCTCCTGCCTCAGCCTCCAGAGTAGCTGGGACTACAGGCACATGCTGCCACACTGGGCTAACTTTTTGTATTTTAGTACAGATGGGGTTTCGCCGTGTTGCCCAGGCTGGTCGTGAACTCCTGAGCTCAGGCAATCCGCCCACCTCAGCCTCCCAAAGTGCTGGGATTGCAGGCGTGAGCCACCGTGTCTGGCCACCAGAGAGTCTTTGAGAGCAGTCTGTTTTGCCTTCTCAAGCAGGTCAGGGAAAGGAGCGAAAGAGATGGGCAGCAGTGTGCAAATTGCACATGAGCCTATTATGCCTGCCGTGTCTATGCATTTCTCTGTCTACTTTTGTCATCTTCCTCTTTTTCTTATGGATTTGTAATTTCCTACTGATGTAAGAACAAGTTACATCAACCTCTTTCTGACCTATAAATTGCAAATTTCCTTTTCTCAGTTTCATTTGCAATCCTAATTTTTGTGTGTGTGTGTTTTATAAAGAAGTTCGCGAAGTTTTATGTTGTCTAAGTCAGCAGTCTTTTGTGGATATTTGACATTCTTATCTGCCCTATATCAAGATTATGAAGATATTTTAATTGACAAGTTATTTTTACATTTAAACTTGTGCTATTATTAGTGTCTTTTGATGCAAGGAGTAAGTTAGGAATCAAGTTTTGTTTTTGTCTGCAAATGCATAGTTTCCTTATACTAGTGAGTAAAATATCCAAAATTTTTCCATTATTTAAAATGCTAAACTCTCACATACATTATATTTCTTTTTTTTCTCATTGTAACTAATATGTCTATTTATTCTGCTTATTCCTCACTGTTTAACTTTTGTACTATAGCTACCATTTTAAAATACATTAAGGAAAATCTCACTACCCTTCTTTTAAATTATTTTCCTGGCCAGGATGTTAGATTGGTGTCCACCCCAACTTAAGGCAGATAATTCTACATTTTGAATAGTTTACTCCCTGTTATCAGCAGGAGGGATAAAAAAGAAAATTGCTTTGGGAAGTAGATAATTTGGCTTTTATTTAGTATTGAAGGTAGCTTTCTGCTGAGAACCCATTCATCGGTGCTTAGTGTCCCCAGGAGTAAGCACTGGGCTTAAATGCTTAGCATCTCAGAGTTGGAAGGATCTTAGAGATCATCTAATCCAGGGTTGTTATTTTCCAGATGAGGAAGTTAAGCTCCAGGAATAAGAAGGAACTTGCCCCAAAATTCATAGGCAAGTAGTGTCACTAGAGCCACACTAAAAGAAAATAAAAATGTGAAAAAAGAAAATATTGGGGTATTTTTTAAAATGAACATTTCAAAACAAGATTCCCAGTGATTTTTGTGGTTTCCAAACAAAAAATTTCTTATCCATCTATTCCAAATGCATTTTTATAAAGTACCCTCTAGGCACTCTCCTAAGCACTGATGGTACCAAAACTCCTCGCCTCTTCTCAGAAGAATTAATTGCATTGCTCTACAATGCTCTTTTACTCCACTGCCCATTCAGTGTTTAAAAGCTGGGTCCAGTTATGTTTAAACACTTTGTTTCAAGGTCTGTCTCCCTCAGACATATTTTAAGCAGGAGTTGTTCCTTATTATTATATTTATTTTCTAGAATTTTATACTCTTTCCTTTTCACTTACTTCTCCACTCAGAGATCTTACATTCTCCATTTATTTACCATCTTAACCCTAATGAAGTTCCACAATTTTGTGGAAAGTTCCTTTTCCATTCTTCTCGTCTTTTCCATGTCCTCTAGCTCTCACAGTCTCAGCCTTCCCACTTGCAGTGTGAAGAGCTGGCCCAGCCATTGTCTAAGGTTTCACACAGAGGTAGTGCTTTGGTTGTTTGATGCCTTCCCATCGCTTGTGTAACCTCTTGTCCAGAGACAGAGCTTTGGTTGTTTGACACCCTTCACATTGCTGGTACATCTGAGTGCCTGCTTAGCTCTTGGTGGTAAAGTAGCTTCCTCATGAACTTCCTGGGAAGCAGTGACTATGCTAAGCACTCCAGCATGTTAGTAGGCTCCGTTTCCTAAAACTTTTCCTTCGTAGCCAAGTTCACTGCAGGAAAAAAACACGTTTAGAAATGCTAATGGGGTACCTAATTCTTGTGCTTGGGCCACTGCCAGGCACATGAGGCTAGTCTGGAGGTTGCTGACTCAATGGTGTTTCTGGTTTACTAGCACCAGTGTGGTCAGAACATGGTCAGGATATCAGCGGCACATTCAGAAACAATCATTCAAGAATGAGGAAGAGGTTGAGCAAGCCCCGCTGCTGTCCACAGGTGGGAAAGGAGACAACTGAGTGCTTGACACTTTGCAGACTGGGGAGGATTTGGTACTGAGCTGTATGTTCCAGACCAGCTATTTTTAATACTACATGCTCAGGCAGGAATGTAGTTGAACCAAGTAGAACATTTTATTCTCACGCACATCTCACTGCTTCTTCCCTGTGGCATGTGCAAAACTCTTAGAAGCTTGTAAGTCCACAGATTCCAGATCTGAGAAGTGACTTTGGGAGATCATCTAACCCCATCACAGATGAGGTTATATTCCCAGATCCAAAGTAGATTTTCTCTGGCTCTAACTTGTTAAGTGGAAACCATGACTTGAACTAAATCACCCCAATTTTGACCCCTACATGGGGTCGGCTCAGTGCAAGGGCCACAGAGGCACTGTTTTTTCTTGTGTGTGTGCTGTCATTAAAATTCTCTCAATGCCTTCATCAGAGACAGATTTGTTTCTGATCCCCAAGGACTTTTGGGCTGTAACTACAACTTGTGCTTAATGCATGAGTTGAAACTCTTAATCAAGTTCTGTAAGAAAAATCAAAGGCTTTTACAGAAGAAATCACATGTATTGAAAAACAACTGAAACATCTGTTTTTTTTAAAAAAAACTAGATTATCTTGTTTGGTTTTTGAATATTAAGGAAGTTAGTTTTTGACATGAGAAGGGAAGAGTTAGAGAGACAAGAAAGAAAATGTGGAATAAATTGAAGAGGAGGAGGCAATTTTTGCCTTGTGGTAACTGAGAGAGAGTTCTGCAAATGTAAGGGACATCTACCAGCCTTACTGGGTAATGCTATTTTGACATTTCTCATGTGCCCATGGTTTCTTCATTTGTAAAGTGAGTAGTTTGCGTTAAATGATCCCTGAAGGCTTTAGTAATTGTTAACCAATGCGCTTAGATGAGGAGTCAAAATGCTAATTCTTTACAAATGTTACGATTTTGTGATTAAAAAACTGTTGAGAAGTAATCACGAAAAAATCAAAACCAATAAGAGTCCAACCTGTGGGCTGGTGATAAATTCGATATACAAAATCAATAGCTTTCTCTACACAAACGGTAGCCAATTATAAAATACAATGAAAGAAGAATGTGACTCAAATAAAAACAATTATTTGTTAGTTATTTTTATAATTAAGTTACAAAATGTTTTAGATCTATATGAAGAAACGTCTTGAAGAGTACCAAAAAGATATATTAAAATGAGACAAAAATATTTGAAGTAAAATCCTATTCTTAGAAGGCTCAATTGTCCACATATCAGCTTTTTCTTAAGCAAAACCTATAGTTTCAGTTTCATGTCAGTTAAAAAAGCAATGAAATTATTTTAACTTGATAAAGTAATTTAAAAGTTATTTTGCAAGAGTGAATCGTAGAGGGTAGCCATGAATTCTGATAAAGACTGGTAGAAGCTACATTCATTAAAATTGCATGGTACTGGCACAGGGAGAGACGGGAGAGTAGAGGAAAATGGAATCCACTGGATGAGCTAGGAATGCCTGGGAATTTGATAGGCAGCAAGGTTGGTGTTTGCCCTGCAGTGAGTGTGCAAAATGTGCTGTGTGTTCTCTGTAGGATGTTTGGCTGTCCTCCAGCATCAAGATGGGCCTAGCATTTTAAATTCCTTCGAATCCTGCATAATTTTGTTTCTTTACTGTACAGACTCAGATTTCTAAGACAACATGACATGAACCCAGACATGGGCCTTTTGTATGAGATAGCATATGGCGAGTGATGACATTTCTGCAGGCTCAGGAAATTTATACTTCTGGATGCAGCAAGAAACAGTTTCTATGTCATTACTGGGAAGACAAGCCTGCCACGACTTTTCAGAACAGCCTGTATCTCAAGGCTGAAAAACTAACAGGAACACAGAAATAATTAGGTAAACACACAAAACAAATGTCTTTTAGGGAAATCAAACATGAACTACATAAAAAGTGATCGCTGTTCATATTTTGGCTACTAGGTGAGCAAACACAAAATAAAAAGCAAGCCAGAAACAATGCTTGCAATACCTATGATAAAGGCTGTTAAATATGCACAATTTGAGAAATCAGTAAGTACAGATGAGTGACCCAGCAGAAAAATAGGTAACAAGAAAGAAAAATAACCAATGAACATTCGAAAAGAGCTTATTCTCAGAAATAATTTTTACAAGGTACGGTGAGACAAGCAGGAATATTATATTCACTCATATGATTGACAAAGATTAAAACAATTGATAATAATTAGTATTGGTAAGAATATTCAGTTAAAAGATACTTCCATATATTGCAGTAAGAGGAAAAAAGTGGGTGAACAGTTTCTAAAGTGGGCAATTGGCCAGGTGAGCAGGCTCACACCTTTAATCCCAGCATTCTGGGAGGCTGAGGTGGGTGGATCACGAGGTCAGGAGTTCGAGATAAGCCTGGCCAACATAGTGAAACCCCATCTCTGCTAAAAATACAAAAATTAGCTGAGTGTGGTGGCATGTGCCTGTAGTCCCAGCTACCCGGAGGCTGAGGCAGGAGAATTGCTTGAACCTGGGAGGCAGAGCTTGCAGTGAGCTGAGATCACACCACTGTTCTCCAGCCTTGGGCAACAGAGTGAGACTCCGTCTCAAAAACAAATAAATAAAGGAATAAAAATAAAACTTGAAATATGCATAGCTGTTGACATTCCATTTCTAGGAATTTTTACAAAGTAGTAGGCAGATACATTTTTAAAGATATATGCACAGCCATATAAATATATGAGGCAAATACATATGAACAAATATTAACCTCTGAGATAATATTTAAATATGAAAAACATGCAATGGAGCTGGCTGTGGAGTATGATCCTGTATTTGAAATTTAAGACAGATATTTACACGATTTATTTGCAAGGGGAATGAATTAAAATGCTTTGAATGGTAAATGGTGGTTATAGTTGAAGGGAGAAGGTATGGGGGTTTTCTACCTTCACTTTTTTTTTTTTTTTTACATTTCTCTATTATTTGGAATTTTGTAATATGTGTTATTTTTTAAAATTAGAAGAATAATAGATTTAAGCGCAAGCGAATTACAACATTCAAATTCTAGGACTGACCTGGGTTTATCTTTCTATTAATTTTTAATCAATTCTTTCTTCCTTTAATGAAGATTCTCCAGGGAGGTTGTAACTAACCAACTGCCGTACTGAATCATCCTTTTAAGAAGGCTGAAACATCGAGCCAACTTGCTTCAAAATCTTTTCCAATTACTTTCCTCACCTGTGAAGGATCCTCCTTATTCTATTGTTATGACAGCTTGACTCTGGACCCACTACTTGCCTACAGACCTCTACATCACCTTTGCACCATTCTCCTACAAGATGGTCAGAGGACAGCGTCATACCCACGTGTTGAGGAAAACCAGGGAAAGTGTCACCTGGGAATTAGGGAGCAGGAGAGGTGGACACTGCTGTCACGGAAGAGCAGATCTTGGAGAAGTGAGATGTTGATCTCTGTGTAATCTTCACATCACTGCAAGTCCCTCTGACAGAACCTCAGCCGTCTGACTTTGTCTTCTTGTTTCTTCCATCAGGTCTTCAAGAACCTCAGCTCTTTAACAATGAGACTCCACGTTTTCCTCACTGCTCTTTTTGCCATCTTCCAGATACTACCCGGTAAATACCAACATCATGGCCCTTTCTTATTATCATTATTTTGCTTTTTCCTCTCCCTAAGTCAACAACAGTTGGAAGGTTAAGGATTAGGGGGCTGCTCAGAGGTCATCACTACACCCCAAAATAACTTACTGAAAAGGTAAAAGAAATTCCTCTGTAACTGTCCGCTGTGTCTTCATGATGTTAAAAGTCCTGTTAGGTCACTATCTTCTCTTCTGCTTTCCCCCAATGAATTGGATGATTTGAGGACCAAATCTATTGAGTCATGTGATCAGTATAAACTGGGGTGGTGACAAAGATTCTTTGTGTTTGCCCTGACCAGAGACCTGGTGCCACTCATCACAGTGGTGACTTCAATTTGCCTGAACAGGGCTTCCGTCTTAACAGACTGTGAGAGTTGGGCCAGGTCATGTGGGGTAGGCGAGCAGCGATGCCTGAAGAGATGGACCAGGCGATAGGTATTGATCATACTGCACCCCTGACACATGAACTAACGCCTGTTTATTCCCGAGGGAGGAAAGAAGATTTGGTCAGTAGTTATATCAACAACAATGGGAACTTATGGGAGATTGAGAGGGTGAAGGGAGGAGAGGCTGAGGCCTTGGAATCAAACCCACTTGCTGTTAGTGTTTCGCTGGGAAAGGTGGAGATTCCATCTGCATAGTGAGCTCTCCTGCTTTCCTCCTCAGACTTTTCGCTTCATACAAACATCTTTCCATTTTTCAGGCATCACTAGCGCACTCCATTTTGAAAGACCCTGCTACCTTAGAGGTGGGATCTGTCTGAAGCGCGGAACACCGAACTGTGAGCCTTTCAGAGGACCCTGCAGAGCTTTCACTGTTTGCTGTAAAATACGGAGAAGCTGATGGAGGAGCCCGGCAAGGAACACAGGCGCGGGATCTGAAGCATGGCTCCTTTAGTCCAAATGAGAGCAAACATTACTCAAGTCCACATAATTCATTATCATTAGGACTGATTAAAGAAAGATATGTTTCCCATGAAGGGGAAGGCACTGGGTAGGAGAAAATTATAATTAAACTTATATTATGTTTAAAGTTTGCAAAGCATTTTATTCACATAACATATTTAATCCTTAAACCCATTTTGGTTTAGTAACTCCATTTCTCAGATGTAGAAACCAAAACTCAGCTGGGTTAAATAACTTGCCAAGATCACGCAGTCTAAGATTTTTCTTTCACTGGTTTGGCAACACTTTATCTGCATGGAAGGGAGACTGGATATGAAAGAATTTACTACAGTTTGGGGAGGAGATGTGAGGACAGAGCTGGGCTTGGGACCCCCTGCAGTGGGTATTGTGCTGAGTAGGAGGAACCTACTGAGGGTGCAGAGTGCTGGGAGCATCGCTGTGTTGGGATGTACAGGTGGAAGGCACACCTGTCCAGAGAGACTACCCAAAGTAGTCAGTCCTACATGGAGATGTAGGCAGAAGTCTGTTGAGAGGTAGGAATTCCAGTTGCAGCTCAGAGGCTTATGCTGCAAGGCTGGAGTCCTGGGGCAGGTGTGATTATTGTGTGTCTTCCTTGGCCACTTTTCTTGTCCAGGTCTCAGCATCAGCCGTAGTGTCCTGAGCAAGCCTTCCCTCCACTACAAGCAACTGTGTCCTGCTCTGGTGAGGGAGTTAGCTTAGAGATGACCATTGCTTTCTGTAATTCACAATGCAAGTTTGGGGTGGGAGGATGGAGAAAGAAAATATTGCAAGGTGTTCTGGAAGGTGGAGGACAAAAAGAAAGATGAGATACGCCAACAAGCAGCCAAAACCTAAACAATCACATGGAAAAGAAGAGTTTGGCTGACCTTGTGATGACTAACAAACAGAACCATTGGTCAGGTCTAAATCAATGAGCAACTACAGAAAATTGAGCACAGGGGCCGGGCGCGGGGGCTCACGCCTGTAATCCCAGCACTTCGGGAGGTTGAGGAGGGTGGATCATGAGGTCAAGAGATTGAGACCATCCTGGCTAACACAGTGAAACCCTGTCTCTACTAAAAATACAAAAAATTAGCTGGGTGTGGTGGCGGGCACCTGTAGTCCCAGCTACTTGGGAGGCTGAGGCAGAAGAATGGCTCAAACCCAGGAGGCAGAGCTTGCAGTGAGCCGAGATCGTGCCACTGCACTTCAGCCTGGGTGACAGAGACTCCGTCTCAAAAAAAAAAAAAAAAAAAAAGAAAAGAAAATTTAGCACAGGTTTGCAAATGAACAATGAGTAGGGATATCCAGGTAAAGATACAAACATTAACTTCTCCAGTTGTTTTTTCATTGGCACTGGCTTCCTATACTGTCTGTCTACAGGGATTATTACAGGATTTTGAATATTTTTGGTGCCTATGAAGTTGGTTCACAGCATGCTCTGTCAGAACAATGTATCTGTCCATCAGGAAAATGGTCTACTATTACCAGAAGAGTTTAGAAATCAGTTAGTAATTTAGAAATAACTCAGTCTCTTACTTGTATTTCTTCACTATGAAGTGAAAACCTTCTTTGTTCTCCCATATATTTTTCTCAGTATTCACAGATTCACCATCATCTCTCTCCAAATTTTTTGAAAAATCCCAGCTCTAGCCCTCTGTTTCTGTTTCCTTTTCTTGCTTCCTTTTTCTTCTTGATTCAAGCACATAGGATTGGTCCAGTGGTGGTAGAACAAACCTCTGGGAGGAGGGGAGGGAAAGGAAAGAACCCTAGTGGGAAAAAACCTAGTGGTAACACTTTGTCATGGTTGAAGAAAGAGGAGAGGCTGGGAACACCAAATATAAGTGTTACATGTGCGTATTGTCAAATTTGTGATCATGTTGCTCACGGTAGGTCGAGTGAGGTAGAATTCTGATTTGCCTCCCCATATTGCTTGACTACTCAGAGAAAATTACTGATTATATGAACTTTCATTCATTCATTTTTGTCAACATTTACCTAGCAGTGAACAAAGCAATAAAAAATTCCTACCTTCATGGTATTTATATTATAAAAGGGAGATAGAAAATAAACACTAGAAATGAGGAATATATTTAATACATTATTTTATGTGCAAAATTTGAGAAAAACATTTCAAAGAAAAAGATGTAACCTGTGGGCTGGTGATAAATTCGATATACAAAATCAATAGCTTTCTCTACACAAACGGTAGCCAATTATAAAATACAATGAAAGAAGAATGTGACTCAAATAAAAATAATTATTTAAGTTAGCCATTTTTATAATTAAGTTACAAAATGTTTTAGATCTATATGAAGAAACATCTTGAAGAGTAGTAAAAAGATATATTAAAATGAGACAAAAATATTTGAAGTAAAATTCTGTTCTTAGGAAGGCTCAATAGTCCACATATCATTTTTTTCTTAAACAAAACCTGTAGTTTCAATTTCATGTCAGTTAAAAAAGCAATGAAATTATTTTAACTTGATAAAGTAATTTAAAAGTTATTTTGTAAGAGTGAATCATAGAGGGT
Source organism: Hoolock leuconedys (assembly GCA_023748175.1). Taxonomy (NCBI): domain Eukaryota; kingdom Metazoa; phylum Chordata; class Mammalia; order Primates; family Hylobatidae; genus Hoolock; species Hoolock leuconedys. The sequence goes on along the minus strand of JAKGGE010001362.1, from coordinate 8,092 downwards.
AGCCATGAATTCCGATAAAGACTGGTAGAAGCTACATTCATTAAAATCGCATGGTACTGGCACAGGGAGAGACAGGAGAGTAGAGGAGAATGGAATCCATTGGATGAGCTAGGAATGCCTGGGCATTTGATATGCGTCAAGGTTGGTGTTTGCCCTGCAGTGAGTGTGCAGAATGTGCTGTGTGTTCTCCATAGGATGTTTGGCTGTCCTCCAGCATCAAGGTGGGCCTGGCATTTTAAATTCCTTAGAATCCTGCATAATTTTCTTTCTTTACTGTACAGACTCAGATTTCTAAGACAACGGTGACATGAACCCAGACATGGGCCTTTTGTATGAGACAGAATATAGCGAGTGATGACATTTCTGCTGGCTCAGGAAATTTATACTTCTGGATGCAGCAAGAAACAGTTTCTATGTCATTGCTGGGAAGATAAGGCTGCCATGACTTTTCAGAACAGCCTTTATCTCAAGGCTGAAAAACTAACAGGAACACAGAAATAATTAGGTAAACACAAAAAAGAATGTCTTTTAGGGAAATCAAACATGAACTACATAAAAAGTGATCACTGTGCGTATTTTGGCTACTAGATGAGCAAACACAAAGTAAAAAGCAAGCCAGAAATAATTCTTGCAATACCTATGATAAAAGATGTTAAATATGCACGGTTTTAGAAATCAGTAAGTACAGATGAGTGACCGAGCAGAAAAATATGTAACAAGAAAGAAGAATAACCAATGTACATTCAAAAAGAGCTTATTCTCAGAAATAATTTTTACAAGGTATGGTGAGACAAGCAGGAATATTATATTCACTCATATGATTGACAAAGATTAAAACAATTGATAATAATTAGCATTGGTAAGAATATTCATAGTTAAGAGATACTTCCATATACTTCAGTAAAAGGAAAAAAGTGGGTGAACACTTTCTAAAGTGAACAACTGGCCAGGTGAGGTGGCTCACACCTTTAATCCCAGCATTTTGGGAGGCTGAGGTGGGCGGATCACGAGGTCAGGAGTTCGAGATAAGCCTGGCCAACATAGTGAAACCCCATCTCTACTAAAAATACAAAAATTAGCTGGGTGTGGTGGCACGGCCTGTAGTCCCAGCTACTCGGGAGGCTGACGCAGGAAAATTGCTCGAACCTGGGAGGCAGAGGTTGCAGTGAGCTGAGATCATGCCACTGTTCTCCAGCCTTGGGTGACAGAGTGAGACTCTGTCTCAAAAACAAATAAAGGAATAAAGATGAAACTTGAAATATGCATAGCTGTTGACATTCCATTTCTAGGAATTTTTACAAAGTAGTAGGCATATACATTCTTAAAGATATATGCACAGTCATATAAATATATGAGGCAAATACATATGAACAAATATTAAATAACCTCTGAGATAATATTTAAATATGAAAAACATGCAGTGGAGCTGGCTGTGAAGTCTGATCCTGTATTTGAAATTTAAGACAGATATTTACACGATTTATTTGCAAAGGGAATGAATTAAAATGCTTTGAATGGTAAATGGTGGTTATAGTTGAAGGGAGAAGCTATGGAGGTTTTCTACCTTCATTTTTTTTTTTTTTACATTTCTCTATTATTTGGAATTTTGTAATATGTAAGTGTTATTTTTTAAAATTAGAAGAATAATATGTTTAAGTACAAGCAAATTATAACATTCAAATTCTAGGGCTGACCTGGGTTTATTTTTCCATTAACTTTAAACTAATTATTTCTTCCTTTAATGAAGATTCCCTAGTGAGGTTGTAACTAACCAACTGCCATATTGGATTATCCTTTTAAGAAGTCTGAAACATCTAGCCGACTTGCCTCAAAATCTTTTCCAATTACTTTCCTCACTTGTGAAGGACCCTCCTTGCTCTATTGTAATGACAGCTTGACTCTTGGCCCCACTACTTGCCTACAGGCCTCTACCTCACCTTTACACCATTCTCCTATGAGGTGGTCAGAGGACAGCATCATACCCACGTGTTGAGGAAAACCAGGGCAAGTGTCAGCTGGGGTTTAGGGAGCAGGAGAGGTGGACACTGCTGTCATGGAGGAGCAGGATCTTGGAGTAGTGAGATGTTGATCTCTGTATAATCTTCACATCACTGCAAGTCCCTCTGACAGAACCTCAGCCGTCTAACTTTTCTTCTTGTTTCTTCCCATCAGGTCTTCAGGAACCTCAGCTGTTTAACGGTGAGACTCCACGTTTTCCTCACTGCTCTTTTTGCCATCTTCCAAGTACTACCCGGTAAATACCAACATCATGGCCCTTTCTTATTATCATTATTTTGCTTTTTCCTCTCCCTAAGTCAACAACAGTTGGAAGGTTAAGGATTCGGGGGCTACTCAGAGGTCATCTTTACACCCCAAAATAACTTACTGAAAAGGTAAAAGAAATTCCTCTGTAACTGTCTGCTGTGTCTTCATGATGTTCAAAGTCCTGTTAAGGGCGGGCGGTGGCTTAGGCCTGTAACCCCAGCACTTTGGAAGGCCGAGGTGGGTGAATCACGAAGTCAGGAGATCCAGACCATCCTGGCTAACTGGTGAAACCCGGTCTCTACTAAAAATACGAAAAAAATAGCCAGGCGGTGGCTACTTCGTAGTCCCAGCTGCTGGGAGGCTGAGGCAGGAGAACGGGCGTGGAACCCTCGAGGCGGAGTTTAGAGAGCTTCCAGATGGCCACTGCACTCCAGCCTGGGCGACAGAGTGAGACTCCCTCTCAGAAAAAAAAAAAAAAAAAAAAAAAAGTCCTGTTAGGTCACTGTCTTCTACTCTCTGCTTTCCCCCAATGAATTGGATGATTTGAGGACCAAATCTATTGACTCATGTGATCAGTATAAACTGGGGTGGGGACAAAGATTCTTTGTATTTGCCCTGACCAGAGACTTGGTGCCACTCATCACAGTGGTGACTTCAGTTTGCCTGAACAGGGCTTCTGTCTTAACAGACTGTGAGAGTTGGGCCAGGTCATGTGGGGTAGGGGAGCAGGGGCGCCTGGAGAGATGGACCAGGCGATAGGTATTGATCCTACTGCACCCCTGACACATGAACCAACGCCTGTTTATTCCCGAGGGAGGAAAGATGATTTGGTCAGTAGTTATATCAACAACAACGGGAAATTATGGGAGATTGAGAGAGCGAAGGGAGGAGAAGCTGAGGCCTTGGAAACAAACCCACTTGCTGTTAGTGTTTATCTGGGAAAGGTGGAGATTCCGTCCGCATGGTGAGCTCTCCTGCTTTCCTCCTCAGACTTTTGGCTTCATACAAACGTCTTTCCATTTTTCAGGCATCACTAAGGCCCTCCATTTTGAAAGACCTGGGATCTGTCTGAAGCGCGGAACACCGAATTGTGAGCCTTTCAGAGGACCCTGCAGGGCTTTCACCGTTTGCTGTAAAGTAAGGAGAAGCTGATGGACGAGCCCCGCAAAGAACCCAGGCGCGGGATCTGAAGCATGGCTCGTTTAGTCCAAATGACAGCAAACATTACTCAAGTCCACATAATTGATTATTATCATTAGGACTGATTAAAGAAAGATATGTTTCCCATGAAGGGGTAGGCACTGGGTCGGAGAAAATTCTAATTAAACTTATATTATGTTTGAAAGTTTGCAAAGCATTTTATTCACATAACGTATTTAATCCTTAAACCCATTTTGGTTTATAAACTCCGTTTCACAGATGTAGAAACTGAAACTCAGCTAGGTTAAATAACTTGCCCAAGATCACGCAGTCTAAGGTTTTTCTTTCAGTGCAAGGTGCTCTGGAAATACTAAATAAATAAATAGCCTAAAATAAATAGCCGGATTTTGGAACATATTGATCTGAGGTTCTGCCCCATGCCTGTTGGCCCTATTGGCTTTCATTAGCTAACACTGTCTTTCCTATCTTTTATTTACGTATTTCACAGTATTTATTTATCTGTTAATTGACAAGTGAAAAATTGTATGTGTTTATGGTGTACAACGTAGTACTCTCTAAATGGAATAGTCAGTCAATCTCAGGGACCACCTTCCAGGGAAAACAGTGGCTCACACATATAACCACAGCACTTTAGGAGGCCAAGGCAGGTGAATTGCTTGAACCGAAGGTTCGAGCCCAGCCTGGGCAATATGGCAAGTTTCCACTTCTACAAAAAATTAAAAAAATTTAAAAATTAGCCGGGCCTTGTGGCATGCACCTGTAGTCCCACCTATTCGAGAGTCTGAGGTGGGAGAACTAGTGGGCTGCATTCCCAGGAGGTTAAGGCATTATTAGTCACAGGATGAGGTAGGAAATTGGCACAAGATAAGGTCATAAAGACCTTGCTGATAAAACAGGTTGCAGTAAAGAAGCCGGCTAAAACCCACCAAAACCAAGATGGTCATGAGAGTGACCTCTGGTCGTCCTCACTGCTACACTCCCACCAGCACCATGACAGTTTACAAATGCCGTGGCAACCTCAGGAAGTTACCCTATATGGTCTATAAAGAGGTGGCATAAATAATCTACCTCTTGTTTAGCATATAATCAAGAAATAACCATAAAGACGGGCAAGCAGCCCTGAGGGCTGCTCTGTCTATGGAATAGCCATTCCTTTATTTATTTATTTTCCTAATAAACTTGCTTAACTTGCTTTCACTTTACTCTACGGACTCGCCTTGAATTTCCTTGCGCGAGATCCAAAAATCCTCTTTTGGGGTGTGAATCCAGACCCCTTTCCGGTAACATATGAATTCATAAGTAATTAGACTTCCCTATTATTTCAAGTTGGTTTCTTTCCCAAAGCTTTATCAGTAACTAGAATTCCCATACATTTCTGGAATGCATGCATGAAACTCATTGTGCAACTCTTGCTGACATCAGGGCACCAAAACGTCTACAAATGTATTTATCATGACCTACGTGACTAATATGGTCTAAATTACCCTTAAGCTTCTGCCTTAAGTTCCATAAATACCCCTAAGGAAAATCCACTGCAGCACGCTCAGTCCTCTCTTGCTGAAGCACCCTGCTTCACTCTGCTGCAGCGTTATTTCTATCTAATACAACTTTCATTTTCAAACCTATTCTGATTATGTTAACCTTGATCCTCTGGCTAAGGTAGTGTGTCTCCTCCAGGGAACTTACTTGCTCCACGCTGTACTCTTTGGAAGCAAGTCCCTAAGCTTAGGCCATGCTTAATGTGTGGGGAATTAATAGACTCCACTTCCTCGAAGTGGTGTATCTACATAAGTTATTTGCAATTTTTCTGTATGGGAAATTTGTCTCTTCTCCTCATTTATTTATTGAATCACTTATTTATGTCAATAGAATCTTATGGATATTATTTTATACATCAGGTAATAATCCGAGACTATGATACTTTTTTTGTTGTTGCTCAAATATTCCAGCTTTGGCCATCAGGAACTCTTTCTGTTAACCTTTGTGTTACTTTGACCTACTACCCCCAACATTTTGTTTTTGAGCACTTTGTAGTTTTTGGAATCTTAGAAAAATGCTTTCACAAAATGACTAATCTCTTGGTTAAGGTGGTGACTGCTAGGATTTTTCTCTACATAGCTATTGTTTCTCTTTGAAAGTACTAAATAACTTGGGGGAGATACTTTGCAATTATGCAAATATCCTATTTCTGCTTAAACTTTCACTGTTTAAGGATGGATCTTGCCTGTAGTAATTATTAGTGTGGTGTTTTACTGTTAATATTCTATTTCCTCATTGCCCCTTCCTTCATTAATCATTCATTAATGAAGAGCTGTCCCTTACTGATTTGGTTATTTGTTCATATCAAATATGACTCATGGCTATTTATTTTATCCTTTGGGTTATAACTCAAAACTTTATTTTTTACTAGGTTGGTTCAAGTTTGGCCATTGGGAGCTCTTTCAGGTTTCTTTTGCCTTTATGCTTTTTCTTTGAGCATTTCCTTACTTTCTGACATTATAAGGTGTTCCATGTTTATCTTATATTTTCTCTGTCCCAGTACAGGAATGAATTGGTTCTTTAAGGATTCTGGATCCATTTACTTAAACATAGTACTTGGAAACCAAGACCCATGAATTGATTCTTTAAGGGTTCTGGGTCCATTTACTGAAACACAGCACTTAGAAACAAGACCTGAGCACCAGGTATACTCATTGCTACTGAGGTGTCACTGTTTCTTGTTTTCCTAAGAGGTTAGATTTAGGAAACATACATGTGAACATTAATTCATCCACTCATACACACGTTTGTTGTGTGTGTGTATATATGTGTGTGTGTGTGTGTGTGTGTATACATTTTTTTAAAAAATCCATGCTCCACATTAATATCTTCAACTGCAATCCAAAATCACAGTGTTCATTCTGCCTTTCCCATTTCCTTACTTATAACCTGTTTACTAAACCTGCCTCTTATTATTTATAATTTTTTTTATTTGTTCATCATTAGGATATACATTGTTTTAAAATTGATAACACAACTGCTGTTAGAAACAAATCTAACAATTGGAATGCAGTGCAGATGAAAGACAACATAAAGCCTTTTCATCTTTGTAGTACTCGATCAAAACAGTCTTTCAACGTTACTTAAGTCAATTCCTTTCTTCCCCTTCCACTTTAGTGTGTGTATTAGTCTGTTCTCACACTTGGGTATGAAGAAATACCTGAGACTGGGTAATTTATAAAAGAAAGAGGTTTAGTTGACTCACAGTTCTGTGTGGCTGGGGAGGCCTCAGGAAACTTACAATCATGGCAGAAGGCAAAAGGGAAGCAAGGCACCTTCTTCACAAGGTGTCAGGAAGGAGAAATGCCAAGCAAGGGGGGAAGAGTCCCTTATAAAACCATCAGCTCTCATGAGAACTCACTCACTATCATGAGAACAGCATGGGGGAAACCAGTCCCATGATTCAATTACCTCCACCTAGTTGGACATGTGGGGATTATGGGGATTATAATTCAAGGTGAGATTTGGGTGGGGACAAAAAGCCTAACCATATCAGTGTGGTCATATCATTAATTTTTTTTAATACAATTAGATTTATTTGTCACAATCTGCATTCTATTTTTCTTCCCATCAGGTTACTTTATATATGGCAAAATTCAAAGTTTGTGGTGTTTAATTCTGAGGGATTTGCATATGCAGAGCTCTGTGTTCATTGCTACACTTCTATATGGAACGTTGCTTTCATCCCCAGTTTCTTTGTAGTAGTCTATTTTCACACTGCTGATAAAGACATACCCGAGACTGGGCAATTTATAAAAGAAAGAGGTTTATTAAACTTACACTTCCACGTGGCTGAGGAGGCCTCACAGTCATGGCGGAAGGCGAAAGGCATGTCTTACATCGTGACAAACAAGAGAAGAGGGCTTGTGCAGGGAAACTCCCCTTTTTAAAGCCATCAGCTCTCAGGAAACTTATTCACTATCAGGAGAACAGCATGGGAAAGACTTGCCCCCATGATTCAATTACCTCCTGCTTGGTGCCTCCCACAACACGTGGGAATTCAAGATGATATTTTGGTGGGGACACAGCCAAACCACATCACCGTTTACAGACAAACCCTTCCTGTGACTCTGAAACCCCGACAGCCGCTGATCTGGTTTCTGAGCCTACAGTTTTGCCTTTAGTGTCATATAAATGGAGTCATGCAATCTCTAGCCTTTATGTCTGGCTTCCTTAATTCAGCAACAGGCCTTTAAGATTCATCCAAGTTATTGTATGCATCAATCATTTATTCCTCTTTGTTGCTGAGTAGTCTTTCATTACATGATGTTCTACAGTCAATTCACTCATCAAAAGACAGATATGTGGCTTACAATTTGGGACAATTATTGGTAGAACTGCTAGAAACATTTACATACATGTTTTCAGTTTGAATGTACATTTTCATTCCTCTATGATACATACGCATGTGAGGGATTGTTGAGTCATTAGGTAAGTGTATATTTTACTTCACAAGGAACTGCCAAACTGTCTTCCAGAGTAGCCATACTATTTTGCATTCCCATCAGTGGTGTATGAGGGTTCAATTTGGTACAGTAAGGGAAGCTGCTAAGAGAAAAGATGATTAAGAAATTGTTTTTGGACTGTTTCAAAATGGGAGACATTGAGTTACTGCTGAATTTGGACT
>JAKGGE010000713.1:0-63384 GCA_023748175.1 Hoolock leuconedys | reverse complement strand
CATGCAATCTCTAGCCTTTATGTCTGGCTTCCTTAATTCAGCAACAGGCCTTTAAGATTCATCCAAGTTATTGTATGCATCAATCATTTATTCCTCTTTGTTGCTGAGTAGTCTTTCATTACATGATGTTCTACAGTCAATTCACTCATCAAAAGACAGATGTGTGGCTTACAATTTGGGACAATTATTGGTAGAACTGCTAGAAACATTTACATACATGTTTTCAGTTTGAATGTACATTTTCATTCCTCTATGATACATACGCATGTGAGGGATTGTTGAGTCATTAGGTAAGTGTATATTTTACTTCACAAGGAACTGCCAAACTGTCTTCCAGAGTAGCCATACTATTTTGCATTCCCATCAGTGGTGTATGAGGGTTCAATTTGGTACAGTAAGGGAAGCTGCTAAGAGAAAAGATGATTAAGAAATTGTTTTTGGACTGTTTCAAAATGGGAGACATTGAGTTACTGCTGAATTTGGACTTTCCAGTCCTAATCCTCACTTCCAGATGGGGTGGCCGGGCAGAGGCGCCTCCCTCACTTCCCAGGCGATGGGTGGCCGGGCAGAGGCGCCCTCACTTCCCAGATGGGGCGGCCGAGCAGAAGCGCCCCTCAATTCCCAGAAGCGTTTTCCGGGCAGAGGCGCTCCTCAATTCCCAGATGGGGTGGCCGGGCAGAGGCGCTCCTCACCTCCCAGACAGTGGGTGGCCGGGCAGAGGTGCTCCTCACTTCCCAGACGATGGGAGGTCGGGCAGAGGCGCTCCTAACCTCCCGGATGATGGGTGGCTGGGCATAGGATCTCCTCACCTCCCGGACGTTGGTTGGCCAGGCAGAGGCGCTCCTCACTTCCCAGATGGGGCGGCCGGGCAGAAGAGCTCCTCACTTCACAGAGGGGCCGGGCTCACTTCCCAAATGATGGGTCATCAGGCCGAGGCGCTCCTCACTTCCCAGACGAGGCGGCCGGGCAGAGGCGCTCCTCACTTTCCAGACGGGGCTGCCAGGCAGAGGCACTCCTCACTTCACAGATGGGGCTGCCGGGCAGAAGAGCTCCTCACTTCACAGATGGTGTGGCCGGGCAGAGGCTCCTCACTTCCCAGATGATGGGTCATCAGGCCGAGGCGCTCCTCACCTCCCCGGACGATGGCTGGCAGGGCTGAGGCGCCTCACCTCCCGGACGCATGGGTGGCCGGGCAGAGGCACTCCTCACTTCACAGATGGTGTGGCCGGGCAGAGGCACTCCTCACTTCCCAGACGGGGTGGCCGGGCAGAGGCGCTCCTCACTTCCCAGATGGGGTGGCCGGGCAGAGGCGCTGCTCACTTCCCCTGATGTTGGCTATTTCGGGTCGGGCAGAGGCGCCTCTTCACTCCCATATATATTGTGGCCGGGCAGAGGCCCTCCTCACTTCCCTGAGTTTTGTGGCCGGGCCGAGGTGCTCCTCACTTCCCAGATGATGGGTCATCAGGCCGAGGCGCTCCTCACCTCCCAGACGATGGGTGGACAGGCTGAGGCGCTCCTCACTTCCTAGACGATGGGTGGCCGGGCAGAGGCGCTCCTCACTTCCCAGATGATGGGTGGCTGGGCAGAGGCCCTCTTCACTCCCATATATATTGTGGCCGGGCAGAGGCGCTCCTGACTTCCCAGACGATTGTTGGCCAGGCAGAGGCACTCCTCACTTCCCGGATGATGGGTCATCAGGCAGAGCGCCCTCACCTCCCGGACGATGGGTGGTCGGGCAGAGGCGCCTCACCTCCCGGACGCATGGGTGGCCAGGCAGAGGCGCCTCACTTCCCACCAAACTGTGGGTGGCCAGGCTGAGGCGCTCCTCACTTCCCGGACGATGGGTGGTCGGGCAGAGGCGCTCCTCACCTCCCGGACGATGGGTGGCCGGGCAGAGGCTCTCCTCACTTCCCAGACGGTGGGTGTCCGGGCAGAGGCGCCTCAGTTCAAAGATGGGATGGTCGGGCAGAGGCGCTCCTCACTTCCCAGACAGTGGGTGGCCGAGCAGAGGCTCCTCACTTCCCAGACGGTGGGTGGCCGGGCAGAGGCGCTCCTCACCTCCCGGACGATGGGTGGCCGGGCAGAGGCGCTCCTCACTTCCCAGATGGGGTGCCGGGCAGAGGCTCTCCTCACCTCCCGGACGATGGGTGGTCGGGCAGAGGCCCTCCTCACTTCCCAGACAGGGCGCCGGGCAGAGGTGCTCCTCACCTCCCGGATGATGGGTGGGCGGGCAGAGGCACTCCCTCACCTCCCGGACGATGGGTGGTCAGGCAGAGGTGCTCCTCACATCCCAGACGATGGGCGGTCGGGCAGAGACGCTACTCACTTCCCAGATGGGGTGGCCGGGCAGAGGTGCTCCTCACCTCCCAGGACGATGGGTGGCCGGGCAGAGGCCCTCCTCACTTCCCAGATGATGGGTGGCAGGGCAGAGGCAATCCTCTCTTCCCAGATGGGGCGGCCGGGCAGAGGCGCTCCTCACTTCCAGATGGGGTGGCTGGGCAGAGGTGCTCCTCACTTCCCAGACGATGGGTGGTCGGGCAGAGGTGCTCCTCACCTCCCGGACGATGGGTGGTCGGGCAGAGGCGCTCCTCACTTCCCAGACGATGTGAGGTTGGGCAGAGGCTCTCCTCACCTCCCGGGCGATGGTGGGAGCTACGTACAGAGGCGCTCCTCACTTCCCAGGCGATGGGTGGCGGGCAGAGGCGCTCCTCACTTCACAGATGGGGTGTCCGGCCGAGGTGCTCCTCCTTTCCCAGATGATGGGTCGTCAGGCAGAGGCACTCCTCACCTCCCGGATGATGGCTGGCAGGGCAGAGGCGCTCCTCACCTCCCGGAAGATGGGTGGGCTGGCAGAGGCACTCTCACTTCCCAGAGTTTGTGTGGCCGGGCAGAGGCGGCTCCTCACTTCCCAGGCGATGGGTGGCCGGGCAGAGGCACTCCTAACTTCCCAGACGGGGCAGCCGGGCAGAGGCGCTCCTCACTTCCCAGATGTGGGTGGCCGGGCAGAGGCCCTCACTTCCCAGACGATGGGTGGCCGGGCAGAGGCACTCCTCACCTCCCAGATGGGGTGGCCGGGCAGAGGCCCTCCTCACTTCCCAGACGCATGGGTGGTCGGGCAGAGGCGCCCTCACTTCCCAGACGATGGGTGGCCGGGCAGAGGCTCCTCACTTCCCAGATGGGGTGGCGGGCAGAGGCGCCTCCCTCACTTCCCAGGCGATGGGTGGCCGGGCAGAGGCTCCTCACTTCCCAGACGATGGGTGGACGGGCAGAGGATCTCCTCACCCCCCGGACGATGGGTGGCCGGGCAGAGGCCTTCCTCACTTCCCAGAGGATGGGTGGTCAGGCAGAGGCGCTCCTCACTTCCCAGACGGGGCGGCCGGGCAGAGGCGCTCCTCACTTCCCAGACGTTGGGTGGCCGGGCAGAGGCCCTCTTCACTCCCATAGATGGGGTGGCCGTTCAGAGGCACTCCTCACTTCCCAGACGGGGCGGCTGGGCAAGGGCGCTCTTCAATTCCCAGATGGGGTGGCAGGGCAGAGGCACTCCTCTCTTCCCAGATGGGGCGGCCGGGCAGAGGTGCTCCTCACTTCACAGATGGGGTGGCTGGGCAGAGTTGCTCCTCACTTCCCAGATGATGGGTCATCCGGCAGAGGTGCTCATAACGTCCCGGACGATGGCTGGCCTGGCCGAGGCGCTCCTCATCTCCCGGACCATGTGTGGCCGGGCAGAGGCGCTCCTCACTTCCCAGACGTTGGGTGGCCGGGCAGAGGCGCTCCTCACTTCCCAGAATGGGGGCCGGGCAGAGGCCTCCTCACTTCCCACACGGGGTGGCCGGGCAGAGGCACCCCTCACTTCCCAGGCGATGGGTGGCCGGGCAGAGGCGCTCCTCACTTCCCAGACGATGGGTGGCCGGGCAGAGGCCTCCTCACTTCCCAGATGGTGTGGCCGGGCAGAGGCACTCCTCACTTCCCAGACGAGCGTGGACAGGTAGAGGCGCTCCTCACTTCCCACGTGGGTGTCCGTGTGGCAGAGGCCCTCTTCACTCCCATATATATGGTGGCCGGGCAGGCTCCTCACCTCCCGGAAGATGGGTGGGCTGCAGAGGTGCTCCTCACTTCCCAGATGATGGGTCGCTGCGGCAGAGGTGCTCCTAACTTCCCAGACGATGGGTGGCCGGGCTGAGGGCTCCTCACCTCCCCGAGGGTGTGTGGTCGGGCAGAGGGCGCTCCTCACTTCACAGATGGGGTGGCCTGGGCAGAGGCACTCCTCACTTCCCAGACGATGAGTGGTCAGGCAGAGGCGCTCCTCACTTCCCAGACGGTGGGTGGGCGGGCAGAGGCCCTCCTCACTTCCCAGATGGGGTGGTCGGGCAGAGGCGCTCCTCACTTCCCAGATGTTTCTGTGGCCGGGCAGAGGCCCTCCTCACTTCCCAGAGTTTGTGTGGCCGGGCAGAGGCGCTCCTCACCTCCCCGATGGGGTGGCGGGCAGAGGCTCTCCTCACTTCACAGATGGGGTGGCCGGGCAGAGGCGCTCCTCACTTCCCAGACGATGGGTGGTCGGGCAGAGGCGCTCCTCACCTCCCAGACGATGGGTGGCCGGGCAGAGGCCCTCCTCACTTCCCAGATGGGGTGGCCGGGCAGGCTCATCACTTCCCAGACGATGGGTGGCCGGGCAGAGGCGCTCCTCACTTCCCAGACAGGGGTGGCGGGCAGAGGCCCTCCTCATTTCACAGATGGGGTGGCCGGGCAGAGGCACTCCTCACTTCCCAGATGGGGTGGCTGGGCAGAGGCGCTCCTCACTTCCCAGATGGGGTGGCCGGGCAGAGGCACTCCTCACTTCCCAGATGGGGTGGCGGGCAGAGGCCCTCCCTCACTTCCCAGAGTTTTTCTGGCGGGCAGAGGCTCCTCGCTTCCCAGACGATGAGTGGCCGGGCAGAGGCGCTCCTCACTTCCCAGACGGGGCGGCCGGGCAGAGGCGCTCCTCACTTCCCAGATGGGGTGGCAGGGGCAGGGCGCTCCTCACCTCCCGGACGATGGCTGGCAGGGCAGAGGCGCTCCTCACTTCCCAGACGATGGGTGGCAGGCAGAGGCGCTCCTCACTTCCCAGACGATGAGTGGCCGGGCAGAGGCGCTCCTCACTTCCCAGATGGGTGGCCGGGCAGAGGCGCTCCTCACTTCCCAGGCGATGGGTGGCCGGGCAGAGGCACTCCTCACTTCCCAGATGGGGTGGCCGGGCAGAGGCACTCCTCACTTCCCAGATGGGGTGGCCGGGCAGAGGCACTCCTCACTTCCCAGATGGGGTGGCCGGGCAGAGGCGCTCCTCACTTCCCAGGCGATGGGTGGCGGGCAGAGGCACTCCTCTCTTCCCTGACGGGGCGGCAGGGCAGAGGCTCCCTCAATTCCCAGACGGTGGCTGTCCGTGTAGAGCCTTCCTCACTTCCCAGGCGGGGTGGCCAGGCAGAGGCGCTCCTCACCTCCCGGATGATGGGTGGCGGGCAGGCTCCTCACTTCACAGATGGGGTGGCCGGGCAGAGGCGCCTCACTTCCCAGATGGGGTGGCCGGGCAGAGGCGCCTCACTTCCCAGACGATGGGTGGCCGGGCAGAGGCACTCCTCACTTCCCAGGCGATGGGTGGCGGGCAGAGGCTCCCTCACCTCCCAGACGATGGGTGGCCGGGCAGAGGCGCTCCTCACTTCCCAGATATTGGGTGGCCGGACAGAGGCCCTCCTAACCTTCCACACCATTGATGGCCTGGGCAGGAGGCCTCCTCACTTCCCAGATAGTGGGTGGCCGGGCAGAGGCCCTCCTCACTTCCCAGACGATGGGTGGCTGGGCAGAGGATCTCCTCACCCACCGGACGATGGGGTGGCCGGGCAGAGGCTCCCTCACTTCCCAGACGATGGGTGGCCGGGCAGAGCTCCTCACCTGCATGAGGCAGGCGGTAGGGCAGGCCGTTCCTCAGATACCACATGGTGATTGGCTGGACTGAGGCGCTTCCTCCCAGACGATGGGTGGCCGGGCCGAGGCGCCTCACCTCCCCGGCGATGGGTGGTCGGGCAGAGGCGCTCCTCACATCCCAGATGGTGGGTGGCCGGGCAGAGGCGCTCCTCACTTCCCAGCGATGGGTGGCCGGGCAGAGGCTCCCTCACTTCCCAGATGGGGTGGCGGGCAGGCTCCTCACTTCCCAGATGGGGTGGCGGGCAGAGGCACTCCTCACTTCCCAGACGATGGGTGGCGGGCAGGCTCCTCACTTCCCAGATGGGGTGGCGGGCAGAGGCTCCCTCACTTCCCAGACGATGGGTGGCCGGGCAGAGGCTCTCCTCACTTCCCAGGCGATGGGTGGCGGGCAGGCTCCTCACCTCCTGATGGCCAGGGTGGCTGGGCAGAGGATCTCCTCACCTCCCAGGCATGGGGTGGCCGGGCAGAAGTGCTCCTCACTTCCCAGACGATGGGTGGCGGGCAGAGGCGCTCCTCACTTCCCAGATGGGGTGGCGGGCAGGCTCCTCACTTCCCAGATGGGTGGCCGGGCAGAGGCCCTCCTCACTTCCCAGACGATGGGTGGTCGGGCAGAGGCGCTCCTCACCTCCCAGATGATGGGTGGCGGGCAGAGGCACTCCTCACTTCCCAGATGGGGTGGCCGGGCAGAGGCGCTCCTCACTTCCCAGATGGGTTGGCCGGGCAGAGGCGCTCCTCACTTCCCAGAGGGGTGGCCGGGCAGAGGCGCTCCTCACTTCAGAGATGGGGTGGCCGGGCAGAGGCGCTCCTCACTTCCCAGAGATGGGTGGCCGGGCAGAGGCCTCCTCACCTCCCAGATGGGGTGGCGGGCAGAGGCGCTCCTCACTTCCCAGATGGGGTGGCCGGGCAGAGGCGCTCCTCACTTCCCAGATGGTGGGTGGCGGGCAGAGGCACTCCTCACTTCCCAGATGATGTGTGGCTGGGCAGAGGCGCTCCTCACTTCCCAGATGGTGGGTGGCGGGGCAGAGGTGCTCCTCACTTCCCAGACGATGGGTGGTCGGGCAGAGGTGATCCTCACTTCCCAGACAATGGGTGGCCGAGCCGAGGCTCTCCTCACTTCCTAGATGGTGTGGCGGCGCAGAGGCGCTCTTCACTTCCCAGACTGGGCGGGCAGGCTCCTCACTTCCCAGGCGTTGGGTGCGAGGGCATAAGGCCCTTTCACTCCCATATATGGGGTGGCAGGATAGAGGCACTCCTCACTTCCCAAGAAGCAAGGGCAGATGTGCAAGGCTCTTCAATGTAATCAGCAGATGGGCCGAGCGGGCAGGTGGCTCCTCACTTGCACACACCGCGATGGGTGGTCAGGCAGGGGGCGCTCCTTCCCAGGCGGGGTGGCGGACGGGGGACCTCACTTCCAAAGTGGATGGCGGGCAGAGGCGGCTACTCTCTTCCAGATGGTGTGGCCGGGCCGGAGGCTCCTCACTTCAAGAAGGCGGATTGGGTGTGGTTGGGGCCCTCCTCCTTCCCAGGTTTGTGTGGCCGGACGGCGGAGGCGCTCCTCACTTCCCAGGCGATGAGGTGGACGGGTGGGGGAGTCCCTCCTCACTTCCCAGGCAGAGGCAGGGCGCTCCTCACTGCCAGACGGCATCCGAGACGAGAGCTCCTCTCTTCCCAGGCGATGGGTGGCAGGTAGAGGCTCTTCACTTCCCAGATGGATTGAGACCGGGCATGGGATCCCTCTCACTGGGGCCGATGGCCGGGCCAGATGCCTCTCCTTCCCAGAGGAGGATGGGTGGTGGGGTGGCTACTCACCTCCCAGACTTCTGCGGCCCGGGGCAGAGGCACTCCTCAGGTCCAGATGGTGATTGGCCGGACGGGCTCCTCACCTCCACTTTGGGAAATCAGTGGCGGGGCAGGCTCTCCTCACCCTCAGACCGATGGGTGTTCACGCAAACTCTACTTCGAGCCAGGGGCAGCTGGGCAGAAGCTCCTCACTTCTGGTGCGTTGGGAGCCTGGCGAGCCATCTTCACTCCCATATATAGGCTGCCGGGCAGAGGCACTTTCATCACTTCCCAGAGCCAGGTGGCTGGGCAGAGAGGCCTCCTCAATTCCAAGATGGGGTGTCCGGGCAGGCTCTCACTTCCCAGATGATGGGTGTTGCAGATTGCAGAGGCTCCCCACCTCAGACGGGGTGGCGGTGCAGAGGCGCAGATGCTTCCCAGGCGGGGAGAAGAATCCGGACGGGCTCTCACTTCACAGATGGGATTGTGAGTAGGAGCGGAGGTTAGCTCCTCACTTCCCAGATGATGGGTGGTCGGGGGCTGATCACCTCGGACGTGGCTGGTGGGACAGGCTCCTCACCACCCAGGACCATGTGTGGCCCGAGCAGGCTCCTCCGCTTCCCCAGACGTGCCAGATTTGGCCGGGCAGAGGCCCTCTTCACTCCCATATAGTGTGGACGGGCAGGGGGCACTCCTCCCACTTCACAGATGGGGTGGCGGGCAGGCTACTTCCCAGATGATGATGGGTGGTGGGGCAGGAGGCTCTCACCTCCCGGGCGATGGGTGGCGAGACAGAGCCTCCCTCACTTCCCGGACGTTGGGTGGCCAGGCGGGAGGATCTCCTCAACTCCGGATGATAGTTGGCCTTTGGGGCTCTTCACTTCCCAGACTGGGCGATTGGGGTGAGAGGCTCTCTCTTCACAGATGAATTGCTGGACACTCCTCACTTCAGATATGATGGTCGTCAGGCCAGGGCGCTCCTCACCTCGCGGACGTTATTTCAGCCGGGGCAGGAGAGGCTCCTCACCTCGGACAGTGGGTGGCGGTGAGAGCCTCCCTCACACTTCCCAGGCTGAGGGGCCCGGTGGAGGTTCCTCACTTCGAGGGCAGTTGGGTGGCGAGACAGCGGGGTTGCACCTCTCCCTTCGAATGTGGGTGTGGCAGAGTGTCCTCACTTCCCAGACAGGGGCGGGCCGTGGGAGGCTCACTTCCACCTGGATGGAGTTGGCGGTTGAAGGCGACTCCTCCCTTCCCAGATGGGGTGACCAAACGGAGGCTCCTCACTTCCAGTTAGTTGTGACGGGGAGGCTCCTCACATCGTCAGAGAGATGGAGTGGAGACAGAGCCTCCTCCACTTCCCAAGATGATGGGTGGACAGGAAGAGAGGCTCCCTCACTTCCCCACGGGCGATTAGTTAGCCGGACGGTCCTCCTCACTACCCAGGCCAGTCATTGGTGGGGCAGAGCTCCTCGCCTGCAGAAGGTGGGTGGCCGGCAAGCACCTCACTTCCAGCGGGCACCAGTGGAGTAGCGAGGCAGAACATCCCTCCGCCTTCCAAGCCGGTGTGGCGGGCAGAATGCAGCCTACTCAATTCCCAGAAGGTTGCCGGGCAGGCTCCTCTCACCCTTCGGGCGATGGGTGGCGGGCAGGCTCCACTTCGAACTGTGGGTGGCCGGCAGAGGTGCTCCACTTCCAGACGGCGGCGGGACAACCAGATGCTCTCTTCCATGGAAAGGCAGGCGGTACTCCCTCACTTCAGATGATGGGTGGCGGTCAGGCTCACCTCAGGATGATGGGTGGTGGTGGCCGGGCAGGCGCCCACCTCGGGGCGTGGTGGCGGCGGGGCGTGTGCTCCCTCACCTCCCGGATGATGGGTGTTTGGCCGGGCAGAGGCCCCTCCCTCACTTGCTTCCCAGGCGATGGGGGGCTCGGGGCGGGGAGGCTCTCACTGCTACTCCGGGAAGGAAGATGGGTGGCAGGGCAGGCATCTCTCACCTCCCGGACAGATGGGGTGGCCGAGACGGGATCTCTCACCTCCCGGATGATGGTGGGCCCGTGCAGAGGCCTACTTCCCAGGCAGGCTGACGGGCAGTGGCGCTCCTCACTTCACAGACGAGGGGTGGGTCAGGAGGATGTGCTCCTCCTTTCACCAGATGATTAGACAGGTCAGGCACTCTACTCACCTCCAGATGGCTGTAGCAGGGCAGAGGCTCCTCACCTACCAGCGGAAGAGATGGGTGGGCGGCAGAGGCACTCCTCACTTTGAGCGGAGTGAGTGGCCGGGAGGGCAGGGAAGCGATCCTCACTTCCCAGGCAGACCGGCCCGGACAGGCGTTCCTCACTTCCAGAGGTTGGTGTTGGCGGGGCAGGAGGCCCCTCTTCACTTCTCATATATGGGGTGGCCGGGCAGGGAGGCGCTCCTCCTTCCCAGACAGGTTGGCTGAACAGGGCATCTTCAATTACAGGATGGGGTGGCCCGAGACGAGATGCGCTCCCTCACTTCCCAGATGGGTGGTCAGGCAGAGGCGGCTCCTCACTTCCCAGGAATGTGTGGGTTGCCCGGGCAGGGAGACCCCTCCTCACTTCAAAGCGGGATGGCCCTGGCAGGGGCGCTGTCACTCAGGCGGGGAGTGGCCGGGGAGGCATGGTAGGACAGAGGCAGCCTCTCACTTCCAGGTCAGGATTGGCGGTTGGGCTCTTCACTTCCCAGATCGTTGGCGAGACAAATGCCCTCCTCCTTCCAAAATTTGTGTGTGTGTTCGTGCAGGCACTCCTCCCTTCCCAGACATTGTGAGATTGGGGCAGAGCGTTCCTGCCTCCACTTCCCAGGGTGGGTGGCCGGCAGAGAGCTACTCACTTCCCAGATGGGTGTTGGCGGTCCAGAGGCACTCCTCACTTCCCAGGCTGGCCCGACCGGGCAGAAACTCCTCACTTCCCAGATGTAGCTGAGCACTGGCCTCCCTCCTTCCCAGATGAGTGGGTCTTCAGGCAGAAACTCCTCACCTCTCCCGGGATGATGGGTGGCGGGCAGAGGAGCTCCTGCCTCCCGAAGGGTGGGAGGAGGTGGGGCAGAGGCTCTCCTCACCCTCCTGGACGATGGGTGGCCGAGGCGGAGGATCTCACTGGGACAATGATGGGCAGATGGGCTCCTCACTTCCCAGGCGGGGGCTGACCCGGACGGAGGCATCCTCACTTCTGTAGATGGGGTGGCGGACGGTCTCCTTTCCCAGATCGATGAGGTCGTCCAGGCGAGCACTCCTCACCTGCCTCGGGACGATGGCTGGCAGGGCAGGCTCCTCACCACCTCCTGTATGGAAGATGGGTGGGCTGGCAGGGAGGCACTCCTCACTTCCCAGGCGATGATGGTGGCGAGACGGGGGGGCTCACTCAGTTTGGATGGGGTGGCGAGACAGAGGCTCCTCACTTCTCAAGAAGTTGGTGGCAGGGCAGGAGCCCTCTTCACTCCACATATATGGGGTGGCCGGGCAGGAGGGCACTCCTCACTTCCCACAGGCGGGGTGGCTGGGCAGGGCATACTTCCAATTACACAGGATGGGGTGGCGAGACGAGATGGGCTCCTCCTTTGAGCGATGGGTGGTGAGGCAGGAAAACCTGCTTCTCCCAGAATGTGGATTGCTTTGAGACTGGGGCCCTCCTCACTTCAAAGACGGGATGGCCTGGCAGGCTGTGCGCTCCCAGGCGGGGTGTGGCCGGGAGAGGCGTCCTCACTTCCCAGATGAGGCGGAAGGCGGACGGGAGGGCATTCTCCTTCCCAGATGGGATTGGCCGGACAGGCTCTTCACTTCCCAGATGTTGGGTGGCCGGGCAAATGCCCTCCTCACTTCCCAGAGTTTAGGCGGCCGTGCAGAGGCACTCCTCCTTCCAGACATTGGTGGTCGGGCAGAGGCGTTCCTCACTTCCCAGAAGGTGGGTGGCCGGCAGAGGCAGCTACTCACTTCCCAGATGGGGTGGCGGTCCAGAGGCACTCACTTCCAGGCGGCGGCGGGCAGGGCTCCCTCACTTCCCAGATGGCTGGCCAGGCACGGCTCCCTCACTCCCAGATGATGGGTCTTCCAGGCAGGCTCCTCACCTCCCGGATGATGATGGGTGGCCTGCGGGCAGGCTCTCACCTCCCCGAGGGGTGGGAGGTCCGGGCAGGAGGCTCACCTCCTGTGGACGATGGGTGGCAGGGCAGGGATCTCACCTCGGGACAATGATGATGGGCGTGCAGAGAGCACTCCCTCACTTCCCAATGGCCGGGGCAGGCTCCTCACTCTACAGATGGGGTGGCGGGCGAGTGCCTCCCAGATGATGAGTGGAGTCAGGTGACACTCCCCTCACCTCCCGAGACTGATGGCTGGCAGAGACAGGCTCCTCTCACCTCCTATGGAAGATGGGTGGAGCTGGCACTCCTCACTTCCAGGCAGGTAAGGTGGCCGGGCAGGAAAACCTCACTTGCAGATGGGGTGGCGTTTCCAGAGGCAGCTCACTTCTCAAGTTGAATTTGGCCAGGACAGGCCCTCTTCCTCCCAGCCTTATATAGGGTGGCGGGGCAGAGGCATCCACACACTTGCCTTCCAGACGGGTGGCTGGGCAGGGGCAGTTCAGGGATGGATTGGCAGGGGCATTAAGCTCCTCACTTCTCCGACCAGTCATGTGTGGTCCAGGCCAGGCGTCCCTCACTTCCCGAGCGATTGGGTGGAGGCAGGGGCAGGGAACTCCTCACTTCAATGATGGGATGGCTGGCAGAGGCTCCTCACTTCCAGACGGGTGGCGGGATAGGCTCCTCACTTCCCAGGCCGAGGCGGCCGGGGCAGAGTACTCACTTTGTGCATTGGCTGGCAGAGGCTCCACTCCCCTTCCCAGATGTTGGGTGGCCAGGGCAGGAGCCCTCCCTCACTTCCCAGAGTTTGTGTGGCCGGGCAGGAGGGACTCCTCACTTCCCAGACGATGGGTGGACAGGTTCAGGCTCACTTCCCAGACTGGGTGGCTGTCCGTGTAGAGACCCTCCTCAGCTGGGCAGATGGATTGATCTGGCAGAGGCTCCTCACTTCCAGAAGGTGGGTGGCCAGGCAAGGACACTACTCACTTCCCAGATGGGGTGGCTGGGCAGGGCCACTGCACTACTCCCGGGCAGCGGGGGGCGAGCGAGAGGCTCCTCACTTCACAGGAACTGCTTGGCGGACACTGGGCGGCTCCTGCTTCCCAGATATTGATGATGGGTCTTCAGGCAGAGTGATCTCCTCGGGATGATGGGTGGCCAGGCCGGTACTACCACCGGAGGGCAGAGGGGAGGAGGCGGTGAGGAGGAGCACCTCACCTCGGATTGTTGGCGGACAGGGGGTCCCTCAATTCCCAGTGATATGTGGCGGGCAGGCACTCCTGCTTCGAGACAGGGGAAGCGGCCGGGCAAGTCTCTCTCCGTCCCGGTGGGTTGGCGGGCAGTGGCTCACCTCCCTTCCCAGGCGATGGGTGGCGGGCAGAGTCGCTCCTCACTTCCGATGATCGTGGTCAGGCAGAGGCTCCTCACTTCAGACTGGGTGGCCAGGCAGGCTCCCCACCTCCCAGACGGGTGGCGGGCAGGCTTGTCACTTCCCAGATGGTGGGTGGCGAGGCTCTAGCTACAGACTGGGTGGCAGTGCTGGTCCCTCTCCGCTTTGGGCAGGTGGCTGGGCAGGCGGCTCTCACTTCCCAGATGATGGGTGGCGGGCAGAGGCGCTCCCTCACTTCCCAGATGATGGGTGGCCAGGCAGGCTCCTCACTTCCCAGACGATGGGTGGCCGGGCAGAGGCGCTCCCTCACTTCCCAGATGATGGGTGGCGGGCAGAGGCGCTCCCTCATTTCCCAGGCGATGGGTGGCCGGGCAGAGGCGCTCCTCACTTCCCAGGCGATGGGTGGCGGGCAGAGGCTCTCCTCACTTCCCAGACAATGGGTGGCGGGCAGAGGCGCTCCCTCACTTCCCAGGCGATGGGTGGCGGGCAGAGGCTCTCCTCACTTCCCAGGCGATGGGTGAGGGGCCGGCGTGCTCCTCACTTCCCAGGCGATGGGTGGCCGGGCAGAGGCGCTCCTCACATCCCAGATGATGGGTGGCGGGCATAGGTGCTCCTCACTTCCCAGATGATGGGTGGCGGGCAGAGGCTCTCCTCACTTCCCAGGCGGTGGGTGACCAGGCAGAGGCTCTCCTCACTTCCCAGGCGATGGGTGGCGGGCAGAGGCGGTCCTCACTTCCCAGATGATTTGTGGCTGGGCAGGAGCCCTCTTCACTCCCATATATAGGGTGGCGGGCAGAGGCGCTCCTCACTTCCCAGATGATGGGTGGCGGGCAGAGGCTCCTCACCTCCCAGATGATGGGTGGCTGGGCAGAGGCACTCCTCACTTCCCAGGCGATGGGTGGCGGGCAGAGGCGCTCCTCACTTCCCAGATGGGTGGCCGGGCAGAGGCGCTCCTCACTTCCCAGAGATGGGGTGGCCGGGCAGAAGTGCTCCACAATTCCCAGACTAGGCCGGGCGGAGACGCTCCTCACTTCCCAGACGTGTCATCCGGGCAGAGGCGCTCCTCACTTCCCAGAGGATGGGTGGTCGGGCAGAAGCGCTCCTCACCTCCCAGACGGGGCGGCCGGGCAGAGGCGCTCCTCAGATCCCAGATGGTGATTGGCCGGACAGAGGCCCTCCTCACCTCCCAGATGATCGGTGGCTGGTGGGGCTCTCCTCACATCCCAGACGATGGGTGGCCGGGCAGAGGCACTCCTCACTTCCCAGACGATGGGTGGCCGGGCAGAGGTGCTCCTCACTTCCCAGATGGGGTGGCGGGCAGAGGCGCTCCTCACTTCCCAGACGATGGGTGGCCGGGCAGAGTCCCTCCTCACTTCCCAGGCGTTGTGTGGTGGTGAGGCCCTCTTCACTCCCATATATGGGGTGGCCGGGCAGAGTCGCTCCTCACCTCCCAGGCGATGGGTGGTCGGGCAGAGGCGCTCCTCACTTCCCAGATGGGGTGGCGGGCAGAGGCGCTCCTCACCTCCCAGACGATGGGTGGCGGGCAGAGGCGCTCCTCACTTCCCAGCGTTGTGTGGCGGGCAGGCTCCTCACTTCCCAGACGATGGGTGGCCGGGCAGAGGCCCTCCTCACTTCCCAGGCGTTGGGTGGCGGGCAGAGGCTCTCCTCACTTCCCAGGCGTTGGGTGGCCGGGCAGAGCCCTCCTCACTTCCCAGATGGGGTGGCCGGGCAGAAGCGCCCCTCACTTCCCAGAAGGGGTGGCAGGGCAGAGGCGCTCCTCACCTCCCGGACGATGGGTGGCCGGGCAGAGGCACTCCTCACTTCCCAGGCGATGGGGTGGCGGGCAGAGGCTCCGCTCCTCACTTCCCAGACATTGGGTGGCCGGGCAGAGGCGCTCCTCACTTCCCAGGCGATGGGGTGGCGGGCAGAGGCACTCCTCACTTCACAGATGGGGTGGCGGGCAGAGGCTCTCACCTCCCAGGCGATGGGGTGGCGGGCAGGCTCCCTCACTTCCCAGACGATGGGGTGGCGGGCAGAGGCTCTCCTCACCTCCCAGGCGATGGATTTTCCGCATGGAAAGCTCCTCACTTCCCAGGCAGGGGCAGCTGGGCAGAGGCTCCTCACCTCCCGGATGATGGGTGGCCGGGCAGAGGCCCTCCTCTCTTCCCAGATGATGGGTGGCCGGGCAGAGGCACTCCTCACTTCACAGATGGAGTGGCGGGCAGAGGCTCTCCTCACCTCCCAGATGATGGGTGGCCGGGCAGAGGCTCTCCTCACCTCCCAGTCGATGGGTGGCCGGGCAGAGGATCTCCTCACCTCCCGGATGATGGGTGGCGGGGCAGAGGCGCTCCTCACTTCCCAGATGATGGGTGGCCGGGCAGGCGCTCCTCACCCCGGACGATGGCTGGCAGGGCAGAGGCACTCCCTCCTCACTTCCCAGACGATGGGTGGCTGGCAGAGGCACTCCTCACTTCCCAGATGGGGTGGCCCAGGCAGGCTCTCACTTCCCAGATGATGGGTGGCCGGGCAGGCGCTCCTCACTTCCCAGATGATGGGTGGCGGGCAGAGGCGCCCTCACCTCCCGGATGATGGGTGGCGGGCAGAGGCTCCTCACCTCCCGGATGGGGGTGGCCGGGCGGAGGCACTACTCACTTCCCAGACGATGGGTGGCCGGGCAGAGGCGCTCCTCACTTCCCAGGCGGGGTGGCGGGCAGAGGCGGCTCCTCACTTCCCAGATGGGGTGGCGGGCAGGCTCTTCACTTCCCAGATGTTGGGTGGCGGGCAAATGCCCTCCTCACTTCCCAGGCTGTGTGGCCTCCTCACTTCCCAGATGATGGGTGGCGGGCAGAGGCACTCCTCACCTCCCGGATGATGGGTGGCGGGCAGAGGCACTCCCTCACCTCCCGGACGATGGGTGGCGGGCAGAGGCTCTCCTCACCTCCCGGATGATGGGTGGCGGGCAGAGGCCTCCTCACTTCCCAGATGGGGTGGCCGGGCAGAGGCGCTCCTCACTTCCCAGATGGGGTGGCCGGGCAGAGGCCTC
The DNA here is from genome assembly GCA_023748175.1 of Hoolock leuconedys. Lineage (NCBI taxonomy): Eukaryota > Metazoa > Chordata > Mammalia > Primates > Hylobatidae > Hoolock > Hoolock leuconedys. The sequence goes on along the minus strand of JAKGGE010000713.1, from coordinate 47,115 downwards.
CTCACTTCCCAGATGGGGTGGCGGGCAGAGGCTCCCTCACTTCCCAGATGATGGGTGGCGGGCAGAGGCACTCCCTCACCTCCCGGATGATGGGTGGCCGGGCAGAGGCCTCCTCACCTCCCGGATGATGGGTGGCCGGGCAGAGGCCTCCTCACTTCCCAGATGGGGTGGCCGGGCAGAGGCGCTCCTCACTTCCCAGATGTTGGGTGGCGGGCAGAGGCCTCCTCACTTCCCAGATGATGGGTGGCCGGGCAGAGGCGCTCCTCACTTCCCAGGCGATGGGTGGCCGGGCAGAGGCCCTCCTCACTTCCCAGATGATGGGTGGCCGGGCAGAGGCACTCCTCACTTCCCAGGCGATGGGTGGCGGGCAGAGGCACTCCTCACTTCCCAGATGGGGTGGCGGGCAGAGGCACTCCTCACCTCCCGGATGATGGTTGGCCGGGCAGAGGCGCTCCTCACTTCCCAGATGTTGGGTGGCCGGGCAGCTTGCTCCTCACCTCCCGGACGATGGGTGGCCGGGCAGAGGCGCTCCTCACTTCCCAGATGATGGGTGGCCGGGCAGAGGCCTCCTCACTTCCCAGATGATGGGTGGCCGGGCAGAGGCACTCCTCACTTCCCAGGCGATGGGTGGCCGGGCAGGCTCCCTCACTTCCCAGGCGATGGGTGGCCGGGCAGAGGCGCTCCTCACTTCCCAGGATGGGTGGCCGGGCAGAGGTGCTCCTCACTTCCCAGACGGTGGGTGGCCAGGCAGAGGCACTCCTCACTTCCCAGATGATGGGTGGCCGGGCAGAGGCCTCCTCACTTCCCAGAAGATCGGTGGCCGGGCAGAGGCACTCCTCACTTCCCAGGCCAGTGGATTGGAAGATGAGAGGCACTCCTCACTTCCCAGACGATGGGTGGCCAGGCAGAGGCGCTCCTCACTTCCCAGATGATGGGTGGCGGGCAGAGGCCTCCTCACTTCCCAGATGATGGGTGGCGGGCAGAGGCGCTCCTCACTTCCCAGATGATATGTGGCCGGGCAGAGGCAGCTCCTCACTTCCCAGATGATGGGTGGCCGGGCAGAGGCGCTCCTCACCTCCCAGATGATGGGTGGCGGGCAGAGGCGCTCCTCACTTCCCAGGCGGTGGGTGGTGGGCTCCTCACCTCCCGGACGATGGGTGGCCGGGCAGAGGCGCTCCTCACCTCCCGGACGATGGGTGGCGGGCAGAGGCCCCTCATTCCCAGGCGATGGGTGGCGGGCAGAGGCGCTCCTCACTTCCCAGGCGATGGGTGGCCGGGCAGAGGCACTCCTCACCTCCCAGATGGTGTGGCCGGGCAGAGGCACTCCTCACCTCCCGGACGATGGGTGGCGGGCAGAGGCGCTCCTCACTTCCCAGATGATGGGTGGCCGGGCAGAGGCACTCCTCACTTCCCAGATGATGGGTGGCGGGCAGAGGCACTCCTCACTTCACAGATGGGGCGGCTGGGCAGAGGCGCTCCTCACTTCCCAGATGGTGTGGCGGGCAGAGGCACTCCTCACTTCCCAGATGGGGTGGCGGGCAGAGGCGCTCCTCACTTCCCAGATGGTGTGGCCGGGCAGAGGCGCTCCTCACTTCCCAGACGATGGGTGGCCGGGCAGGCTCCTCACTTCCCAGATGATGGGTGGCGGGCAGAGGCCTCCTCACCTCCCAGATGATGGGTGGCGGGCAGGCTCCTCACTTCCCAGATGGGGTGGCGGGCAGGCTCCTTACTTCACAGATGGGGTGGCCGGGCAGAGGCGCTCCTCACTTCACAGATCCAGATGGTGTGGCCGGGCAGAGGCTCCTCAATTCCCAGATGGGGTGGCGGGCAGAGGCACTCCTCACTTCACAGATGGGGTGGCCGGGCAGAGGCGGTCCTCACTTCCCAGACAGTGGGTGGCCGGGCAGAGGCACTCCTCACTTCCCAGACGATGGGTGGCGGGCAGGCTCCTCACTTCCCAGATGATGGGTGGCGGGCAGAGGCTCCTCACTTCCCAGGCGATGGGTGGCCGGGCAGAGGCTCCTCACTTCCCAGACGTGGGTGGCCGGGCAGAGGCTCCTCACCTCCCGGGCAATGGGTGGCCGGGCCGAGGCTCTCCTCACCTCCCGGACGATGGAATTTTGGCTGGGCAGGAAAAACTGCATGAGACGATGGGTGGCGGGCAGAGGCTCTCCTCACCTCCCGGACGATGGGTGGCCGGGCAGGAGGCACTCCTCACTTCCCAGATGATGGGTGGCGGGCAGAGGCTCCTCACTTCCCAGGCGATGGGTGGCCGGGCAGAGGCACCTCACCTCCCAGACGATGGGTGGTCAGGCAGAGGCGCTCCTCACCTCCCAGGACGATGGGTAGCCGAGCAGAGGCGCTCCTCACTTCCCAGACGCCCGGTGTTCGGGGGAAGTGCTCCTCACCTCCCAGAGGGGGGCCGGGCAGAGGCCTCCTCCCTTCCCAGACGGTGTGTGGCCGTGCAGAAGCGCTCTTCACTTCCCGGACGATGGGTGGCGGGGCAGAGGCTCTCCTCACTTCCCAGATGATGGGTGGCCGGGCAGAGGCTCCTCAATTCCCAGATGATGGGTGGCGGGGCAGAGGCCCTCCTCACTTCCCAGATGGGGTGGCCGGGCAGAGGCGCTCCTCACTTCCCAGAGGGGCGGCCGGGCAGAGGCGCCCTCACTTCACAGATGGGGTGGCGGGGCAGAGGCACTCCTCACTTCCCAGATGGGGTGGCCAGGCAGAGGCTCCTCACCTCCCAGATGGGGTGGCGGGCAGGCTCCTCACTTCCCAGATGGGGTGGCGGGCAGGCTCCTCACTTCCCAGATGGGGTGGCCGGGCAGAGGCGCTCCTCACTTCCCAGAAGATGGGGTGGCGGGCAGGCTCCTCACTTCCCAGAAGATGGGGTGGCCGGGCAGAGGTGCTCCTCCCTTCCCAGATGGGGCGGTCGAGCAGAGGCAGAGGCGCTCCCTCACTTCCCAGATGGGGTGGCCGGGCAGGCTCCTCACTTCCCAGGCAGGCGGCGGGCAGAGGCTCCTCACTTCCCAGATGGGGTGGTCGGGCAGAGGCGCTCCTCACCTCCCAGATGATGGGTGGCCGGGCAGAGGCTCTCCTCACCTCCCAGACGATGGGTGGTCGGGCAGAGGCGCCTCACTTCACAGATGGGGTGGCCGGGCAGAGGCCTCCTCACCTCCCAGAGTTTGAGTGGTCGGGCAGAGGCACTCCCTCACCCCAGAAGATGGGGTGGCGGGCAGAGGCGCCTCACCTCCCGGACGATGGGTGGCCGGGCAGAGTCTCCCTTACCTCCCGGACGATGGTTGGCCGGGCAGAGGCGCTCCTCACTTCCCAGACGGGGTCGTCAGGCAGAGGCTCTCCTCACCTCCCAGACGATGGGTGGCCGGGCAGAGGAGCTCCTCACTTCCCAGACGATGAGCGGCCGGGCAGAGGCTCTCCTGTCCTCCCAGACGATGGGAGGTCGGGCAGAGGCTCCTCACTTCCCAGATGGTGGTGTCCGGGCAGAGGCGCCTCACCTCCCAGACGATGGGTGGCCGGGCAGAGGCACTCCTCACTTCCCAGATGGGGTGGCGGGCAGAGGCGCTCCTCACTTCCCAGATGGGGTGGCGGGCACAGGCACTCCTCACTTCCCAGACGATGGGTGGTCGGGCAGAGGCGCTCCTCACCTCCTGGATGATGGGTGGCCGGGCAGAGGCGCTCCTCACCTCCCAGACGGGGAGGTCGGGCAGAGGCTCTCCTCACCTCCCGGACGATGGGTGGCCGGGCAGAGGTGCTCCTCACCTCCGGACGATGGGTGGCCGGGCAGAGGCACTCCTCACTTCCCAGACGATGAGTGGCCGGGCAGAGGCGCCTCACTTCCCATACTGGGCCGGGCAGAGGCGCTCCTCACTCCCAGACGCTGTGTGGTCGGGCAGAGGCCCTCTTCACTCCCATATATAGGGTGGCCGGGCAGAGGCCCTCTTCACCCCATATATATGGTGGCCGGGCAGAGGCACTCCCTCACCTGCTGGATGATGGGTGGCCAGCAGACGCGCTCCTCACTTCCCAGATGGGGTGGCGGGCAGAGGAGCTCCTCAGTTCCCAGGCAGATGGGGTGGCCGGGCAGAGGCCCGCCTCACTTCCCAGAGTTTGGGTGGCAGGGCAGAGGCACTCCCTCACTTCCCAGATGATGGGTAGTCGGGCAGAGGCCCTCACTTCCCAGATGATGGGTGGCGGGCAGAGGCGCTCCTCACCTCCTGGATGATGGGTGGCCGGGCAGAGGAGCTCCTCACTTCCCAGATGATATGTGGCCGGGCAGAAGTGATCCTCACTTCCCAGATGATGGGAGGTCCGGCAGAGGTGCTCCTCACCTCCTGGATGATGGGTGGCGGGCCGAGGCACTCCTCACTTCCCAGACAATTAGTGGCCGGGCAGAAGTGATCCTCACTTCCCAGGCGGTGAGTGGCGGAAGAGGCTCTCACTTCACAGATGGGGTGGCGGGCCGAGGTGCTCCTCACTTCCCAGACGATGAGTGGCCGGGCAGAAGCGCTCTTCACATCCCAGAGTGGGCGGCCTGGCAGAGGCGCTCCTCACTTCCCTGACGTTGGTTGGCCGGGCAGAGGCCCTCTTCACTCCCATATATATTGTGGCCGGGCAGAGGTCCTCCTCACTTCCCAGAGTTTGTGTGGCCGGGCAGAGGCACTCCTCAATTCCCAGAAGATTGGTGGTCGGGAAGAGGCGCTCCTCACTTCCCAGAAGGTGGGTGGCCGAGCCGAGGCACTCCTCACATCCTAGACGGTGTGTGGCCGGGCAGAAGCGCACCTCACTTCCCAGAAGGTTTGGCAGGGCAGAGGCGCTCCTCAATTCCCGGACGATGTGTGGCCGGGCAGAGGCTCTCCTCACCTCCCAGACGATGGGTTGGCCCGGCAGAGGAGCTCCTCACTTCCCAGATGGGTTGGCCGGGCAGAAGTGCTCCTCACCTTCCCAGATGGTGGGTGTCCGGGCAGAGGCGCTCCTCACCTCCCGGACGATGGTTGGTCGGGCAGAGGTGCTCCTCAATTCACAGACGGGGCGGCCGTGCAGAGGCGCTCCTCACTTCCCAGATGGCTTGGCCGGGCACAGGCGCTCCTCACTTCCCAGATGATGGGTCGTCAGGCAGATGCACTTCTCAACTCCCAGATGATATGTGGCCAGGCAGAGGCGCTCCTCACTTCCCAGACGATGGGAGGTCGGGCAGAGGCTCTCCTCACCTCCCAGACGAGGCGGCCGGGCAGTGGCGCTCCTCAGATCCCAGATGGTGATTGGCCGGACAGAGGTCCTCCTCACCTCCCAGATGATCAGTGTCCGGGTAGAGGCTCTCCTCACCTCCCAGACGATGGGTGGCCGGGCAGAGGCGCTCCTCACCTCCCAGACGATGGGTGGCTGGGCAGAGGCGCTCCTCACTTCCCAGGCGATGGGTGGCGTTGGCAGGCTCCTCACTTCCCAGACGATGGGTGGCCGGGCAGAGGCGCTCCTCACTTCACAGAGGTGTGGCCGGGCAGAGGCGCTCCTCACTTCCCAGACGGTGGGTGGCCAGGCAGAGGCGCTCCTCACTTCACAGATGGGTGGCCGGGCAGATGCGCTCCTCAATTCCCAGATGATGGGTGGTCAGGCAGAGGCGCTCCTCACCTCCCGGACGATGGGTGGCCGGGCAGAGGCGCTCCTCACCTCCCGGACGATGGGTGGCCGGGCAGAGGAGCTCCTCACTTCCCAGGCGATGGGTGGCCGGGTGGGAGGCTCCCTCACTTCCCAGATGGTGGGTGGCCGGCAGAGGCGCCTCCTCACCTCCCGGACGATGGGTGGCTGGCAGAGGCTCACCTCACTTCCCAGAAGGTGGGTGGCCGGCAGAGGCTCCTCACCTCCCAGAAGGTGGGTGGCTGGCAGAGGCGCCCTCACCTCCCAGACAGTGGGTGGCCGAGCAGAGGCGCCCTCACCTCCCAGACGATGGGTGGCTGGCAGAGGCACTCCTCACTTCCCAGATGATGGGTGGCCAGGCAGAGGCGCCTCCTCACCTCCCGGACGATGGGTGGCCGGGCAGAGGCTCTCCTCACCTCCCAGATGATGGGTGGTCGGCAGAGGCTCTCCTCACCTCCCAGACTATGGGTGGTCGGGCAGAGGCTCTCCTCACCTTCCGGACGATGGGTGGCCTGGCAGAGGCCCTCCTCACTTCCCAGACGTTGGGTGGCCGGGCAGAGGCTCTCTTCACTCCCATATATAGGGTGGCCGGGCAGAGGCTCTCCTCACTTCCCAGACCGTGGGTGGCCGGCAGAGGCTCCTCACTTCCCAGGCGATGGGTGGCGGGCAGAGGCGCTCCTCACTTCACAGATGGGGTGGCCTGGCAGAGGCCCTCCTCACCTCCCAGACGATGGGTGGCGGGCAGAGTCCTCCTCACTTCCCAGGCGTTGGGTGGCGGGCAGAGGCGCCTCCTCACTTCCCAGATGATGGGTGGCCGGGCAGAGGCGCTCCTCACTTCCCAGAGATGGGTGTTCAGGCAGAGGTGCTCCTCACTTCCCAGACGGTGGGTGGCCGGGCAGAGGCGCTCCTCACTTCCCAGATGGTGGGTGGTCGGGCAGAGGCGCCTCCTCACCTCCTGGACGATGGGTGGCCGGGCAGTGGCGCTCCTCACCTCCCAGACGATGAGTGGCCAGCAGAGCCGTACCTCAATTCCCAGAAGATGGGTGGTCAGGCAGAGGCGCTCCTCACTTCCCAGACGGTGGGTGGCGGGCAGAGGCCCTCCTCACTTCCCAGATGGGGTGGCCGGGCAGAGGCCCTCCTCACTTCCCAGAGGATGGGTGGTCGGGCAGGCTCCTCACTTCCCAGAAGGTGGGTGGTGGGCAGAGGCTCTCCTCACCTCCCAGACGATGGCCGGCCGGGCAGAGGCCCTCCTCACTTCCCAGATGATATGTGGCCGGGCAGAGGCACTCCTCACTTCCCAGACGATGGCTGGACGGGCAGAGGCGCTCCTCACTTCCCAGACGATGGGTGGCCAGGTAGAGGCGCTCCTCACTTCCCAGACGATGGGTGGACGGGCAGAGGCGCTCCTCACTTCCCAGATGATGGGTGGCCGGGCAGAGGCACCTCACTTCCCAGACGATGGGTGGACAGGTAGAAGTGCTTCTCACCTCCCGGACGATGGTTGGCCGGGCAGAGGCGCTCCTCACTTCCCCGATGGGGTGGCCGGGCGGAGGCTCCTCACTTCCCAGATGATGGGTGGCCGGGCAGAGGCGCCTCACCTCCCGGATGATGGGCGGCCGGGCAGAGGCTCTCCTCACTTCCCAGAAGATTTGGCCGGGCAGAAGTGCTCCTCCCTTCCCAGATGGTGGGTGTCCGGGCAGAGTCTCTCCTCACCTCCTGGACGATGGGCGGCCGGGCAGAGGCGCTCCTCACTTCACAGATGGGGTGGCCGGGCAGAGGTGCTCCTCACTTCCCAGAGGATGGGTGGCCGGGCAGAGGCGCTCCTCACTTCCCAGACGTTGGGTGGCCGGGCAGAGGCCCTCTTCACTCCCATATATATGGTGGCCGGGCAGAGGCTCTCCTCACCTCCCAGAGATGGGTGGCCGGGCAGAGGCACTCCTCACCTCCCGGACGATGATGGGTGGCGGGCAGAGGCGCCTTCCTCACCTCCCGGACGATGGGTGGCCGGGCAGAGGGCACCTCACTTCCCAGACTGTGGGTGGCCGGCAGAGGCGCTCCTCACTTCCCAGACGGGGCGGCCGGGCAGAGGCGCTCCTCACTTCCCAGACGGGTGGCTGGGCAGAGGCGCCTCACTTCCCAGATGATGGGTGGTCGGGCAGAGGCCTCCTCACCTCCCAGATGGTGGGTGGCCGGGCCGAGGTGCTCCTCACCTCCCAGATGGTGGGTGGCCGGGCAGAGGCGCTCCTCACTTCCCAGACGATGGGAGGTCGGGCAGAGGTGCTCCTCACCTCCCAGACGATGGGTGGCCGGGCAGAGGCTCCTCACTTCCCAGACAGGGTGGCCGGGCAGAGGCGCTCCTCACTTCACAGATGGGGTGGACAGGTAGAGGCGTTCCTCACTTCCCAGACGATGGGTGGCCCGGCAGAGGCGCTCCTCACTTCCCAGAGGTGGGTGGCCGGGCAGAGGCGCTCCTCACTTCCCAGATGTTGGGTGGCCGGGCAGAGGCGCTCCTCACTTCCCAGACGATGGGTGGCCGGGCAGAGGCGCTCCTCACTTCCCAGACTGGGGTGGCCAGGCAGAGGAGCTCCTCACCTCCCCGGACGCATGGGTGGCCGGGCAGAGGCTCTCCTCACTTCCCAGATGGTTTGGCCGGGCAGAGGCGCTCCTCACTTCCCAGACGATGGGTGGCCGGGCAGAGGCGCTCCTCACCTCCCAGATGATGGGTGGTCGGGCAGAGGTGCTCCTCACTCCCAGACGATGGGTGGCCGGGCAGAGGCACTCCTCACTTCCCAGACGGGCGGCCGGGCAGAGGCGCTCCTCACCTCCCAGACGATGGGTGGCCGGGCAGAGGCGCTCCTCACTTCCCAGATGTTGGGTGGCCGGGCAGAGGCCCTCCTCACTTCCCAGAGGGGGGCCGGGCAGAGGCGCTCCTCACTTCCCAGATGGGTGGCGGGCAGAGGCACTCCTCACTTCCCGGGCGATGGGTGGCCGGGCAGAGGGGCTCCTCACCTCCTGGAGGATGGGTGGCCGGGCAGAGGCTCTCCTCACTTCCCAGACGATGGGTGGCCAGGCAGAGGCGCTCCTCACTTCCCAGACGATGGGTGGCCGGTACAGGCGCTACTCACTTCCCAGACGGGGTGGCCGGGCAGAGGCCTCTCACTTCCCAGATGGGGTGGTCGGGCAGAGGTGCTCCTCACCTCCCAGAGGTGGGTGGCCGGGCAGAGGTGCTCCTCACTTCCCAGACGATGGGTGGCCGGGCAGGCGCTCCTCACCTCCCGGACGATGGCTGGCCGGGCAGAGGCGCTCCTCACCTCCCGGACGATGGGTGGGCAGGCAGAGGCACTCCTCACTTCCCAGACGTGGCGGCCGGGCAGAGGCACTCCTCACTTCCCAGACGGGGTTGCTGGGCAAGGGCGCTCTTTAATTCCCAGATGGGGTGCCCCGCCAGAGGCGCTCCTCACTTCACAGATGATGCGTGGTCATGCCGAGGTGCTCCTCACTTCCCAGATGATGGGTCGTCAGGCCGAGGGCTCCTCAGCTCCCGGACGATGGCTGGCCGGGCAGAGGCTCCTCACCTCCCGGACGATGGGTGGGCAGGCAGAGCAATCCTCACTTCCCAGGCAGGCGGGCAGAGGCAGCTCCTCACTTCCAAGGCTGACCCAGGCAGGGCAGCTACTCACTTCCCAGATGGGGTGGCCGGCAGAGGCTCTCCTCACCTCGGACGATGGGTGGCCGGGCAGAGGCCTTCCTCACTTCCCAGATGGGTGGCCGGGCAGAGGCACCCCTCACCTCCCGGACGATGGGTGGCGGGCAGGCACTCCTCACTTCCCAGACGATGGGTGGCGGGCAGAGGCCTCCTCACTTCCCAGACGATGGGTGGCCGGGCAGAGGCGCTCCTCACTTCACAGATGGGGTGGCGGGCAGAGGCCCTCCTCACTTCCCAGATGATGGGTGGTCGGGCAGAGGCGCTCCTCACCTCCCAGAAGATGGGTGGCCGGGCAGAGGCGCTCCCTCACTTCCCAGACGATGGGTGGCCGGGCAGGCGCTCCTCACTTCCCAGATGATGGGTGGCCGGGCAGAGGCGCTCCTCACTTCCCAGACGATGGGTGGCGGGCAGGCTCCTCACTTCCCAGACGATGGGTGGCCAGGTGGGGTGCTCCTCACTTCCCAGGCGATGGGTGGCCAGGCAGAGGCGCCTCCTCACTTCCCAGGCGATGGGTGGCGGGCAGAGGCTCCCTCACCTCCCAGACGATGGGTGGCCGGGCAGAGGCGCTCCTCACCTCCCGGATGATGGGTTGCCGGGCAGAGGCTCTCCTCACCTCCTGGAGGATGGGTAGGCCGGGCAGAGGCACTCCTCACTTCCCAGATGGCTTGGCCGGGCACAGGCGCTCCTCACTTCCCAGATGATGGGTCGTCAGGCAGAGGCGCTCCTCACCTCCCAAATGGTGGGTGGCCAGGCAGAGGCGCTCCTCACCTCCCAGATGATGGGTGGCGGGCAGAGGCTCTCCTCACTTCCCAGATGATGGGTGGCCGGGCAGAGGTGCTCCTCACTTCCCAGGCGTTGTGTGTGGCGGGCAGGAGCCCTCTTCACTCCCATATATGGGGTGGCGGGCAGAGCCTCCTCACTTCCCAGACGTTGGGTTGCCGGGCAGAGGCCCTCCTCAATTCCCAGAGTTTGGGTGGCCGGGCAGAGGCGCTCCTCTCTTCCCAGACGATTGGTGGCCGGGCAGAGGCTCTCCTCACTTCCCGGACGATGGTTGGTCGGGCAGAGGCGCTCCTCACTTCCCAGACGTGTGGCCGGGCAGAGGCGCTCCTCACATCCCAGACGGGTCGGTGGGGCAGAGGCCTCCTCACTTCCCAGATGGGGTGGCCGGGCAGAGGCGCTCCTCACTTCCCAGATGGGGCGGCGGGGCAGAGGCGCTCCTCACTTCCCAGAGAATGGGTGGCCGGGCAGAGGCACTTCTCACTTCCCAGGCGATGGGTGGCCGGGCAGAGGCTCTCCTCACCTCCCGGACGATGGGTGGCGGGCAGAGGCTCCTCACTTCCCAGACGGGGCCGCCGGGCAGAGGGCTCCTCACTTCACAGATGGGGTGGCCGGGCAGAGGCACTCCTCACTTCCCAGACGATGGGTGGCCGGGCAGAGGCACTCCTCACTTCCCAGAAGTTGGGTGGCCGGCAGAGGCGCTCCTCACTTCCCAGACGGTGGGTGGCCGGGCAGAGGCGCCTCACTTCCCAGACGGTGGGTGGCCGGGCAGAGGCGTTCCTCACCTCCCGGATGATGGGTGGCCGGGCAGAGGCACTCCTCACATCCAGGACCATGGGAGGTCGGGCAGAGGTGCTCCTCACTTCACAGATGGGGTGGCTGTGCAGAGGCGCTCCTCACTTCCCAGATGGTATGTGGCCGGGCACAGGCGCTCCTCACTTCCCAGATGATGGGTGGTCCGGGCAGAGGAGCTCCTCACCTCCCGGAGGATGGGTGGCCGGGCAGAGGCGCTCCTCACTTCCCAGACGATGGGTGGCCGGGCAGAGGCGCTCCTCACTTCGCAGACGATGGGAGGGTCGGGCAGAGGTGCTCCTCACCTCCCGGACGATGGGTGGCCGGGCAGAGGCGCTCCTCACCTCCCGGACGATGGGTGGCCGGGCAGAGGCTCTCCTCACCTCCGGACGATGGGTGGCCGGGCAGAGGCGTCCTCACCTCCCAGACGGGCTGCCGGGCAGAGGCACTCCTCACTTCCCAGACGATGGGAGGTCGGGCAGAGGCTCTCCTCACCTCCCAGACGATGGGCGGCCGGGCAGAGGCGCTCCTCACCTCCCAGACGATGGGTGGCAGGGCAGAGGCTCCTCACTTCCCAGATGATGGGTGGCCGGGCAGAGTTGCTCCTCACTTCCCAGATGGTGGGTGGCCAGGCAGAGGCGCTCCTCACTTCCCAGACGATGGGAGGTCGGGCAGAGGCGCTCCTCACTTCCCAGACGATGGGTGGCGGGCAGAGGTGCTCCTCACTTCCCAGATGGGGTGGCCGGGCAGAGGCTCTCCTCACTTCCCAGACGATGGGTGGCCGGGCAGAGGCTCTCCTCACTTCCCAGATGGGGTGGCCAGGCAGAGGCGCTCCTCACCCCCCGACGATGGGTGGCCGGGCAGAGGCTCCTCACTTCCCAGACGATGGGTGGCCGGGCAGAGGCGCTCCTCACTTCCCAGACGATGCGGCCGGGCAGAGGCTCTCCTCACTTCCCAGATGGGGCGGCCGGGCAGAGGCGCTCCTCACCTCCCAGACGATGGGTGGCGGGGCACAGAAGCTCCTCACCTCCCGGACGATGGGTGGCGGGCAGAGGCGCCTCACTTCCCAGATGATGGGTGGCGGGCAGAGGCTCCTCACTTCCCAGGCGATGGGTGGCCGGGCAGAGGTGCTCCTCACCTCCCAGACAATGGGTGGCCAGGCAGAGGCGCTCCTCACTTCCCAGATGGGGTGGCCGGGCAGAGGCACTCCTCACTTCCCAGAAGATGGGTGGCCGTGCAGAGGCTCTCCTCACTTCCCAGGCGATGGGTGGCGGGCAGGCTCCTCACTTCCCAGATGGGGTGGCTGGGCAGAGGCGCCTCACTTCCCAGAGGATGGGTGGCTGGGCAGAGGCTCTCCTCACTTCCCAGGCGATGGGTGGCCGGTCAGAGGTTCTCCTCATTTCCCAGACGATGGGTGGCTGGGCAGAGGCTCCTCACCTCCCAGGCGATGGGTGGCGGGCAGGCTCCTCAGATCCCAGATGGTGAGTGGCGGGCAGAGGCGCTCCTCAATTCCCAGACGTTGGGGTGGCCGGGCAGAGGCCCTCCTCACTTCCCAGACGATGGGTGGTGGGCAGAGGCGCTCCTCACTTCCCAGACGGTGGGTGGCCAGGCAGAAGCGCCCCTCACTTCCCAGACGATGGGTGGCCGGGCAGAGGCCCTCCTCACTTCCCAGATGATGGGTGGCCGGGCAGAGGCACTCCTCACTTCCCAGATGGTGGGTGGCCGGGCAGAGGCCCTCCTCACTTCCCAGAGGATGGGTGGCGGGCAGGCTCCTCACTTCCCAGAAGATGGGTGGCCGGGCAGAGGCTCCTCACTTCCCAGAAGATGGGTGGCCGGGCAGAGGCGCCTCCTCTCTTCCCCGAGGATGGGTGGTCGGGCAGAGGCGCCTCACTTCCCGGACGATGGGTGGCCAGGCAGAGGCCTTCCTCACTTCCCAGAGGATGGGTGGTCGGGCAGAGGCGCCTCCTCACTTCCCAGAGGATGGGTGGCGGGCAGGCTCCTGACTTCCCGGACGATGGGTGGCCGGGCAGAGGTGCTCCTCACTTCACAGATGGGGTGGCCGGGCAGAGGCGCTCCTCACTTCCCAGATGGGGTGGCCGGGCAGAGGTGCTCCTCACCTCCCAGACGATGGGTGGCGGGCAGAGGTGCTCCTCTCCTCCCAGACGATGGGTGGTCGCGCAGAGGCACTCCTCACTTCCCAGACGGGCGGCTGGGCAGAGGCGCTCCTCACTTCCCAGATGTGGGTGGCCGGGCAGAGGCGCTCCTCACTTCCCAGAAGATGGGTGGGTGGCCGGGCAGAGGCACTCCTCACTTCCCAGACGATGGGTGGCGGGCAGGCTCCTCACCTCCCGGACGATGGGTGGCCGGGCAGAGGCGCTCCTCACTTCCCAGACGGGGCGGCTGGGCAGAGGCTCCTCACCTCCCAGAAGATGGGTGGCCGGGCAGAGGTGCTCCTCACTTCAAAGACGATGGGTGGCCGGGAAGAGGCGCTCCTCTTCCCAGACGATTGGTGGCCGGGCAGGGGCTCTCCTCACATCCCAGACGGTGGGCGGTCGGGCAGAGGCGCTCCTCACCTCCCAGACGGTGGGTGGACGGGCAGAGGCGCTCACTCACTTCCCAGACGGGCGGCCGGGCAGAGGCCCTCCTCACTTCCCAGAAGATGGGGTGGCCGGGCAGAGGCCCTCCTCACTTCCCAGACGATGGGTGGCCAGGCAGAGGCGCTCCTCACTTCCCAGACGATGGGTGGCCGGGCAGAGGCGCTCCTCACTTCCCAGACGGGCGGCCGGGCAGAAGCGCTCCTCACTTCCCAGACGATGGGTGGCCGGGCAGAGGCGCTCCTCACCTCCCAGACGATTATGGGTGGCTGGGCAGAGGCGCCTCACTTCCCAGAAGATGGGTGGCCGGGCAGAGGCTCTCCTCACCTCCCAGACGATGGGTGGTCGGGCAGAGGCGCTTCCTCACTTCCCAGGCGATGGGTGGCTGGGCAGAGGCGCCCTCACTTCCCAGATGATGGGTGGCCGGGCAGAGGCGCTCCTCACCTCCCAGATGATGGGTGGCCGGGCAGAGGCTCTCCTCACTTCCCAGACGATGGGTGGCCGGGCAGAGGTGCTCCTCACTTCCCAGAAGATGGGTGGCCGGGCAGAGGCGCGCCTCACTTCCCAGAAGGTGGGTGTCCGGGCAGAGGCCCTCCTCACTTCCCAGAAGATGGGTGGCCGGGCAGAGGCGCCCTCACCTCCCAGAAGATGGGTGGCCGGGCAGAGGCACTCCTCACCTCCCAGACGGGTGGCCGGGCAGAGGCGCTCCTCACTTCCCAGACGATGGGTGGTCGGGCAGAGGGGCTCCTCACTTCCCAGACGATGGGTGGCCGGGCAGAGGCGCTCCTCACATCCCATATGATGTGTGGCCGGGCAGTGGCGCTCCTCACCTCCCAGACGATGGGTGGCTGGGCAGAGGCGCTCCTCACTTCCCAGAGGATGGGTGGCCGGGCAGAGGCACTCCTCACTTCCCAGACGATGGGTGTCTGGCAGAGGCCCTCTCACCTCCCAGATGATGGGTGGCCGGGCAGAGGCCTGCTGCGCTCCCGGACGATGGGTGGCCGGGCAGAGGCGCTCCTCACTTCCCAGACGGGCGGCCGGGCAGAGGCCTCACTTCCCAGATGGGGTGGCCGGGCAGAGGCCTCCTCACTTCCCAGAAGATGGGTGGCCGGGCAGAGGCGCCTCACTTCCCAGAAGATGGGTGGCCGGGCAGAGGCGCCTCCTCACCTCCCAGATGATGGGTGGTCGGGCAGAGGCGCCCTCACTCCCGGACGATGGGTGGGCCGGGCAGAGGCCCTCCTCACTTCCCAGATGGGGTGGCCGGGCATAGGTGCTCCTCACTTCCCAGATGGGGTGGTCGGGCAGAGGCACTCCTCACTTCCCAGAAGATGGGTGGCCGGGCAGAGGCTCTCCTCACTTCCCAGACGATGGGTGGCTGGGCAGAGGCCCTCCTCACTTCCCAGAGTTTGTGTGGCCGGGCAGAGGCCTCACCTCCCAGACGGTGGGTGGCCGGGCAGAGGCCTCCTCACTTCCCAGACGATGGGTGGTCGGGCAGAGGCGCTCCTCACTTCCCAGATGGTGAGTGGCCGGGCAGAGGCGCTCCTCACTTCCCAGACGATGGGTGGTCGGGCAGAGGCGCTCCTCACTTCCCAGAAGGTGGGTGGCCGGGCAGAGGCGCTCCTCACTTCCCAGACGATGGGTGGCTGGGCAGAGGCGCTCCTCACTTCCCAGACGATGGGTGGCCGGGCAGAGGCGCACCTCATTTCCCAGACGATGGGTGGCCGGGCAGAGGCACTCCTCACTTCCCAGACGTTGGGCGGCCGGGCAGAGGCCCTCCTCACTTCCCAGAGTTTGTGTGGCCGGGCAGAGGCGCTCCTCACCTCCCGGACGATGGGTGGCCGGGCAGAGGCGCCTCACCTCCCAGACGATGGGTGGCCGGCAGAGGCGCCTAACTTCCAAGACGATGGGTGGCCGGGCAGAGGCGCCTCACTTCCCAGACGATGGGTGGCCGGGCAGAGGCTCTCCTCACCTCCCAGACGCATGGGTGGCCGGGCAGAGGCGCCTCCTCACCTCCCAGACGATGGGTGGCCGGGCAGAGGCTCCTCCCCTCCGAGACTATGGGTGGCCAGGCAGAGGCGCTCCTCACCTCCCAGACGCATGGGTGGCCGGCAGAGGCGCCCTCACCTCCCAGAAGATGGGTGGCCGGGCAGAGGCCCTCCTCACTTCCGAGACGGTGGGTGGCCGGAGCAGAAGTGCTCCTCACTTCCCAGATGTAGTGGCCGGACAGAGGTGCTCCTCACTTCCCAGACGATGGGTGGCCGGGCAGAGGCTCTCCTCACCTCCCAGACGATGGGTGGCTGGGCAGAGGCGCCCTCACCTCCCAGACGGGCTGCCGGGCAGAGGCGCCTCACCTCCCAGATGATGGGTGGCCGGGCAGAGGCCCTCCTCACCTCCCAGACGCATGGGTGGCTGGGCAGAGGCGCCTCCTCACCTCCCAGACGCATGGGTGGCCGGGCAGAGGCGCTCCTCACCTCCCAGACGATGGGTGGCCGGGCAGAGGCCCTCCTCACCTCCCAGAGGATGGGTGGCCGGGCAGAGGCGCTCCTCACTTCCCAGACGATGGGTGGCTGGGCATGAGGCGCTCCTCACCTCCCAGACCGATGGGTGGCCAAGCAGAGGCGCCTCCTCACCTCCCAGAGGATGGGTGGCCGGGCAGAGGCGCCTCACCTCCCAGACGCATGGGTGGCCGGGCAGAGGCGCCTCACCTCCCAGACGCATGGGTGGCCGGGCAGAGGTGCTCCTCACTTCCCAGATGATGGTGGCCGGGCAGAGGCTCCTCACCTCCCAGACGGGCTGCCGGGCAGAGGCGCTCCTCACCTCCCAGACGATGGGTGGCTGGGCAGAGGCGCCTCACCTCCCAGAGGATGGGTGGCCCTGCAGAGGCGCCTCCTCACCTCCCAGACGCGGCTGCCGGGCAGAGGCGCTCCTGAACTCCCAGAGGTGGGTGTCCGGGCAGAGGTCCTCCTCACCTCCCAGATGATGGGTGGTCGGGCAGAGGCGCCTCATTTCCCAGACGATGGGTGGCTGGGCAGAGGCGCTCCTCATTTCCCAGACGATGGGTGGCCGGACAGAGGTGCTCCTCACTTCCCAGACGGGGCGGCCGGGCAGAGGCGCCTCACCTCCCAGATGATGGGTGGTCGGGCAGAGGCGCCTCACCTCCCAGATGATGGGTGGTCGGGCAGAGGCGCTCCTCATTTCCCAGACGCATGGGTGGCCGGGCAGAGGCCCTCCTGACTTCCCAGACGGGGCTGCTGGGCAGAGGCGCCTCACCTCCCAGATGATGGGTGGCTGGGCAGAGGCTCTCCTCACCTCCCAGACGGATGGGTGGCCAGACAGAGGCGCTCCTCACCTCCCAGACGATGGGTGGCCAGACAGAGGTGCTCCTCACTTCCCAGACGATGGGTGGCCAGACAGAGGCGCGCCTCACCTCCCAGAGGATGGGTGGCTGGGCAGAGGCGCCTCACCTCCCAGATGATGGGTGGCCGGCAGAGGCGCCTCATTTCCCAGATGATGGGTGGCCGGGCAGAGGCTCTCCTCACTTCCTCCCAGAGGGGTCGGCCAGGCAGAGGCGCTCCTCACATCCCAGAAGGTGGGTGGCCCGCAGAGGCGCTCCTCACTTCCCAGAGAGTGGGTGGCAGGGCAGAGGCGCCTCATTTCCCAGATGATGGGTGGCGGGGCAGAGGCGCTCCTCACCTCCCAGAAGATGTGTGGGCGGTCAGAGGCGCCTCACTTCCCAGACGGGCTGCCGGGCAGAGGCACCTCACTTCCCAGATGGTGAGTGGCCAGGCAGAGGCGCCCTCACCTCCCAGACGGTGGGTGGCCGGGCAGAGGCTCTCCTCACTTCCCAGACGGGCTGCCGGGCAGAGGCGCTCCTCACTTCCTCCCAGAGGCGTGGCCGGGCAGACGTGCTCCTCACTTCCTCCCAGACGGGCTGCCGGGCAGAGGCACCTCACTTCCCAGATGATGGGTGGTCGGGCGGAGGCGCTCCTCACTCCCAGAGGATGGGTGGCCGGGCGGAGGCGCTCCTCACCTCCCAGAGGATGGGTGGCCCTGCAGAGGCGCTCCTCACCTCCCAGAAGATGGGTGGCCGGGCAGAGGTGATCCTCACTTCCCAGACTGGGCGGACGGGCAGAGGCGCCTCATTTCCCAGCTGATGGGCTGCCGGGCAGAGGCACTCCTCACTTCCCAGACGGGCTGCCGGGCAGAGGCGCCTCCTCACTTCCTCCCAGACGGGCTGCCGGGCAGAGGCGCTCCTCACCTCCCAGACGATGGGTGGCCAGGCAGAGGCGCCTCACCTCCCAGAGGATGGGTGGCTGGGCAGAGGCGCCTCCTCACTTCCTCCCAGACGGGCTGCCGGGCAGAGGCTCTCCTCACTTCCCAGACGGGCTGCCGGGCAGAGGCGCCTCCTCACTTCCCAGATGGTGGGTGGCCGGGCAGAGGCTCTCCTCACTTCCTCCCAGACGATGGGTGGCCGGGCAGAGGCGCCTCACTTCCCAGAGCGTTGGGTGGCCGGGCAGAGTCGCTCCTAAATCCCGGACCATGGGTGGCCGGTCAGAGGTGCTCCTCACTTCCTCCCGGACGATGCGTGGCCGGGCGGAGGCGCTCCTCACCTCCCAGAAGATGGGTGGCCGGGCAGAGGTGCTTCTCACTTCCCAGACGGGGCTGCCGGGCAGAGGCGCCTCACCTCCCAGATGATGGGTGGCCGGGCAGAGGTGCTCCTCACTTCCCAGACGATGGGTGGCCGGGCAGAGGCGCCTCCTCACTTCCCAGAGATGGGTGGCCGCGCAGAGGCGCCTCACTTCCCAGACGGGCTGCCGGGCAGAGGCGCTCCTCACTTCCTCCCAGACGGGCTGCCGGGCAGAGGCTCTCCTCACCTCCCAGACGGGCTGCCGGGCAGAGGCTCTCCTGACTTCCCAGACGCATGGGCTGGCTGGGCAGGGCGCGCCTCACCTCCCAGACGGGCTGCCGGGCAGAGGCGCCTCCTCACTTCCCAGCGATGGGTGGCCGGGCAGAGGCGCTCCTCACTTCCCAGAGGATGGGTGGCCGGGCAGATGCGCCTCAATTCCCACAAGGTGGGTGGCCGGGCAGAGGCTCTCCCACCTCCCAGACGGGCGGCCGGGCAGAAGCTCTCCTCACTTCCCAGATGATGGGTGGCCGGCAGAGGCGCCCTCACTGTCCCAGTCGGGCTGCCGGGCAGAGGCGCTCCTCCCCTCGCAGAAGATGGGTGGCCGGGCAGAGGCTCTCCTCACCTCCCCAGACCATGGGTGACCGTATTGTGAGGCCCTCACTTCCCAGATGATGGGTGGCCGGGCAGAGGCTCTCCTCACTTCCCAGACGGGCTGCCGGGCAGAGGCGCCTCACCCCAGAGATGGGTGGCTGGCAGAGGCGCCTCACTTCCCAGATGATGGGTGGCTGGCAGAGGCGCCTCACCTCCCCAGACCATGGGTGGCCGGGCAGAGGCGCCCTCACCTCCCAGACGGCGCGTGGTTGGGCAGAGGCGCCTCACCTCCCAGACGATGGGTGGCCGGCAGAGGCGCCTCACCTCCCCGATGATGGGTGGCCGGCAGAGGCGCTCCTCACCTCCCAGAGATGGGTGGTCGGGCAGAAGCTCTCCTCACTTCCCAGACTGGTGGGCGGCCGGGCAGAGGCGCCCCACCTCCCAGACGGGTGGCCGGGCAGAGGCGCTCCTCACCTCCCAGAAGATGGGTGGCCGGACAGAGGTGCTCCTCACTTCCTCCCAGACGGGGCGGCCGGGCAGAGGCTCTCCTCACTTCCCAGACGGGCTGCCGGGCAGAGGCCTCCTCACTTATATACGGATCGGGCGGTTGGCAGAGGCGCCCTCACCTCCCAGAAGATGGCGGCCGGGCAGAGGCTCTCCCTCACCTCCCAGAGGTTTGATTGCCGGGCAGAGGCGCCTCACCTCCCAGACGGGCTGCCGGGCAGAGGCGCTCTCACCTCCCAGATGATGGGTGGCTGGGCAGAGGCGCCTCACCTCCCAGACGATGGGTGGCCGGGCAGAGGCGCCTCACTTCCCAGATGGTGAGTGGGGCCAGGGCGAGGGCCTACTCACTTCCCACACGGGTCGGCCGGGCAGAGGCGCCTCCTCACTTCCTCCCAGACGGGCATCCGGCAGGGGCTCTCACCTCCCAGACTATGGGTGGCCGGCAGAGGCGCCTCACTTCCCAGACCATGGGTGGCTGGGCAGAGGCTCTCCCTCACCTCCCAGACGGGCTGCCGGGCAGAGGCCCTCCTCACTTCCTCCCAGGCGATGGGCGGCCGGGCAGAGGCGCTCCTCACTTCCCAGACGGGCTGCGGGGCAGAGGTGCTCCTCACCTCCCAGATGATGGGTGGCCGGGCAGAGGCGCCTCACCTCCCAGATGATGGGTGGCCGGGCAGAGGTGCTCCTCAACTCCCAGACGATGGGTGGCCGGACAGAGGTGCTCCTCACTTCAAAGACGATGTGTGGCCGGGCAGAGGCGCTCCTCACTTCCCAGATATTGGGTTGTCGGTCAGAGGCGCTGCTCACTTCCCAGTCTTGGCGGCCGGGCAGAGGCCCTCCTGACTTCCCAGACGGGGCTGCCGGGCAGGGGCTCTCCTCTCTTCCCAGACGATGGGTGGCAGGGCAGAGGCGCCCTCACCTCCCAGACGATGCGTGGACGGGCAGAAGTGCTCCTCACTTCCCAGATGATGGGTGGCCAGGCAGAGCCTCACCTCCCAGATGATGGGTGGCCGGCAGAGGCTCCTCACTTCCCAGATGATGGGTGGCCGGGCAGAGGTGCTCCTCACCTCAAACTGGGCCGACAGGCTGAGGGGCTAATCACTTCTCCACACACGGGGCGGCCGGGCAAAGGCGCTACTCACTTCCTCCCAGACGGGGCATCCAGGCAGAGGCGCCTCACCTCCCAGAAGATGGTGGCTGGGCAGAGGCGCTCCTCAACTCCCAGACGATGGGTGGCCAGACAGAGGTGCTCCTCACCTCCCAGACGGGCTGCCGGGCAGAGGCTCTCCTCACTTCCCAGAGGATGGGTGGCCGGTCAGAGGTGCTCCTCACCTCCCCGACGGGTTGCCGGGCAGAGGTGCTCCTCACCTCCCAGAAGATGGGTGGCCGGGCAGAGGTGATTCTCACCTCCCAGACGGGGCTGCCGGGCAGAGGCACTCCTCACTTCCCAGATGGTGAGTGGCCAGGCAGAGGGCCTCCTCACTTCCCAGAGGATGTGTGGCCTGGCACATGCGCTCCTCACTTTCCAGACTGAGCGGCCAGGCAGAAGCTCTCCTCACTTCCCAGACGAGGTTGTCGGGCAGAGGCGCTTCACTTCCCAGGCGATGGTTGGTAAGGCAGAGCCGCTCCTCAATTCCCACACGGTGGGTGGCCGGGCAGAGGCGCCTCACCTCCCAGACGGGCTGCCGGGCAGAGGCGCCTCACCTCCCAGACGCATGGGTGGCCAGGCAGAGGCGCCTCACCTCCCAGACGCATGGGTGGCTGGGCAGAGGCTCTCCTCACTTCTTCCCGGATGGGGCGACCGGGCGAGGCACTCTTCACTTCTTCCCGGACGGGCGCCCGGCAGAGGCCCTCCTCACTTATATACGGACGGGGCGGCCGGGCAGAGGCGCTCCTCACTTCCCAGACGATGGGTGGCCGGGCAGCGTCGCCTCCTCATTTCCCAGATGATGGGTGGCCGGGCAGAGGCGCTCCTCACTTCCCAAACGGGGCGGCCGAGCAGAGGCTCTTCTCACCTCCCAGAGGTTTGATTGCCGGGCATAGGCGCTCCTCACTTCCAGGACGCGGCGGACGGTCAGAGGTGCTCCTCACTTCCTCCCAGATGATGGGTGGTCGGGCAGAGGCGCCTCACCTCCCAGACGATGGGTGGCCAGGCAGAGGCGCCCTCACCTCCCAGAAGATGGGTGCCCGGGTAGTGGTGCTTTTCAGGCCCCAGACTGGGTGGCCGGGCAGAAGCTCTCCTCACCTCCCAGACGATGGGTGTCCAGACAGAGGCGCCTCACCTCCCAGACGCATGGGTGGCCGGGCAGAGGCGCCTCACCTCCCAGAAGATGGGTGGCCGGGCAGAGGCGCCTCCTCACTTCCCAGAGGATGGGTGGCCGGGCAGAGGCGCTCCTCACTTCCCAGATGATGTCATGTGAGGCTCTCCTCACTTCCCAGAGGATGGGTGGCCGGGCAGAGGCGCCTCACCTCCCAGACGATGGTGGCCGGGCAGAGGCGCCTCACTTCCCAGATGATGGGTGGCCGGGCAGAGGCGCGCCTCACTTCCCAGAGGGTGGGTGGCCGGGCAGAGGCTCTCCTCACTTCCCAGAGGATGGGTGGCCGGGCAGAGGGGCTCCTCACATCCCAGAGGATGGGTGGCCGGGCAGAGGCGCTCCTCACTTCCTCCCAGACGGGGTATCCTGGCAGAGGCGCCTCACCTCCCAGACGCTGGGTGAAGGGGCTGAGGCGTTCCTCACCTCCCAGTCGATGGGTGTCCAGACAGAGGCGCCCTACCACCCTGGAGGGATGAGGGCGTATCAGAGTTGCTCCTCACCTCCCATATGATGGGTGGCTGGGCAGAGGCTCTCACTTTCCGGACGGGCCAATCGCCAAGACACTCTTCATCACTTATATAACGGATGGGGAGGGCGGGCAGAGGTGCTCCTCACTTCCTTAACACGATGGGTGGCCGGCTATCTTCGCTCCTCACTTTCCAGACGATGGGTGGCCGGGCAGAGGCGCCTCATCTCCCAGACGATGGGTGGCCAGACAGAGGCACTCTCTTTTCCCCAGAGAGATGATGGGGTGTCCGGGAAGAGGCACTCCTCACTTCCCAAACGGGGCGGCCGAGCAGAGGCTCTTCTCACCTCCCAGAGGTTTGATTGCCGGGCAGAGGCGCTCCTCACTTCCAGGACGGGCGGACGGACAAGGTGCTCCTCACTTCCTCCCGGACGATGCGTGGTTGGGCAGAGGCGCTCCTAACCTCCCAGACCATGGGTTGCTGACGGAGGCTCTCCTCAACTCCTATACTATGGGTGGCCAGGCGAGGCGCCTCACCTGGCAAGAGGGATAAAATTCGGCAGAGGCGCCTCTCACCTACCAGAAGATGGTGGCCGGGCAGAGGTATTTCTCACCTTCCAGACGGGCTGCCGGCAGAAGTTTCCCACGCCCCAGACAAGGTTAAGCCGGCAGAGGCGCCTCACTTCCCAGGCGATGGTGGCAAGCCAGAGCTGTTTCTCACACGGTAGGTCGGACAGAGGCTTCCTCACCCCAGACTGGGTGGACGGGCATAGGCGCTAATCATTACTTCCCAGACGGAGCGTCCGGGCAGGGGTGCTCCTCACCTCCCAGACGATGGGTGGCCGGGCAGAGGCTCTCCTCACCTCCCAGAAAAATGGGTGGCAGGGCAGAGGCTCCACCTCACATCCCAGGACGGCCAAGCTGGGCAGAGGTAATTCCACACTTCAGACGGGTGCCCGTAGAAGTCTTTTCCCTCTTCCCAGACGGTCGCCCAGAGACGCCTCACCTCCTCAGGATGATGCGCGGGTTGGGCAGAGGCGCCTCACCTCCCAGACGGCGGAGGCTCTCCCACCTACCAGAAGTAAGATGGTGGTCGGGTGGAGCCGCATCCTCTCACTTCCCCACACTGGCGCCGGGCAGAGGCGCCTCACTCTCTGTACAGTGGTGGTCGTGAGGCCTCACCTCCTAGACGATGTGGGTGGCTGGGCAGAGGCCCTCCACACCTGCCAGGACATTGGGTGCCTGGGCAGAGGCGCCTCACCTCCCAGACCTAGGGTGCTCGGACAGAGGCGCCTCACCTCCCCAGCATGGTGGGCGGTCAGCGCCAACTCCCCAGACGATGGGTGGCCGGACAGAGGTGCTCCTCAATTCAAAGACGAGGTGGCCAGGCAGAAGCGCTCCTCACTTCCCAGATGATGTGTGGCCGGGCAGAGGCTCTCCTCACTTCCCAGAGAGTGGGTGGCCGCGCAGAGGCGCTCTTCACTTCCCAGACGATGGATGTCCAGACAGAAGAGCTCCTCACCTCCAAGAGTATGGGTAGGCGAGCAGAGGCGCTCCTCAACTCCTGTGACGATAAGGAAGGCAGGATGCCCTCCTGCCTCTTCCCGGACGGGCTTCTGGGCCGGTGCGGCACCCCCTCACTTCTTCCCGGACGGAGCGCCAGGGCAGAGGCACTCCTCACTTATATACGTGGACGGGCGGACGTGGCAGAGGCGCCCCTACCCTAGACCCATCGGGTGGCCGGGTAGAGGCGCCTCATTTCCCAGACGTATGGGTGGTCAGGCAGAGGCGCCTCACTTAAACGGGGCGTCGGTGAGAGGGGCCTCACCCCAAGAGGGTGGTTTGCCGGGCGAGGCGCCCCCTACGGCAGGACGGGCGACTGGCAGAGGTTTTCTCACTTCTGTGATGATGGGTGGCCGGCAGAGGCTCTCTCTCACCTCCTGAAATGGGTGGTGGCAGAGGCCCTCCTCACATCCTAAACGGGTCTGCCGGGCAGAGGTGTTCTACACTTCCCAGACGGGGCGGCCGGGCAGAATTGCTTTTCCCTTCTCAGACGTCGGGCCGGGTAGAGACGCCTCACTCTAGATGATGCGTGTGGTTGGGCAGAGGCGCCCTCACCTTCCCAGACGATGGTTGGCTGGGCGAGGCGCTCTCCTCACCTCCTGTGACGGCTGGGTGGCCTGGCAGAGGTGCTCCTCACCTCCAAGAGGATGGTGTATAGCAGAGGCGCCTCACCTCTCTAGACATGTGTGGCTGCGCAGAGGTTTCTCTCACTTTTCCTGATTCGCTCGGCAGACGCCTCTCACTTATATACTTGGTTTGGGTGGCCGGGCAGAGGGAGCTCTCATTTCAAGACGGCGGTGGCCAGGCAGAGGCTATCCTTACTTCCCAAACGGGCGGCTTTGGTGAGAGGCTTCCTCACTTCTAAGAGGGTGGTTTGTCAAGTGTGAGGCGCCTCACTTCAGGGACACATGGCGGACTGGCAGAGGCGTTCCTCACTTCCTGTGATGATGGGTGGCTGGGCAGAGGCTCTCATTCTCCCCAGAAAATGGCTGACAGGGCAGAGGCCTCACCTCCCCAGACGATGGTGGTTGGTGGAGGCGCCTCACCTCCCCAGACGAGCAGGCCGGGCGGAGGATCCTCACGCTAGACGTATGGCCGGGCAGAGGCGCCTCACATCGCGCAGGACGGGTGGCCGGGCAGAGGCGCCTCCTCACTTCCAGACAGGGTGGCTGTGGCAGAGGCGCCTCACCTCCCAGACGATGGTGGCTGGCAGAGGCGCCTCACCTCCCCAGACAATGGGTGCCCGGCAGAGTAACTCTCACCTCCCAGACGCAGGGGTGACCGGACAGAGGCGCTCCTCACCTCCCTGAAGATGGGTGGGCGGTCAGAGGCGCTTCTCAACTCCCAGAGGGTGGGTGGCCGGACAGAGGTGCTCCTCAATTCAAAGACGACGTGTGGCCGGGCAGAGGCGCTCCTCACTTCCTAGATGTTGGGTTGTCGGTCAGAGGCGCTGCTCACCTCCCAGACGGTGGGTGGGTGCAGAGGCGCCTCACCCCAGAAGGTGGGCGGGGTAGAGGCGTTCCTCACTCTGCCAGGCAGGGCGGTGCAGGCTAGACGCTTTCCCTACTTCCTCCCAGATGGGAGGCCGGCAGAGGCCTCCTCACTTCCCCACACGCATGGGTGGTCAAGCTGGCTTCGGCTTCCTCACTCTTCCAGACGATGGGTGGTCGGGCAGAGGCGCCTCATTTCCCAGACGCATGGGTGGCCAGGCAGAGGCGCCTCATTTCCCAGATGATGGTGGTGGGTCGGAGTAGAGGCGCCTCACTGTATGGGGCGGATGAGCAGAGGCTCTTTCTCACCTCCCAGAGGTTTGATTGCCGGGCAGAGACGCTCCTCATTTCCAGGACGGGGTAGACGGTCAGAGGTGCTCCTCAATTCCTCCCGGAGGATGCTTGGTTGGGCAGAGGCGCTCCTAACATCCCAGACCATGGGTTGCTGGACGGAGGCGCTCCTCGACTCCCAGATGATGGGTGGCCGGGCGGAGGCGCTCCTCACCTCCCAGAGGATGGGTGGCCCTGCAGAGGCGCTCCTCACTTCCCAGATGTTGGGTTGTCGCTCAGAGGAGCTTCTCATTTCCCAGTCTTTGTGGCCGGGCAGAGGCTCTCCTGACTTCCCAGACGGGGCTGCCGGGCAGGGGCTCTCCTCTCTTCCCAGACGATGGGTGGCCGGGCAGGGCTCTCCTCACATCCCAGACGGTGGGTGGTCGGGCAGAGGCGCTCCTCACCTCCCAGACGATGGGTGTCCAGACAGAGGCGCTCCTCACCTCCCAGACGACGGGTGGCTGGGCAGAGGCGCCTCACTTCCCAGATGACGGGTGGCCGGGCAGAGGCGCTCCTCACCTCCCAGAGTGGGTGGACGGGCAGAGGCGCTCCTCACCTCCCAGATGATGGGTGGCCGGGCAGAGGCGCTCCTCAGCTCCCAGACGATGGGTGACCGGGCAGAGTCGCTCCTCACATCACAGACGATGGGTGTCCAGACAGAGGCGCCTCACCTTCAAGAGGATGGGTGTGCAAGCAGAGGCGCTCCTCACCTCCCAGACGATGGGTGTCTGGGCAGAGGCTCTCCTCACTTCTTCCCGGACGGGGCGAATGGGCCGAGGCACTCTACACTTTTTCCCGGACGGGGCGCCCGGGCAGAGGCCCTCCTCACCTGTATACGGACGGGGCGGCCGGGCAGAGGCACTCCTCACTTCCCACACGATGGGTGGCCGGCTAGCTTCGCTCCTCACTTCCCACACGATGGGTGGCCGGCTAGCTTCACTCCTCACCTCCAAGATGGTGGTTTGCCAGACAGAGGCGCCTCACTTCCCAGACGATGGGTGGCTGGGCAGAGGCTATCCTCACCTCCAAGAGGATGGGTGGGCGAGCAGAGGCGCTCCTCACCTCCCAGACGATGGGTGACTGGGCAGAGGCTCTCCTCACTTCTTTCCCGGACGGGGCGACCGGCCCGAGGCACTCTTCACTTCTTCCCTGACGGGGCGCCATGGCAGAGGCCCTCCTCACTTATATACGGACGGGGGGCCGGGCAGAGTATGCCTCACTTCCCACACGATGGGTGGCCAGGCAGAGGCGCTCCTCTTTTCCCAGATGATGGTGGCCGGGCAGAGGCTCTCCTCACCTCCCAGACGATGGGTGGCCGGGCAGAGGCGCTCCTCACCTCCCAGAGGTTTGATTGCCGGGCAGAGGCGCTCCTCACTTCCAGGACGGGGCGGACGGTAAGAGGTGCTCCTCACTTCCTCCCGGATGATGCGTGGTTGGGCAGAGGCGCTCCTAACCTCCCAGACCATGGGTTGCTGGGCGGAGGCGCTCCTCACCTCCCAGAGGATGGGTGGCCAGGCAGATGCGCTCCTCACTTCCCAGACTGGGCGGCCAGGCAGAAGCTCTCCTCACTTCCCAGAGGTTGCCGGGCAGAGGCGCTCCTCAATTCCCAGACTGGGCGGACGGGCATAGGCGCTAATCATTACTTCCCACACGGGGCGGCCGGGCAGAGGCGCCTCACCTCCCAGACGACGGTTGGCCGGGCAGAGGTGCTCCTCACCTCCCAGACGATGGGTGGCCAGGTAGAGGCGCACCTCACTTCCCAGATGGTGGGTTGCCGGGCAGAGGGCTCTCCTCACTTCCCAGAGGATGGGTGGCAAGGCAAAGCCGCTCCTCAATTCCCACACGGTGGGTGGTCGACAGAGG
Source organism: Hoolock leuconedys (assembly GCA_023748175.1). Classification (NCBI taxonomy): domain Eukaryota; kingdom Metazoa; phylum Chordata; class Mammalia; order Primates; family Hylobatidae; genus Hoolock; species Hoolock leuconedys. Next base: position 19,848 of record JAKGGE010000713.1, on the reverse strand, counting down.
TGCTCCTCACCCCAGTCGGGGCGTCCGGGCAGAGGCTCTCCTCACCTCCCAGACGATGGGTGGCCAGGCAGAGGCCCGCCTCACCTCCCAGACGATGGGTGGCCAGGCAGAGGCGCTCCTCACTTCCCAGATGATGGGTGGCCGGGCAGAGGCGCTCCTCAATTCCCAGACTGGGTGGCCGGGCAGAGGCGCCTCACTTCCCAGATGATGGGTGGCCGGGCAGAGGCCCTCCTCACTTTATAATGGACGGGGCGGCCGGGGAGAGGCGCTCCTCACCTCCCAGAGGGTGGTTTGCTGGGCACAGGCGCTCCTCACTTCCAGGACGTGGCGGACTTGCAGAGGCATTCCTCACTTCCCAGATGACGGGTGGCCAGGCAGAGGCGCTCCTCACTTCCCAGACGTGGCGGCCAGACAGAGGCACACCTCACCTCCCAGACGATGGGTGCACGGGCAGCGGCGCTCCTCACCTCCCAGACGATGGGTGGCTGGGCAGAGGCGCTCCTCACTTCCCAGATGATGGGTGGCCGGGCAGAGGCGCCCTCACCTCCCAGACGATGGGTGGCCGGGCAGAGGCGCTCCTCACTTCCCAGATGATGGGTGGCCGGGCAGAGGCGCTCCTCACCTCCCAGAAGATGGGTGGCCGGGCAGAGGCGCTCCTCACCTCCCAGACGATGGGTGGCTGGGCAGAGGCCTCCTCACCTCCCAGACGATGGGTGGCTGGGCAGAGGCGCTCTTCACTTCCCAGACGATGGGTGGCCGGGCAGAGGCGCTCCTCACATCCCAGACGATGGGTGTCCAGACAGAGGCGCTCCTCACCGCCCAGAAAATGGGTGGGCGATCAGAGGTGCTCCTCACCTCCCAGATGATGGGTGGCCGGGCAGAGGCGCTCCTCACTTCCCAGATGATGTGTGGTCGGGCAGAGGCTCCTCACCTCCCAGACGATGGGTGGCCGGGCAGAGGCGCCTCCTCACTTTCCAGAAGATGGATGGCCGGGCAGAGGCGCTCCTCATTTCCCAAACAGGGCGGCTGAGGAGAGGCGCTCCTCACCTCCCAGAGGGTGGTTTGCCGGGCAGAGGCGCTCCTCACCTCCCAGACGATGGGTGGCGGTCAGAGGCGCTTCTCAACTCCCAGACGATGGGTGGCCGGACAGAGGTGCTCCTCACTTCAAAGACGATGTGTGGCCGGGCAGAGGCGCTCCTCACTTCCCAGATGTTGGGTTGTCGGTCAGAGGCGCTGCTCACTTCCCAGTCTTGGTGGTCGGGCAGAGGTGCTCCTCACCTCCCAGACGGTGGGTGGCCGGGCAGAGGCGCCCTCACCACCCAGGTGATGAGTGGCCACGCAGAGGCGCTCCTCACATCCCAGACGATGGTGGATGGGCAGAGGCGCTCCTCACTTCCCAGGAGATGGGCGGCCGAGGAGAGGCTCTCCTCACCTCCAAGAGGGTGGTTTGCCGGGCAGAGGCGCTCCTCACCTCCCAGACGATGGGTGGCCGGGCAGAGGCGCCTCCTCATTTCCCAGATGATGGGTGGCCGGGCAGAGGCGCCTCCTCACCTCCAAGAGGGTGGTTTGCCGGGCAGAGGCGCTCCTCACTTCCAGGACGGGGCTGTCGGGCAGAGGCGCTTCTCCCTTCTAGGATGTGGCAGACTGGCAGAGGCGCCTCCTCACTCCCAGATGATGGGTGGTCGGGCAGGCGCCTCCTCACCTCCCAGAAAATGGGTGGCAGGGCAGAGGCGCTCCTCACATCCCAGACGGGGCTGTCGGGCAGAGGTGCTCCACACTTCACAGCCGGGATGGCCGGGCAAAGGCGCTCCTCCCTTCCCAGACGGGTGGTGCCCGGACAGAGGCGCTCCTCACCTCCCAGAAGATGGGTGGGCGGTCAGAGGCGCTTCTCAACTCCCAGACGATGGGTGGCCGGACAGAGGTGATCCTCACTTCAAAAACGATGTGTGGCCGGGCAGAGGTGCTCCTCACTTCCCAGACGATGGGTGGCCGGGCAGAGGCGCTCCTCACCTCCCAGACGATGGGTGGCCGGGCAGAGGCTCTCCTCACTTCCCAAACGGTGGGTGGTCGGGCAGAGGCGCCTCACCTCCCAGACGATGGGTGGCCGGGCAGAGCGCCCTCATTTCCCCAGACGATGGGTGGCCAGGCAGAGGCCTCACTTCCCAGATGATGGTGGCCGGGCAGAAGCTCCTCACTTCTTCCCAGACGCGGCTGTCGGTCAGAGGTGCTCCTCACTTCCTCCCGGACGATGCGTGGTTGGGCAGAGGCGCTCCTAACCTCCCAGAGGGTGGTTTGCCGGGCAGAGGCGCCTCACCTCCCAGACGATGGGTGGCCGGGCAGAAGCACGCCAATTTCCCCAGATGATGGGTGGTCGGGCAGAGGCGCCTCCTCACTTCCCAGATGATGGGTGGCCGGGCAGAGGTGTTCCACAATTCCCAGCCGGGTTGGTTGTGGCAGAGGCGCTCCTCACTTCCCAGACGGGCGGCCGGGCAGAGTCGCCTCACTTCCCTGACGGGCGGCCGGGCAGAGGTGCTCCTCACTTCCCAGATGATGGGTGGTCGGGCAGAGGCTCTCCTCACTTCCCAGACGATGGGTGGCCGGGCAGAGGCTCTCCTCACTTCCCAGACCGTGGGTGGCCGGGCAGAGGCTCTCCTCACCTCCCAGAAAATGGGTGGCAGGGCAGAGGCCCTCCTCACTTCCCAGACAGGGCTGCCGGGCCGAGGCGCTCCTCACCTCCCAGATGATGGGTGGCCGGGCAGAGGGCCTCCTCACCTCCCAGAGGATGTGTGGCCTGGCACATGCGCTCCTCACCTCCCAGACTGGGCGGCCGGGCAGAGGCGCTCCTCACTTCCTCCCAGACGGGGCTCCGGGCAGAGGTGCTCCTCACCTCCCAGACGGGCTGCCGGGCAGAGGTGCTCCTCACTTCCCAGACGGATGGGTGGCCGGGCAGAGGCTCTCCTCACTTCCTCCCAGACTGGATGGCCGGGCAGAGGCTCTCCTAACTTCCCAGACGATGGGTGGCCGGGCAGAGGCTCCTCACTTCCTCCCAGACGGGGTGGCCGGGCAGAGGCGCTCCTCACTTCCTCCCAGATGGGGAGGCCGGGCAGAGGCGCTCCTCACCTCCCAAGATGATGGGTGGCCGGGCAGAGGCTCTCCTCACTTCCCAGAGAGTGGGTGGCCGGGCAGAGGCACCCTCACCTCCCAGATGATGGGTGTCAAGACAGAGGCTCTCCTCACCCCCAGAGGATGGGTGGGCGATCAGAGGCGCTCCTCACCTCCCAGACGATGGGTGGCCGGGCAGAGGCGTTCCTCACTTCCCAGATGATGGGTGGCCGGGCAGAGGCTCTCCTCACCTCCCAGAAAATGGGTGCAGGGCAGAAGCCCTCCTCACATCCCAGACGGGGCTGCCGGGCAGAGGTGCTCCACACTTCCCAGACCGGGCGGCAGGACAGAGTCGCTTTTCACTTCCCAGACGTGTCGGCCGGGCTGAGGCGCTCCTCACCTCCCAGACGGGCATCCGGCAGAGGCGCCCTCACCTCCCAGACGCATGGGTGGCCGGGCAGAGGCACTCCCTCACTTCCCAGATGATGGTGGCCGGGCAGAGGCTCTCCTCACCTCCCAGACGCTGTGTGGCTGGGCAGAGGCGCCACTCTATACGGGCGGCCGGACAGAGGGGTTCCTAACTCTTCCCAGACAGGGCTGCCCGGCCGAGGCTCTCTCACTTCCTCCCAGAGGGGGTGGCCGGGCAGAGGCCCTCCTCACTTCCTCCCAGACGGGCATCCGGCAGAGGCGCCCTCACCTCCCAGACATGGGTGGCCGGGCAGGCCTCACCTCCCAGACGATGGGTGTCCAGACAGAGGCGCTCCTCACCCCCAGAGGATGGGTGGCTGGGCAGAGGCCTCCTCACCTCCCAGACGCATGGGTGGCTGGGCAGAGGCTCTCACTTCTTTCCCCGTGGGCTAATCGGGCCGAGGCACTTCACTTTCGATCGGGCACCTGGGCAGAGGCCTCCTCACTTATATAATGGACGGGAAGTGTCATAAGAGAGGCTCTCCTCACTTCCCAGATGATGGGTGGCCGGGCAGAGGCTCTCCTCACTTCCCAGAGAATGGGTGGCCGGGCAGAGGCGCTCCTCACCTCCCAGACGATGGGTGTCCAGACAGAGGCCTCACCCCTGTTAGGGAAGGGTGGAATTTCATCAGAGTGCCTCACCTCCCAGACGATGGGTGGCCGGGCAGAGGCGCTCCTCACCTCCCAGATGATGGGTGGCCGGGCAGAGGCTCTCCTCACCTCCCAGAAAATGGGTGGCAGAGCAGAGGCCCTCCTCACATCCCAGACGGGTCTGCTGGGCAGAGGTGCTCCTCACTTCCCAGCCGGGATGGCCGGGCAGAGGCGCTCCTCACTTCCCAGACAGGGCGTCGAGGCAGAGTTGCTTTTCACTTCTGTGACAGGCGGCCGGCAGAGTTTCTTTTCACCTCCCAGATGATGGGTGGCTGGGCAGAGGCGCTCCTCACCCCAGACGCATGGGTGGCCGGGCGAGGCGATCCTCACTTCACAGTCGGGCGGCCGGGCAGAGGCGCTCCTCACTTCCCAGACGGTGGGTGGCCGGGCAGAGGCCTCACCTCCCAGATGATGGGGGACTGGGCAGAGGCGCTCCTCACCTCCCAGACAATGGGTGGCCAGGCAGAGGCGCCCTCACCCCAGACGATACGTGGACGGGCAGAAGCGCTCCTCACTTCCCAGCTGATGGGTGGATGGGAAGAGGCTCTCCCCACTTCCCAAGGGTGGCGGGCAGAGGCGCTCTTCACTTCCCAGACGGGCGGCCGGACAGAGGGGTTCCTAACTTCTTCCCAGACAGGGCTGCCCGGCCGAGGCTCTCTCACCTCCCAGATGATGGGTGGCCGGGCAGAGGCGCCTCACCTCCCAGACAATGGGTGCCCAGGCAGAGGCGCTCCTCACCTCCCAGACGAGTGGTGCCCGGACAGAGGCGCTCCTCACCTCCCAGAAGATGGGTGGGCCGAGGCGCCTCAACCCCCAGAAGATAAAAATGGACAGAGGTGATCCTCTCTTCAAAGACGATGTGTGGCTGGGCAGAGGCGCTCCTCACTTCCCAGATGATGGGTGGCCGGGCAGAGGCGCTACTCACTTCCTAGATGATGGGTGGCCGGGCAGAGGCGCCCTCACCTCCCAGATGATGGGTGGCCGGGCAGAGGCGCCTCACCTCCCAGACAATGGGTGTCCAGACAGAGGCGCCTCACCCCCAGGCGCCTCACCTCCCAGACGATGGGTGTCTGGGCAGAAGCTCTTCTCAACTCCCAGACAATGGGTGCCCAGGCAGAGGCGCCTCCTCACTTCCCGGACGGGCGCCCGGGCAGAGGCCCTCCTCACTTATATACGGACGGGGCGGCCGGGCAGAGTCTCTCCTCACTTCCCACACGCATGGGTCGCCGGCGAGCTTCGCTCCTCACTTTCCAGATGATGGGTGGCCGGGCAGAGGCGCTCCTCACTTCCCAAACGGGGCGGCCGAGCAGAGGCTCTTCTCACCTCCCAGAGGTTTGATTGCCGGGCAGAGTCAAGCATCACTTCCAGGACAGGGCTGCGACGTTCATAGGTGCTCCTCACTTCCTCCCGGACGATGCGTGGTTGGGCAGAGGCGCTCCTAACCTCCCAGACCATGGGTTGCTGGGCGGAGGCGCCTCACCTCCCAGACGATGGGTGTCCAGACAGAGGCGCTCCTTACTTCCAAGAGGATGGGTGGCCGGGCAGATGCGCTCCTCACTTCCCACACTGGGCTGCCGGGCAGAGGCGCCTCAACTCCCAGACTGGGCGGACGGGCATATACATGCCACACCACATCCCACACGGGCGGCCGGGCAGAGGCGCTCATCACATCCCCGACGGGCTGCCGGGCAGAGGCGCTCCTCACTTCCCAGATGATGGGTGCCCGGGCAGAGGCCCTCCTCACTTATATACGGACGGGCGGCCGGGCAGAGGCGCTCTCACTTCCCACAGGATGGGTGGCAGGCTATCTCGATCCTCACCTCCCAGACGATGGTTGCCGGCAGAGGCGCCCTCACATCCCAGACGGGGCTGCCGGGCAGATGTGCTCCACACTTAACAGCCGGGATGGCCAGGCAGAGGCGCTCACTTCCAAGACGGGGCGTCCGGGCAGAGTCGCTCCTCACCTCCCAGACGGGTCTGCCGGGCGGAGGCGCTCCTCACCTCCCAGAAGAAGGGTGGCCGGGCAGAGGCGCTCCTCACCTCCCAGATGATGGGTGGCCAGGCAGAGGCCCTCCTCACTTCCCAGATGATGGGTGGCCAGGCAGAGGCGCCTCCTCACCTCCCAGACGATGGGTGGCTTGGCAGAGGCCTCCTCACTTATATACGGACGGGCGGCCGGGCAGAGGCGCCTCCTCACTTCCCAGATGATGGGTGGCCCGGGCAGAGGCCCTCCTCACTTATATACGGACGGGGCGGCCGGGCAGAGGCGCTCCTCACTTCCCACACGATGGGTGGCCGGCTAGCTTCGCTCCTCACTTTCCAGACGATGGGTGGCCGGGCAGAGGCGCCTGCCATTTCTAGTAACAATGACAGGCCAGGCAGAGGCGCTCCTCACTTCCCAGACGGGGCTGCCGAGGCAGAGGCGCCTCCTCACCTCCAAGAGGGTGGTTTGCTTGGCAGAGGCGCTCCTCACCTATCCAGTACTGTGTGGACTGGCAGAGGCGTTCCTCACTTCCCAGATGATGGGTGGCCGGGCAGAGGCTTCCTCACCTCCCAGAAAATGGGTGGTCGGGCAGAGGCGCCTCACTTCCAAGACGGGCGTCGGGCAGAGTCGCTTCCTTCCCACGGTTCGTTGCCGGCAGAGGCGCCCTCACCTCCCAGACGAGCGCGCGTGCAGGGCAGAGGCCCTCCTCACCTCCCAGATGATGGGTGGCCAGGCAGAGGCGCTCCTCACCTCCAGACGATGGGTGGCCGGGCAGAGGCGCTCCTCACCTCCCAGATGATGGGTGGCCAGACAGAGGTGCTCCTCACTTCAAAGACGATGTGTGGCCGGGAAGAGGCGCTCCTCACTTCCCAGATATTGGGTTGTCGGTCAGAGGCGCTGCTCACTTCCCAGTCCTGGCGGCCAGGCAGAGGCCCTCCTGAATTCCGAGACAGGGCTGCTGGGCAGGGGCTCTCCTCTCTTCCCAGATGATGGGTGGCCGGGCAGAGGCGCTCCTCACCTCCCAGAGAGTGGGTGGTCGGGCAGAGGCGCCTCACCTCCCAGATGATGGGTGGCCAGGCAGAGGCGCTCATCACTTCTTCCCAGGAATGGCTTCAGGGCCCCAGGACGCCCTCACTTCCCAGACGGGCTGCCGGGCAGAGGCGCCCCTCACCTCCCAGCAGGACGACTGCAGACCAAGCAGAGGCGCCCCTCACCTCCCAGAGAGTGGGTGGTCGGGCAGAGGCGCTCCTCACCTCCCAGACGAGCAAGGCAAAGCAAGTGGACTACAGAAGAGCTCCTCACTTAACAGATGATGGGTGGCCGGGTAGAGGCGCTCCTCACCTTCCAGACGATGCGTGGAGGGGCAGAAGCACTCCTCACTTCCCAGACATGGTTTTCAGTCAGCAGAGGCTCCTCACTTCCCAGAGAGTGGGTGGTCGGGCAGAGGCGCCTCTACCCTGAGGAACGGGCGTCGGACAGAGGGTTTCCTAAATTCTTCCCAGACAGGGCTGCCCGTCCGAGGCTCTCCTCACCTCCCAGACAATGGGTGGCCAGACAGAGGTGCTCCTCACCTCCCAGAGAGTGGGTGGTCGGGCAGAGGCGCCCTCACCTCCTCCCAGACGGGCTGCCGGGCAGAGGCGCTACCACTTCCTCCCAGACGGGGCTGCCGGGCAGAGGCGCCCTCACCTCCCAGATGATGGGTGGCCGGGCAGAGGCGCCTCCCACCTCCCCGCTGATGGGTGGCCGGGCAGAGGCTCTCCTCACTTCCCTGATGGATGGGTGGCCGGGCAGAGTGTCGCTCCTCCCCTCCCCAGGCGATGGGTGGCCGGGCAGAGGCGCTCCTCACCTCCCCAGGCGATGGGTGGCCGGGCAGAGGCGCCTCACTCCTAGACAATGGTGGGTTAGACAGATGCGCCTGACATTGCCGCTGGACGGCAGGCGTTTTCGCCTCGCGCAGATGGCGTGCAGGAGCTCTCAATTTATGATGCGGGATCGTGCGGCAGCCTTCACTTCCTATGGGCAGAGTGTTCTCACTTGTGAGTGGGTGGGGTCAGGGAAGTGCGGCCTTCCGCCTTGGGAGGCGTTTCTACTTCAGACGGGCGCAGCCGACAGAGGAGTTCTTAATCTTTTCCTACGTCGCGCCAGCTCACGCCCCAGGAGGTAGCGCCGGTAGAGGCTCACTCAAATTCAGCACGCATCACTTCGCACGGCAGCCGGGTAGGAAAGCTTCGACGTAAGGTCAGGCAGAGGCGCTCCTCACCTCCCAGATGATGGGTGGCCGGGCAGAGGCGCCTCACCTCCCAGATGATGGGTGGTCGGGCAGAGGCGCCTCACCTCCCAGACGCATGGGTGGCCGGGCAGAGGCGCCTCACTTCCCAGACAGCGCCAGCAGCGATAAAATAGTGCTTCCCGTACTTTGCGAGAAAGTGAGTGGCCGAAGCAGGCGCTACCGACGCGCGCTGGACAGAGGGATTCTAAATTCTTCCTAGACAGGGTTGCGAAGTCGAGGTTTTCCTTCTATATATTTTTGTGAGGTCGCCGGCAGAAGCTCCGTCTCAAATCTGGGCGGACAGGTAGGGCGCTAATCACTTTCCTACACGCCGGGCAGAGGCGCTATCACTTCTGTAGACGGGCAAGGTATCATCTGTAGAGGCGCCTACCTGTGAAGATGAGGGCCGGGTGGTAGGTGCTTTCGCTCCTTATACGGGCGCGGCTGGTGTACTCTCACTCGACAGGAGTGGCTGCAGAGGGGCTCTCACTTGTGAAATGGGTGGCCCGCAAATGCGCCTCACTTCCTGTGACTGGGCGCCGGGGTAGCGCTCTCACTTACATGGCGTAGGTTGCCGGGCAGAGCGTTCCTCACTTCCAGGCGCGCGGCGGTGGCAAGGCAGAGCTCCCTCCTCACCTCATCGGTGGTCGTTAGAGGCGCCTCCCTCTCCCTCCTCACCTCAGACTGGGGGGACGGGCATAGGCGCTAATCATTACTTCCCACACGGGGCGGCCGGCAGAGGCGCTCTCACTTCCTCCCAGATGGGGCATCAGGGCAGGGGCGCCTCACCTCAGACGCATGTGCGCGTGGCCGCAGAGGCGCTCCTCACCGCCAGACCATGTAGTGTCCCAGGAGACAGAGGAGCTCTCACTCTAAGAGAGAATGGTATGCAGCAGCCTCACCTCTCAGACGATGGGTGGCTAGGCAGAGGTTTCTCACTTTCCCCGACGGGCGTACCAGTCAGGCACTTTTCAGCCCGGACGGGGCGCCCGGCAGGCCCCTCCTCACTTATATACGGACGTGGGCGCCGGGTATTTCCTCACTTCCCCACACGAAGCAGGCCCAGCTTCACTACCCAGAAAATGTGAGTCCTGCAGAAAGCCTCATTTCCCAGATGATGGGTGGCTGTGACAGAGGCGCTCTAACTTCCAAATGGGCGCCGGTGGGAGGCGCCTCACCTCCAAGAGGGTGGTAGGTTTGCCGGCAGAGCCCCTCACTTCCAGCAGGACGGGCGGACCGCAGTGTCACCAGATGGAAATGCAGAGGACTCACCAGAAAATGGGTTGCAGCAGAGGCCCTCTCAACGCAGAGATGTGCAGCCGGCAGAGGTGCCACTCCCCAGCCGGATGCACGGGCAGAGGCGCCTCACTTCCCAGACGGGCGTCGGGCAGAGTCACTTTATTTCCCAGACGGTTGCCGGGGCTGAGGCGCCCACCGCAGACGATGGGTGGCCGGGCGAGCTACCTCACTTCCCCAGATGGGCGGCCGGGCAGAGGCGCCTCACCCCAAGCAGACCCATGGTGGTCGGCAGAGGCCCTCACCCCAGACAAGTGGTACCTCCCGGCAGAGCCCCACCACCCAGACGAAGCTCCGACAGAGGCGCCTCCCCTAAGATCCTAGAAGATAGGTGGGCTGTCAGAGGCCAACCCCCAGACCATGGTGGTCGTGGATAGTGATCCTCTTCAAAGAGATGTCGGGCAGAGGCCCTCACTTCCCCAGATGTTGGGTTGTCACAGTGCTCACTTCCAGTCTTGGCAGCCGGCAGAGCTCCCCTGACCGATCTCCCAGACCAGGCCTCCTCTTCCTAGACATGGGTGGTCAGCAGAGGCCTCCCTCACTTCCCAGACGGTGGGTGGCTCTGGGCAGCGCCCCTCACCCCTCCCCAGACGGTGGGTGGCCGGGCAGAGGCGCCTCACCCGTAGCTGCGCGGCCGGTAGAGCGCCACTCTCTCCCAGGCAGGCCGCAGGCCGAGACGCCCCTCACCTCCCAGATGGGCTGCCGGGCGAGTAGCCCTCACCCAGACGACGCGTAAACCGCAGAGGCCTCCTCACCCCAGACACGTGGTGGCTGTGACAGAGGCCCTCACCCCAGATGGCACCGCAGAAGCCGCCCTCACTTCCAGATGATTGTCTGGCAGAGGCTTCCTCACCTCCAGACCATGGAAGGGCAGAAGGCCCGCTGCCCAGATGATGTGGCCGGCAGAGGTCTCCTGACTCCCCAGAGAGTGGCCCGGACAGAGGCCCCACTCTGCAGACGGGCGTCGGAGAGGTTCCAACTCCTCCGCAGACAGGGGCTGCCCGGCCGGTGGCTCCCTCCCCAGGTGAGGCGCCCTCACACCCCCAAACTGGGCGGACATGCAGAGGCTTAATCACCTCCCACACACGGGCGTCGGGCAGAGCACCACCTCCCGACAAGCATCCCAAGAGGCTTTCCCCTTGCCACACACCCCAGAGGATGGTGGTCAAGCAGAGGCACCCTCACCCCAGACGACGGTATGGTCGGGCAGAGGCGCCCCTCACCCCAGACAATGGGTGGCTGTGACAGAGCCCACCCCAGACGACGCGCGCAGACGGGCAGAAGCTCAGCCCCACTTCCCCTGATGGATAAAGGTGGCCGAAGAGGCGCCCTCATTTCCCAGACGATGGGTGGCCAGGCAGAGTACGCCCCCATGATGGGTCGACAGAGCCTTCACTTCACAGACGGGGCGGCCGGACAGAGGGTTTCCTAACTTCTTCCCAGACTTTGCTGTCCGGCCGAGGCTCTCCTCACTTCCTCCCAGAGGGGGAGGGCCGGGCAGAGGGCCCCCACCCCAAACTCAGCGCGTGAGGCGCTAATCATTTCTCCACACGGGTGGCCGGGCAGAGGCGCTTACTCACTTCCTCCCCAGACGGCACTGGGCAGAGGCGCCCTCACCTCCGACCCATGGGGTACCTGGCAGGCCTCACCCTCCCAGACGACGAGGAACGCCAGACAGGCGCTCCTCACCAACCCAGAGGATGGGTGGGCGATCAGTGGCGCCCCCACCCCACGGGTGGCCGGGCAGAGGCTCTCCTCACTCTTCCCCCGACGGCGACCGGGCCGAGGCACTTTCACTTCTCCCGACGGGGGCGCCCGGCAGAGGTGTATCTCCCACTTATATGCAGGACGTATGCCGGGCAGAAGTAGCTCTCCTCACTTCCCACACGATGTGTGGTCAGCCAGCTCTCAGCCCTCACTCTCCAGACGGCTGGGTGGCCGGGTTGGGTGAGTCGCCTCCCTCACCCCAGACTGGGCAGATGGCCATAGGTGCTAATCATTACTTCCCACACGTGGGCGCAGAGAGGGGTTCAAGACTTACCCCAGCCACCAGCGTGGGCAGGGCGCCTCCTCACCCCACGCATGGCTGTCCAGACAGAGGCCCTCATCCCCAAGAGAGCAGAATGAATGGGCGGTGCATGCAGCAGAGGCCTCATTTCCGTGAGGATGATGGGTGGCCGGGCAGAGGTGCTCCTACTCCCCAGACGATGGCGCCAGGCAGAGGCGCCCTCATTTCCCAGATGATGGGTGCAGGCCGGCAGATGCCCCCTCACGCCCCAAAACGGGCGGCCGAAAGCAGAGGCTCTTCTCAACTCCAGAGGTTGATTTGCCGGCCGAGGCGCCCCTCACCTGGTGACGGACTGACCGCCGCAGGTGCTCGTACCCGGACGATGCGGGTTGGGCAGAGGCCTCATTTCCCAGATGCGCCGCAGAGGCGCCCTTCACTTCCCAACAGCCGCGAGAAAGCGCCCCTCACCTCCAAGAGGGTGCTCGCCGGGCAGAGGCGTCAACTCCAGGACGGGCGGACTGGCAGAGGTATGCTCCTCACTTCCCAGAGCGATGCGTCAGCCCAGCTCCCTCCCCTCACCTCCCAGAAAATGGGGGGCAGGGCAGAGGCCCTCCGCACATCCCAGATCACTCTTGGCCCCTCGCCGGCAGAGCCCACACTTCCCAGCCGGGATGGCCGGCAGATGCCTCGCTAAATTCCCAGCCGGGCGGCCGGGGTTAGGGACTCTGGCTATTCTCTTCCCAGACATGTCGGCGTCGGCATTCTCACCGCAGAGACTACGTGCGTGGTTGTTTGTGCCCTCACCCCTGGCTGGTGTGGCGCCCTCCCGGACGCATAGGGCCGCGAGCGCATCCCCCTCACTTCCCTAGACGCCCGCCGCAGAGTGCCCCTGCCACACCCCCGCAGACAGGGCCGCGCAGAGCCCTACCTGGGCCATATGGGTGGTCAAGTAGTGAGCCCCCACCCAAATGGGAGCCCGGCAGAGGCGCCTCACCTCCTAGGCTGATGAGGGGTGCCCCGCCGACAGAGGCCCCTCTCACCTCCCAGACAAGATGGTGGGGTGGCGCCGTCAGGAGGCGCCAACTCCCCAGACGACATGGGTGGCCGGGCAGAGGGCGCTTATTCACCTCCCACCAAGTTCCCAAAGAAAGTGCCCTCAAACGCCGCATCACGCGCCCTACGGTGTTAGCGGGTGGAAGGTTAGGCGCTTTCGCCAGACGGCGGGGAGGCCGGACAGAGGTGTTCTACCAAAGCATGTGTGGCCGCAGAGGTACTCCTGCTTGTGATGCTGTTGTTTGCCGAGGCGCTGTCGCCTGTGTCTGGCGTGGTAGAGGCCTCTGACACGGGCTGCGTGGACAGGCTCTCTTCCCAGAGACGACATGCAGCGGTGGCTGCGCAGCCTCCTCTCCTCACTTGTGACGGGGTGGGTGGTCGGGTAGAGGCGCTCCTCACCTCCCAGACGGTGAGTGGCCGGGCAGAGGCGCTCCTCACTCCCAGAAGTTGCGGCCGGGTAGAGGCGCTCGTCACTTCTTCCCAGGCAGGGCGGCAGGGCCGAGACGCTCCTCACTTCCTCCCAGATTGGCGGTAGGGCGGAGGCGCCTCACCTCTCCATCTATTAGGTGGCCAGGCAGAGGCCTCACTCTAGACAGTTGGCCAGACAGAGGTGTCTACACTCTGACGCATGCGCGGGACGGGCAGAGCGCCTCACTTCCCTAGATGTTGGGTGTCGGGCAGAGGCGCCTCACCGAAATGGTTGGTAGGGTAGAGGCCCCTCCTCATTGATCTGGTGACGGGCTGCCGGGCAGAGGTGCTCTACAGTTCACAGCTGATGGCCGGGTATCGCCACTTCCCAGACGCACGGCCGGGCAGAGGCGCGCCCCCACCTCCCCAGACATAACAGGCGCCTCAACTCCAGAGACGATGGTGGCCGGGTGGAGGCGCTCCGCACTTCCCAGACGGGTCGGCCGGGCAGAGGCGCCCTTACTTCCCTGACAGGGTGGCCGGGCAGAGTCACTCACCTCCCAGACGAAGGGTGCCCGCAGTGGCGCCTCACCCCCAGACAATGGTGCCCGCCAGGCGCCCTAACCTCCCAGACCTAGGGTGCCCGACAGAGGCTCCTCACCTCCCAGAAGATGGGTGGGCGGTCAGGAGGCGCTTCTCAACTCCTTCCCAGAAATGGGTGGCCCCACAGAGGTGCTCTACCAGTACTCCATGTGTGGCCGGGCAGAGGTACTCACTTACTAGATAAAGTTGGGTTGTCGTCAGAGGCGCTGCTCACTTCCCCAGTTTTGGCGGTTGGGCGAGGCCTCTGACTTCAGACGGGCTACAGACAGGGGCTCTCCTTCCCAGAGGATGGGTGGCCGGGCAGAGGCTCTCACTTAGACGGTGGGTGGTCGGCAGAGGCGCCTCACCTCCCAGACGGGTGGCCGGGCAGAGGCGCTCCTCACTCCCAGAAGGTGCGGCCGGGTAGAGGCGCTCGTCACTTCTTCCGAGGCAGGGCGGCAGGGCCGAGACGCTCCTCACTTCCTCCCAGATGGGGCGGCCGGGTGGAGACGCTCCTCACCTCCCAGACGACGGGTGGCCGGGCAGAGGCGCCTCACCTCCCAGACGAGCGCGCGGGACGGGCAGAAGGCCTCATCAGATGATGGGTGGCCGAAGTGCCCCTATTTCCCAGACGATGGTGGTTGTGGCAGAGGCGCCCTCATTTCCCACATGATAAGGGCCGGATAGAGGCGCCACTATTAGACGGGTGGCCGGACAGGGTTTTCCCCTAACTCTTCCCAGACTTGCTGCCCGCCGCAGGCTCTCCTCACCCCAGAGGGGGCGGCCGGGCAGAGGCGCCTCACTTCCCAAATCTGGGCAGACAGGCAGAAAGCCGCTAATCATTTCTCCCCACATCGGGGCGTCCGGGCAGAGGCGCTTACTCACTTCCTCCCAGACGGGGCATGTGGGCAGAGGCGCCTCCTCACCTCCCAGACGGGCATGTGGGCAGAGGCGCCTCCTCACCTCCCAGAAGATGGGTGGCCGGGCAGAGGCGCTCCTCATTTCCCAGATGATGGGTGGCCGGGCAGAGGCGCTCCTCACTTCCCAAACGGGGCGGCCGAGCAGAGGCTCTTCTCACCTCCCAGAGGTTTGATTGCCGGGCATAGGCGCTCCTCACTTCCAGGACGGGGCGGACGGTCAGAGGTGCTCCTCACTTCCTCCCGGACGATGCGTGGTTGGGCAGAGGCGCTCCTCACCTCCCAGACGATGGGTGGCTGGGCAGAGGCGCCTCACCTGGTAGAGCAGGGTTCTGCAGAGGTGCTCCTCACCTCCCAGAAGATGGTGGTCGGGCAGAGGTGATTCTCACCTTCCCAGACGGGGCTGCCGGGCGGAGGCGCTCCTCACCTCCCAGACGCTGGTGGCCGGGCGAGGCGCCTCCTCACCCCAGAAGATGGGTGGCCGGGCAGAGGCACTCCTCACTTCCCAGATGGTGAGTGGCACAAAGCAAAGGGCCTCCCTCACCTCCCAGAAGATGGGTGGTCAAGCAGAGGCGCTCCTCACTTCCCAGACCACGTCAAAGCAGAAGCTCTCCCTCACCTCCCAGACGATGGGTGGCCGGGCAGAGGCGCTCTTCTCACCTCCCAGACGGGGCTGGCCGGGCAGAGGCACTCCTCACTTCCCAGATGGTGAGTGGCCAGGCAGAGGGCCTCCTCACCTCCCAGACGATGGGTGGCTGGGCAGAGGCGCCTCCTCACCTCCCAGACGCATGGTGGCCGGGCAGAGGCGCTCCTCACCTCCCAGACGCATGGTGGCCTGGCAGAGGCGCTCCTCACCTCCCAGAGGTTTGATTGCCGGGCAGAGGCGCTCCTCACTTCCCAGATGTGGGTGGCTGGGCAGAGGCGCTCCTCACCTCCCAGACGATGGGTGGCTGGGCGGAGGCTCTCCTCACCGTCCTGGACGGGGAGACCAGGCCGCAGGTACCCACCACTACTCGGACGGCTGCCCGGGCAGAGGCCCTCCTCACTTCCCAGACTGGGCGGCCGGGCAGAGGCGCTCCTCACCTCCCAGACGATGGGTGGCTGGGCAGAGGCGCTCCTCACCTCCCAGACGATGGGCGGCCGGGCAGAGGCGCCCACACTTCCTGTGCCAGGGATGGCCTGGCAGAGGCGCCTCACTTCCCAGACTGGGTGGCTGGGCAGAGGCGCCTCACCTCCCAGACGGGCTGCCGGGCGGAGGCGCTCCTCACCTCCCGGACGATGGGTGGCCGGGCAGAGGCGCCTCCTCACTCTGTGAGAGTGGGTGGCCGGGCAGAGGGGCTCTTTCACTTCCATACCGTGGCCGACAGAGGGGTTCCTAACTTCTCCAGACAGGGCTGCCGCCAAGGCTCTCCCTACTCTCCCAGAGGGGTCAAGTGAGGCGCCTCACTCCCAAACTGGGCGACAGGCAGAGGCGCCAATCACTCTCCCCACACGGGCGGAAAGTCAGGCAGAGTTACCACTTCCTCCCATACGCATCGGGGCAGAGGCGCCTCACCTCCCAGAAGATGGTGGCCAAGCAGAGGTGCTCACCTCCCAGACGGGCTGCCGGCAGAGGTACCCTGACTCTGTGATGGTGTGAGTGGCCAGGCCGGTGGGCCTACCATTTCCCAGAGGATGGGTGGCCGGGTAGATGCGCCCTAATTTCCTGTGACTGGCGGGGCCGGCAGAAGTTTCCTCACTTCCTAGACGAGGGTTGCCGGGCAGAGAGGCTTCCCGCTTCCCCAGTCGATGGGTGGCAGCAGCCTCACCTCTGGCCACGGTGTGGGTGGTCGGCAGAGGCGCTTCCTCAACTTGACTGGGCGGACGGGCAGAGGCGCTAATCATTACTTCCCACACGGGCGGCCGGGCAGAGTAAGTGCTCCTCACTTCTCACAGACGCCGGGCGCCCGGCAGGGGCGCCTCACCTCCCCAGACGATGGTGGCTGGCAGGCGCCTCCTCACCTCCCAGACCCATGGGTGTCCAGACAGAGGCACTCCCTCAGCCCAAGAGGATGGTGGGCTTGTGCAGAGGCGCCTCACCTCCCAGATGATGGGTGGCTTGGTACCTCACCCCCGACGGGCGCATCGGGCCGCAGGCACGCCACTTCTTCCCAGACGGGCTTCCGCCGAGGCCTCCTCACTTATATACAGACGGCTCCCGGGTGAGGCGCCTCATTACTCTACACGATGTGTGGGCCGGCTGGGGCTTCGCCTCCTCACTTCCCAGACGAGTGGGTGGCCGGGCAGAGGCGCCCTCAAGGCCCAGATGATGGGTGGCCAGGCAGAGGCGCTCCTCACTTCCCAATCGAGGTGGCCGAGGAGAGGCGCTCCTCACTTCCAAGAGCCTGTTTTGCCGGGCAGAGGCGCCTTAATTTCCAGGACGCATGGACTGGCAGAAGCGCTCTCACCCCAGATGATTATGGGTCGGGCGGAGGCTCTCCTCACTCTCCCAGAAAATAAGTGGTGCAGGGCAGAGGCCTCCTCACATCCCCAGAAGGGACTGCCGGGCAGAGGTGTTAGACACTTCTGTAGCCGGGATGGCCGGCAGAGGCTATCCTCACTTCCTAGATGGGGCGTCTGGCAGAGTCAAGCCACTCTGCGACATGTCGCCAGGCAGAGGCGCCTCCTCACCCTCCCCTGTATCTATGTGCAAGTATTGGGTAGAGTAAGGCCTCACCTCCCAGACGATGTGTGGGACATGAGGCCTCACCTCCCAGACGATGGGTGGTCCGGCGAGGTTAATATCACTTCCCAGACGGGCGGCCAAGAGGCGCTCACTTCAGACTATTGGTGGCCGGGCAGAGGTGGCGCCTCACCTCCCAGACATTGGGTGCCCGGCAGAGAAGGCCTCACCTCCCAGACGAGGGTTGCCTGGACAGAGGCGTTCCTCACCTCCCAGAAGTTGAGTGGGCCGTCAGAGGCGCTTCTCAAATCCCAGAAAATGGGTGGCCGGACAGAGCTTCTCCTCACTTCAAAGACATATGTGGCCAGGCAGAGGCCTCACTTCCCAGATGTTGGGTTGTCGGTCAGAGGAGATGCTCACTTCCCAGTCTTGGCGGCCGGGCAGAGGCCCACCTGACTTCCCAGACGGGGCTGCTGGGCAGGGGCTCTCCTCTCTTCCCATATGATGGCTGGCCGGGCAGAGGCTCTCCTCACTTCCCAGATGGTGGGTGGTCGGGCAGAGGCGCTCCTCACCTCCCAGACTGTGGGTGGCCGGGTAGAGGCGCCCTCACTTCCCAGATGATGTAGGTCAGACAGAGGCGCCCTCACCTCCCAGACAATGCGGATCGGCAGAAGCGCTTCCTCACTTCCCAGATGATGGTGGCCGGGTAGAGGCTCTCCCCAATTCCCCAGAGAGTGTGGCCGGGTAGAGGCGCTCTTCACTTCCAAGACGGGGCGGTCGGACAGAGGGGTTCCTAACTTCTTCCCAGACAGGGCTGCCCGGCCGAGGCTCTCCTCACTTCCTCCCAGAGGGGGCGGCCGGGCAGAGGCGCTCCTCAATTCCCAAACTGGGAGGCCGGGCAGAGGCGCTCCTCACCTCCCAGATGATGGGTGTCCAGACAGAGTTGCTCCACAGCCCCCAGAGAATGGGTGGGAGATCAGAGGCGCTCCTCACCTCCCAGACGTTGGGTGGCTGGGCAGAGGCTCTCCTCACTTCTTCCCCGGACGGGCGACCGGGCCGTGAGGCACTCTTCACCTCTTCCCGGTGACAGGGTCGTCGGGCAGATGGGCCCTCCTCACATATATACCTATCAGGCGGCCGGTGGCGGTCCTCACTTCCACACGATGGTGGTCAAGCTGGGGCTTCTCAGCCCTCATTTCCAGATGATGGGTGGCTGGGCAGAGGCACCCACATTTCCCAGACAATGGTGGCCAGGCAGAGGCCCTCACCTCCCCAAACGGGCGTTGAGTAGAGGCGCCTCACCTCCAAGTGAGGGTGGCTCTGTCGGGTGAGATCTATCCTCACTTCAGGACAAAACTGGCAGAGGCTGCTCTCACCAGATGATGGTGGCTGGGCAGAAGCGCCTCCTGCACTTCCCAGACAGGTTGCAGGGTAGAGGCGCTCCTCACCTCCCAGACATTGGGTGCCCGGCCAGAGGCGCCCTCACCTCCCAGATGAGTGGTAGGCCGGGCAGAGGCTTCCTCACCCCAGACAGGTTGGTGGCAGAGGCGCCCTCACCCCTGCATTATTGGGTGCATAGGGGTAGAAAGCGCCTCACCTCCCAGACGGGTGCTCGACAGAGGCGCCTCACCTCCCAGAAGATGGGTGGGCGGTCAGAGGCGCTTCTCAACTCCCAGACGATGGGTGGCCGGACACAGGTGCTCCTCTCTTCCCAGACCATGGGTGGCCGGGCAGGGGCTCTCCCTACTCTGGGTGACGGTGGGTGGTCGGGCAGAGGCGCTCCTCACCTCCCAGACTGTGGGTCGCCGGGCAGAGGCGCTCCTCACTCCCAGAAGCTGCGGCCGGGTAGAGGCCCTCGTCACTTCTTCCCAGGCAGGGCGGCAGGGCCGAGACGCTTCACTCTCCCCAGATGGGGTTGCCGGCGAGGCGCCTCACCTCCCAGAGGACGGGCAGGGCCGGGCAGAGGCGCCCTCACCTCCCAGACAATGGGTGGCCAGTGACAGATGCGCTCCTCACCTCCCAGATGATGCGTGGACAAGCAAGTATGCCTCACTTCCCAGATGATGGTGGTCGGGCAGAGGCGCCTCACCCCAGACCAGGACAAGGAGCCTCCCTCACTCCCATGACGGTGGTCGGGCAGAGGCTCTCCTACTTCCTAGAGAGAGGCACAGCAGAGGCGCCTCACTTTCCAGACGGGCGTGATCTACAGGGGTTCCTAACTCTTCCAAGACAGGGCTGCCCGGGTTGAGGCTTCCTCCTACTTCCCAGAGGGGCGGCCGAGCAGAGGCGCCTCAATTCCCAAACTGGGCGACATGCAGAGGCTTAATCATTCTCCCCACACAGGCAGCCGGGCAGGGGCGCTACTCACTTCCTCCCAGACAGAGCATACTGGGCAGAGGCGCTCCTCACCTCCCACACGATGGGAGGCCGGCAGGCGCCTCACCTCTG